>CM054135.1:98727636-98840364 GCA_028751875.1 Rapana venosa | reverse complement strand
AAACCTTTAAAAAGAAAATCAAGCAAATCATCCAATCGATATTTACCATTTGGGGGACCAAGCATCGATTTGAATGTCAACAGTTTATGTCACGGACTTTGTAAAGACGTCAGTCAGATTCCTCCTCACAGCGTCAAAGACTTCCAGCGATAGTCGCTGGCAGGAATGCCACGCAAACCAGACGGTACATTATCGAGTGACAAACTTTGAAACTACAGTCAACAGGGCAGCCATGACGTACGAGTCACCCTTAACATGTCTGCCTAACATGTGCAGCATACAGCGCCTTAATATTCCTTAATAAATATGTTTTAATTGGTTTTGGTGTGTCTACAAGCCAATCACGTGTAGACAAGTTTTGACGCACAACTTTTTTTTGCGAGAATTTGTGACAGAGGGATTGCTGCTGACATATCAGAATCTGTCACTCCCATCATTCTTTTCCTTTTCTTCAAAGGCCGAAGGTTTTTGGGACCATCAAGGTTTAAGCCTGTAAACCTAACCTTTACCTCCCTACCTTTTTTACCAGTAAAATTTTGCGAAAGTGTACTTTTTCAAAACTTTGGGGTCTGTCCAATACCGTCTTCCCATGCAAACAACGCAGTAAAGGGACGTCAGTCACCCCGCCCAAAGAAATTGATACTGACAGTCGGGTGTTTTGCTGCTTTTTTTCTGTTGGTGGTTTTTTTTTTGCCCGTCTTGCCGCGGAAAAGTTTTAAACTGGGATTCGATACCGGCAAAGAGTAGTATATAACCAAGCAGCGGGTTGACGAGACGAAAAATATGTCAAGTTTGTCAGACTGTCTTTTCTGTACATTAGGCAATGAGGGAGGGAGACAGGATTCACGTTTGAAAGTACACGTGCTGTTTCTTGGAACAGAGAACTGCTCTGAATTTCTGGTGATAAACAACCCGGGTTTTTCTCCAACAGTGAGTTTATAGAAGTGTGTGTGTGTGTGTGTGTGTGTGTGTTGTTGTGTGTGTGTGACAATATATTCGAAACTTCTGTTTTGGGGGGTTTTTTTTGTTGGTATTTTTTGTCATTTGTTATTGATGGCATGCATAGTCGAATGCACGTGCAGTAAGTATAACAAGGCGGGGTTTTTTTTTTTTTAAAACAACAGAAAATGGAGATTGTAACAGACGACAGTGAATGTTCACAATTTTCTTTCAGACATTTTACCAATATAGTCCGCTTTCTGTGAAAATGGGGGGGTGGGGGGGGGGGGGGTACTCTTGTTTCACCTAGGGCAACTGTGTTTGTTTTACTTGGTTGATTTGAAGCATTTTTTTTTCCGTTCCTTGGCCAAGCTCCGGGGGTCACTGATGGTGAGATCTTACTATGCGGTCGTTTGTCCATATTAAGGCAGCCGCATTCCGACTTCAGGGATGTTTTTCTAAACACGACACCAGTATGGATGCATTTTTTGGAAAATTCTATCATCTGTTCTTACCGGCACCCCAGGGCTTATTCTTCCGAAAGGGTGGAACAGGTTTTGCGTGTTCACAATATGGTGAACGTGTTTTTTCCTACATGGGACATCAGTCTCCTATAGTCTTTTTATAGTCTCATCCAAAAGACTTTCCGGGGCAGTAGAATCGGTGCTGTTGTTAGCACATGGGAAAATCCCCTCGAACGGGTGTCTCAGTGGGGGCTCAAACCCCGGGGCCGTCAGATCGCTAGCGCTACTGTTTGGCTGTAAATCCACACACCCGAATCCTGGTCTAGTTGGTTCGTCTGAACAATTGTAATAGGAGATAAAAAAGATTTAACTAAGGCAGCTCACAAGTCACTTGAATGAGTTGTGAAGAAAGATGAGGAATCCACAGCCTTGTTTCGAGGTTGTGTGTGGGGTGTGTGTGTGTGTGTGGTGTGTGTGTGTGGTGTGTGTGTGTGTGTGTGTTGTGTGTGGGGTGTTCTTTTATATCGAGGATAATGGAATAAGCACCTATGTGCTCTTTTACATCCAGTCCCCGTTTTTATGCAGTTTTGTAAATTGTCGTTCCCACCGGCGCACCATGGCCAATCTTACGAAAAGCGGAACAGGATTTTAACGTGTGCGCAAGATGTTCTCTATGCGTTCGCACGCGGGGCCTCGGTTTATATTTTCATCCGAAGGACTTTTGGGGAGAGTGGGGTCTGGACGAGTTGACTCCAGGGGAAAATTTCCCTTGAACGGGAATCGAACCCGGTTGTCAGATTTCGAGCGCAATGTTTAACCCAAGGTTATCCCGTGTGTGTTGTGTCTGTGTCTGGTGTCTGTGTGTGTGTTGTGTGTGAGTGTGTGTGCGCGCGCGCGCGTATGTGTCTGTACGCACTTGTGGCTTTGTTCAAGCCTTTTACAGCTCGGCACCAAATAGTGCTGATAAACGTTGATCTGTATAAGAGAATGATGTTGAAGTCTCGAGAAAATTGATCCAGAAAATTGATGAAGTTGTGTACATGGGTCCTTCACCTTCCCCTAAATCCGCAGTCCAGTAGACCGTTGGGGCACCACTGAAAAATTTTCAAACCACTTCCTCCACTCCTAGCGGCTCGGCTCGGCTCGGCCCCTCAGCTTTCCGTAGTAAGTGGAACATGCAACGCCAGGCATCAGGCCCGCTGGGGTTCCCGTCACTGTAGCGGGGGAAGACAGAGACCCAAAGTGAGGGAGTGCAACACATTAATAACCACTTCAGCGGCAGTGAAAGAGGGGCGAAAGACCTGTCCATGTAGGCCTACAATCAACATCACACAGCCTACATCCCACTGTAGGATAACTAAATCTGTGACTACCCCTTTCTACGGCCCGGGCCAAGTGGTAAAAGGTTGTGGCGTAAACAGGAATAGATGATAGACACCCACGCTGACGAGAAGTCTGCACTGCTGATATGGGTGCCAGCATGAGAAAACAATGGAAAGGGAGTGGGGCGAAAAGTAATTAAAATTTAAATATGGGCTACGCCCACAATAGCAGGAACTGAAAGCCAATTCAATTAATTCTTCCATAAAAAAAAAAATGAACAAAATCGTGTGGGGGGGGGGACGCATTAGTGGTGGAAAAAATGTATACACACAAAATATATGTAAATCGCTAAAAACGAAAAGTCTTAAGTCTATAGATGTAAATGCCATAAAAAAAAATTTTAATAAATAAATGAAAGCGGGCGGGGGTGGGGGTGTATTAGTGGTTTAAAAAAAAACACGACAAACTATTTACACTCGCCTTAACATTGCATGCACATACAAATCTAATATTTCATACAAATAAGATGATGATGATGATGATGATATGATAGCAATGGTAAGTTTACTATATTTGGGTTTCCTCGAAGAGAAGGGTGAGGGGGGAGGTAATGTTTTTATAAAATGTATACAGTGAAAACTAAACCCACCAATAATGGTAATAAGTGTAAGCCGAACAATAACAATGCTACCAAGACAGAAATGAGAGGGGGGGGGGGGGGGGTGATGACAAGAAACATACAGAAACAAATTTATCACCCTGATAACAGAAACTGGAAGCCTCCCGGGTATCAATGCCAACAAGAGAACAAATCAGGGAAAGGATGAAGGGTGGAGTGATGGCCAAACATTTACAATATCATAACCATAATAAGTTCTCTCTATACTGAACGAAAAATGAAAGTCAAATATATCACCCAAATCGGAATGCGGTTACCAATATGGTGGTGGGGTGGGAAGGGGGGGTGCACAAGCAAAAAATCACCTTTTGGGGACCTCCAGCGCTAGTTGAGGAACGAAGAAAACAAAATTTTCAAGAGGAAAAGGGGGCACATGTCTCAGCAAAAAGTCACGTGATTAAGATGATACTATACGCCCAAAACAACAACAACAACAAAGGGAGTGTAGTCCTAACACTATCAGTGTCCGGGCGGGGAAGAGGGAGGGGAATACTTTGACAACCTCCAGGCCTCCTATGATGTGACTAGGCACAGTCTGCCGTTGACGGCGTCAATAGCCTGCGTCATTGCTGACATCCAACGCCCGCCTCCATCGCCGGGACTGATCTGTTGACTTAAATAAAAAAAATAAATAAATAAATAAAGCCTGACTAGTTCGGCCTGGTTTTTCACAGAGGCTGCTGCCGACATAAGTTATATACATATGTTGTGGGTGCAGTCCTGTGTGTGTGTGTGTGTGTGTGGTGTGTGTGTGTGTGTGTGTGTGTGGTGTGTGTGGTGTGTGTGTGTGTGTGAAAGTGGGACTGTTATTTTCAGATGTACGTTGTTTAGTGAGCAGTGCAATTTCTTTTTTCATCAAGCCATCTATCTAAAGAAAAAATAAATAAAACAAATAAT
Organism: Rapana venosa; assembly: GCA_028751875.1. NCBI lineage: Eukaryota > Metazoa > Mollusca > Gastropoda > Neogastropoda > Muricidae > Rapana > Rapana venosa. The sequence continues at coordinate 98,836,062 of CM054135.1, read as the reverse complement.
GATGATTGTGATATATATGCATACGTAGCATTTTTTTTAAAACCTAAACAATGTGTTTGGTGTATTATTGTTATGGTTCTTCTTATTATTATATATTTCGAAGATAAGGGAAAAAGCACTCAGGCGCTTTTTTTATCCAATCCCCGTGTTTTGCAGTTTTGTAAATTGTGTCGTCCGCCTTTCCCCCCGGCACACAATGGCCTACTCTTCCCAAAAAACGGAAGGGTTAAAGTGACCGCCAGATGTTCTCTGTGTGTGTGGTGGTGTGTGTGTGTGTGTGTGTGTGTGTGTGTGTGTGTGTGTGTGTGTGTGTGTGTGTGTGTGTGTGTTAAGTACATGAATTTCTGTCATTTAGAAAATAAAATATTTGTATATGCATCATGTGCCAAATACGCGCGTACAGGTGTGCTAGATATGTTCTCTTAGAATACACAGTAAAAATCAGCGACAGTGACAAAAGACTGGCAGAGACAAAGTCTACAAAGATCACCCCTACGCCTATCTTTGATTTGTGTTTCTGCTCTTTTAACTAACCCATTTTTGGATTTCATTTAGCAAAGACATGCGTGAAATCAATGTTAGGCAGAAACGTACAGCCCAATTCCTTTTGCTGTTTATTGGATTTAGCTAAAGACATGCATGAAATCAGTATTTTTGCAGAAACCTAGATCTACAACAACCCACATTCTTTTGCTGCTTAACCGACATAGGGTTTGGCAAAGGCAGGTATGAAATCATTGTTCGGCATTATTACACAGCCCAAATTCTGCTTTACTGTAAAACAGCAGTCTAAGCCATTGACAAAGAGGAAAACTAGCCATCAAGAATGTTGTTAGAGGCCTACATACACACACACACACACACACACACACTGTTCCTCTGGCACACCCCATGTCAGTGACTGCTGCTCCTGAACACTTCATGGCTTTCCCAGTCTTGCACAATCACACCCAAAATCGGTTGGAACCAGCAGCATGTAACTGCCATATCTTCTCGTTTTTTCTTAAGCGAAACAGTTCGTAAAACCTGGCTAACAATTAATGATATTAAAAAGAATAAGAACAAAAAGAAAAGTGAGAATGATAATGAGGTGGGGGTGGGGGGTTATATTATTTAGTCTACCTAGTAGTGCCATATTTTTTTCTGAAAATGTTCAAAGCTGTAGGTGGTGTGTACAGTTTCACACACGGTGTGGTCAGGAAAACGAATAATTAGAGAACGAACAGACCCACGTGTGAACACACACACACACACACACACACACACACACACACACACACACACACACACACACACACATCTCATTATACCATCATCACCAGGCTAAGCGATGCATAAACAGACAAGCAAGCACACAGACATATATCAAGGCGAATGACTGATTGGTATGGCTCGGGCCAGAAGTGTTTTCAAATTAAGCAGAAACAGACACTTCACTCTCAAGCATGAAACAGCAGAGTCTCGAACTTTCACTTTCAAAGCAAAATATTGCTCAGCTGTTTGTCTCGTGTTGGCAATATCAAAAACAGGCTTCATATCCATGCATAAGTTCATACCTATGTACATGCTTACATGTATATAGATCGGTGGTCTAGAGGTAACACACCCGACAGAAAAGCCAGAAGGCGTGGGTTCGATCCTCGTTTGAATCTGAACTTTTCCTCTGTCCACTGACCTTGAGTGGTGGTCTGGATGCTAATGTTTTGGTTAAGAAAATAAACCGAGGTCCTATGCACAACACATATAGGGCACGTAAAAGAACCATGGCAACAAGAGAGTTGGGGGGGGGGGGGGCATTCTACAGGGAAAGAATATCACTCTAATAGGGAAACAAAACTAAACAAGAAAAACATTTTAAAAGTAATAAGGGTGGCGCTGCTCTTGTAGCGACGCTATCGCCCTTGGGAGAATAGCCGAATTTCACGCCGAGAAATCTGCCATTCGACCTGGTGTAATACATTCAATCCCGATCTTCCCCGTCCTGTGGCAAAACATCCTGTCCCTGCGAAGGATAGCAAAACTGAAGGCGGTCCCGCCCCATCTTTGTTTGTTGTCAGATTGTATAATATTCAAACCAAAACGCAGTTTCCTGTTTTCACCCAACGAGAAAAAGTAGGGCTCCATTGACTGGTGGGTACTCAATAGGTGAAGACGGGTGCATGTACCCCTCAGTCTCACACCTATATAGGTAGGCAAAGATTAGTCAATGATGTAGTCGAGTTTATGTTTCATACATTGTGACGTCAAGTTTGCAAGGATGTACATATTTTGGACTATACGAAGTGCTGCAAGGGCAGCCATAGCAACCAACTGATACAAAATATTAAGTTAAAGTTTCCCTACTTTCATAAGCTGCCATATGATATGTACTAAAGCAGCGCGCGCATACACACACACACACACACACACACAGCGAGAGAGAAGCCAAGTGGCTTCTTTTGGGACATGCTTGCAAATTGTGTAAAATAACATGATTTAGTGTTATGATACTAATGAAAGGTCTATGGAAAAATTACACAACAATGTGCGTCAAATTCGATTCAAAATGTAGTAACGTGTGACCTTTATTGGGTCATGGAGGATTGCTTGTAATGATATGGGCATTTGCATTTATATTCTGTGAAAGCAGACCCATTTTAATTTCTAAGTGTATCAGAAATATTGTATCCATTCTTATCTCGGTTATTCATCATAAACGTGCTACATTGCAAAAGCCGTTTTCTGTATCACACATGTATAATATTATTATGAGAACACAGTTTTATTGTTCATGCCTTATGATTTATGTTTTTTAAATCCATAAATCATTACAATCTCAGCGTTAACATCAAAGCTTGCTGTGTGTGAAAGAGAAGGGGATGTATTTCTGGTTATGAAAAAAAATCCTCTCTGTGATAACCAGTTTGATTGATTTCTTTCTCTCACACACACACACACACACACACTCACTGGGTTCAGCACGTGTGTTATTTCACATTTTATAACACAGGAACAAACGAATATGTAACCATCCATGAACTCTTCAAATACAACGTTTCACATGATGGCAGTATCGTTTGGGTTGGGTGAGGGGGGGGGGGGGTGTTGTTGTTTTTTGTTTGTTTTTTAAGTCTACAGACTCAATATTCAAGCAAATGTCTAACAATTCCTGTCTGTCCGAAAATTGTAACACACGGCTGTACGTGCCTACATCTTCTGCAAAGCGCGCGCGTGTGTGTGTGTGTGTGTGTGTGTGTATTATTGACAGTCCCATGTGTATTCTTTGTACCTGTCAGCTTGTAAAAAAAAAAAAAAGATATAGACAGAGTTCGCCAGTGGCTGGCATTCACCAGATACCTAAATATGGAGCGGTAGTCTTGGGTGTCTGTTTTTTGTTGGTGGTGGTTTTTTTAATAGATTGATCAACAACTTTGTTAATGTTTCTTTTGCAATTTTTTTCTCCATGTTTGTTAATCTTTGTGTCTGTGTTTGTTTCTTGAGTTTTGTGTCCGAATTTGTTAATCTTTTTCTCCACTTTTGTTTCTTAAGTTGTGTTTCTGTGTTTGTTAATCTGTGTGCACATGTTTGTTTCTTAAGTTGTGTGTCTGTGTTTGTTAGTCTGTGTGCACATGTTTGTTTCTTAAGTTGTGTGTCTGTGTTTGTTAATCTGTGTACACATGTTTGTTTCTTAAGTTGTGTGTCTGTGTTTGTTAGTCTGTGTGCACATGTTTGTTTCTTAAGTTTCGTGACCCTGTTTGTGTGTCTTTGTGTCTTAAGCTTTGTGTGTCCGTGTTTGTAAACACTTTGTGTCTGTTTCTTAAGTTTTGTGTCCCGGTTTGTTTGTTTCTTAAGTTTTGTGTCTGTGTTTGTTGAGATTTGAATCCATATTTGTTAATCCTTGTGTCCAGTTTAAGATTTGAGTCCATATTTGTTAATCCTTGTGTCCAGTTTAAGATTTGAGTCCATGTTTGTTAATCCTTGTGTCCAGTTTAAGATTTGAGTCCATGTTTGTTAATCCTTGTGTCCAGTTTAAGATTCGAGTCCATGTTTGTTCATCCTTGTGTCCAGTTTAAGATCTTCATGTTTGTTAATCCTTGTGTCCAGTTTAAGATCTAACTCCATATTTTCTCAGCTTTGTGCCTGAGTTGCTTTGTCAAGCTTTGTGTCCATATTGTATATATACTGGATATTAATTCTAACGACTCTGTGGGTGGATACACACACACACACACACACACACACACACACACACACACACACACACACACACACACACACACACAAACACACACACACACAGCTCAAACTGGCCCATGAATACAGGAAAGAAGGAAGAATGAGAAAGCAAAGAAGAAAATAAAAAATCAACAGCAAACAAAATTCATTGATAATGAGAATCGTCAGTCACCAGAACTGTGACCTAGGAAATTGTGATATATCTTATCTTAAAGGCTTTCCTGTGTTATCAAATAACTAGTGAAGTATTCTTGATTGTTGCCAGTATGTTTCTTTCAGTGTGTGTTAATTTCTGTATGATGTCCAAATATATGCACTTCTTCTTCTTCTTCTTCATCTTCTTCTTCGTCTTCTTCTTCGTTGTCCACTTCTTCTTCTGCATTCCCTGGCTATGCTAAATGTTTCACCCAGTCTGGATGGCAAAGTCTGCAGTGTATCGTAGTGAGCCCTCCGGTCCCCAGGGTTGTTTCTATTCTGGAGCTGTGCTGGGCTAGGCCACGTCTGGTGTCTCAGAGAAATTTAAATAATAACTTGTACCGCGCTCCCTAGCGTAAAGACACACTCTTGACACCTATGGCCACTCACCCAACGTTTACCATTATTTCAGGTCAACCCCAACAGTAGAAAGCAGAGAGACCACACCCTCCTCCATCTCCACCACCACCACCACCACCACCACCAGGCATCCTGTCAGGACGACAGGGGCAGCCAGGACCATGATGTCTGCCTGCTGCCCCCGCGGTGTGCAGATGCTGTGGGAGGAGCTGCAGCAGCGGGTGCAGCAGCCCAAGACGCAGCAGCGGCTGGTGCTGATCATAGTCTCCGTGGCCCTGCTGCTGGACAACATGCTGTACATGGTCATCGTCCCCATCATCCCCATCTTCCTCACCTCCCTCAGGGAGGCCAGCAGCGGCAGCATGGAGGGGGAGGCCCCTGCCGACAACACGACGGGCGGCGCCAACGGCACGGCCTGGTATGGCAACGTGTCTGCAGCCTCGCCTGCCCCTGAGAGGACGTACAGGGAGGAAGGCGCCATCGGCTTCCTCTTCGCCTCCAAAGCCATCGTGCAGCTGTGCGTCAGCCCGCTGACGGGGACGCTGATCGACAGGGTGGGCTACAGCACCCCCATGATGATCGGCCTGGCCGTCATGTTCGCCACCACCACCGTCTTCGCGTTCGGGGAGAGCTACGTCGTCATGTTCCTGGCCCGCTCTCTCCAGGGTATCGGGTCCGCTTTCGCCGACACCTCGGGCCTGGCGATGATCGCCGACCGCTTCACGGAGGAGGCGGAGCGGACCAAGGCGTTGGGCATTGCTCTGGCCTTCATTTCCTTCGGCTGCCTCTTCGCTCCGCCCTTCGGCGGGATCCTGTACGAGTTCGCGGGGAAGACGCTGCCCTTTCTGATCCGTCGGCCACCTGCATGCTGGACGGGCTGCTGCTGTTCGTCGTGAGGAAGCCGGCCGGGCCGGAGGAACAGGGCAGCCGGGGGCAGCAAGAAGCGGCCGAAGGGGACGCCCATCTACAGGCTGCTGATGGACCCCTACATCGCCGTGTGTGCCGGCACGCTGGCCATGTCCAACGTGTCGCTGGCCTTCCTGGAGCCCACCATCTCGCTGTGGATGAAGACGCACATGGACGCCAACGAGTGGGAGATGGGCTTCATCTGGCTGCCCGCCTTCCTGCCCCACATCGCCGGCGTCTACCTGACGGTCACCCTGGCCAAGAAGTACCCGCAGTACCAGTGGGTCATGGCCGCCTCGGGGCTGGCGCTGGAGGGCTGCTTCTGCTGCGCCATCCCCTTCGCCAAGGCCTACTTCCACCTGATCGTCCCCATCATGGGCATCTGCTTCGGCATCGCCCTGGTGGACACGGCCATCCTGCCCATGCTGGGCCACCTGGTGGACGTCAGGTACGTGTCGGTGTACGGGTCTGTCTACGCCATCGCCGACATCGCCTACTCCCTGGCCTATGCCGTTGGCCCCATCGTGGCCGGTAGCGTCGTCCACGCCATCGGCTTCTTCTGGCTCAACATGCTCATCTTCCTCTCCAGCGTGGGCTTCGCGCCGGTCATGGCCATTCTGCGCACCATCTACAAACCCTACGACCGCTTCCAGGACGAGGACGACTTCCTGGTGCCGGAGATGGGCAGCCTGAGTTCTGCCCCCAACTACCAGACCTGCCTGCAGAACGGCGGCGGGGTGCCGGGCAAGCCCCAGCTGCTGCCGGGCAAGGACAAAGGGTGCAGCAACCACTCGGTGGTGGTGGGCAAAGAGCAGGGTGAGATCGCTCCGCCTTGATGGAAGGCACGTCTCTTGGTGCAGCAGATGGTACATTCATGAGACGTTGGTTAGTGACACAGTGAGTGTAGTGCTTGAAATCAATTATTGCTATGAAGAAAAATAACAGAATACCATGGTATCCCTGGATTTTTGTTGGGTATGTCCAAAACAATACCAGCTATTGAATTTCACTTATTTTTGAGGTGACATAGTATTCGTGTTCCTAAAATACTGACAGCTGCCAAACACAGTTGGCTCTGGACAGCTTCAAAGTGCAACACTAAGTATGTTGATCTACTGGGTGACAGCATGTGTACATGGTTTGTTTGACTGTTCGCAGAATGCAACCAGCAGGTAGGTGTTACAGGTCAAGTCAAGTCAAAAACGAATGTGAAGAGCTGCACGTACACTTGGTTCTAGACGTATCTAGTGTATGTTTCAGTAGGGTATACCTTCTGAAAGCCTTTATTTACCTGGCTTGTCACTGGACGTTTTAGCATGTAATGAAATGATTTCAAGTGCCATTATCTGCAGTGTGTGAATGGGTATATATATCCAGCACGTAATCAGCTTGTGTTGATGATTGCCATTGAACCATAGTTTAGTGGTGGAACATTTCCACAATGTGACCAGGAAGTGTAAAGAACCACCAGTATACACACTTTGTTATTGACGTTTCCCAGATGTGGTCAACACTTTCTGTTATGATCAGTGTCATCACATACACAGTTTATCATTGAGCATTTCCAGATTGCTACCAATACATGTTAACAAATCCACCAATACACATGGTTTGATGTTGGATGCCCTCAATGTAGCCAGTTCATGTTAAATTGTATTGTCATGTACACAAATTTGTTGTTGGTTTTTTCCAGAATGTAATCATTTTATGTTAAAGAGTACCACAATGTACACAGTTTGTTGATAAATGTTTCGAGATTGTAATCATTTATGATAAAGAGTGCCATTCTATACACAGTATGTCCTTGCATGTTTCAACAATGTAAGTTTATATTATCGCCATCACAGGCTGTGCACAGCTTTTTTCGTCGGTGACTGTAACCACAAACCCTTTGAAATACCATCACACACACTCATGGCTACTTGCTAGACTTATAGAACACCAGCACCACTACCTAGGACAGACGTTGACTGATGATCTACATGCCTCCAGTGAATTCCTGACTCATTTATCAATCACACTTCATCTGAACCTATTGAGAGGGGTGCGGCAAAATCTGAACCTATTGAGAGGGGTGCAGCAAAATCTGAACCTATTGAGAAGGGTGCGGCAACTTTCTTGTCTGAAGACTTGCCTTGTAACATTTAAAGCCTTCTATGTCTGCCATCATTCGGGAGCTAGCTTAGGTAGCACTTGTGGTTGGAGATGGATGTTTTATTTCAGCATTTAGAGAGTGCCTGTTGTTGAGGATGTACCAGTATAATTATATGTATTGTTGGCACTGCTCGTCTTTCACACTGCTCATACTATGAAACAGAAAGAACACCAGGTTGTTAGCGCTTTATCCATGAATGCACTTCCTGTGACAAAAGGCCTGGTGTCAGTATACAGAAAGAACGATTGTGATGTTGCATGATATGAATATGAACTTGTACATAACCCTTCTGACTTTTTTTTAAGTGAACATAGCCCGGCTGCAAAAAACAAATGTTCCATAGTATGTAGGATAAAGAGTGTGAACATGTACCTATGAGAAAAATGTTATATTTTCTCTAAATTTTATTATTTGTATTTGAATCACTCAGGTGCAGGTGTCTTCACATTACTGTTGAATTATTAAATGTATTTCAGTTCATCGGGGTACTTTTGTTTATTTCGTTTGTTCGTTTTTTGGTTGGTTGAGTTTTGTGTACTTTGCAAAGTCTCTCTCTCTCTCTCTCTCTCTCTCTCTCTCTCTCTTCTCTCTCTCTCTCTCTCTCTCTCTCTCTCTCTCTCTGTGAAATGTGTGCGTCGTGCGTGCGTGCGTGGGTGTGTGTGTGTGTGTGTGTGTGTGTGTGTGTGTGTGTGTGTGTGTGTGCTTAGAGCAGTTATCGGAATCTCGAAAATATGTCAAAAGTCTGTTGAAAATCAAAACAACGGAAAAGATGGCCGGGGAGAGGCTGACTTAGGTGGGAGTTCTGTTGTTGTTGTTGTTGTTGTTGTTGTTGTTTGGGGGGGGTGTTTGTTTGTTTTTGGTTTGTTTCGGGGATTTGTTTGTTGGTTTTGTTGTCGGATTTTGCTTTTTGAATAGAAGTTGGCTGATAATTTGAATACCGCAAACAAAAACGGATGTAGGATTGTAAGATATATCACTACTTCCACCACCACCATTCCCCACATCACCAAACACTGCCACCACGTTTTGTGTGCTTGGGTACGTGTATGCGCCTGTGTATGTATGTGTGTGTGTGTGTGTGTGTGTGTGTGTGTGTGTGTGTGTGTGTGTGTGTGTGTGTGTGTGTGTGTGTGTGTGTATGAGTGAGAACAAACGAACGATAGAAAGATCTCTCAAAGTCAAGTCAAGTCAAAGTCAAAAACACTTTAATCATCCCATGAAGGGCAATATATCAAAGACACAAAAGCTATATTTCATATTGGTTTTCAAATAAAATGTCACGAACACACACACACACACACACACACCACACAAACACGCGCGCATGCGCACACACACGCAAACGCCCGCACGCACACAACATCAATTGTGAACACAATTTTAAACCCATTGACTAAAAGACATAAAAACTTATTTTTACGCACGCATATACGCAGCACGTACACACGCACGTACGTGTGTGTGCGAACACGCCCACGCACACCCACACCATACACCAATATATGAATTCAATGTTTTAAGACAGTTGACTAGAACACAGACTTATTTCACACACCCACGCACCCACCCACACACCACACACACACAATTATGTATTGACTACACTTGTAACAATGACAATCAGGCAGATAATTCAGAGAAATGTAAAAACTAGGTAGTCAACATCATTGTGAATTCAGAATTCGAATGCTTACTGGCACAAAAGAATTTCTTTTTCTGTTAGTTTTGCTGATGGGACACTGAAAACGGCGTTCCGAAGGCAACATTTGAAATTCTGGAAACAAAGCATGGGAAGGATCAGCCAAAATGGCTGTGGCTTTGCGTACAAGCTGCTGATTGCAGAATGACATGAGATCTCTTTGTTCTTTTCCAATTATTTTTGAGCAGATTCTTACAATTCTCTGCAGGCCATTCTTATTTTTAACACTAAGGTTATTGTACCAACAAATGAAAGCAAAACTTAGAACACTCTCTATGTAAGACTTGTAAAACAAGGAAAGGATCTTTTTGTCTACAAAAATGAGTTCAGTTTCCTCAGAAAATACAGACGTTGTTGTCCCTTTTTGACAATAGCGTCAGTGTTAACGTCCCAGTTTAACTTGTGGTCAAAAACAGTTCCCAGATACTTATAGTTCAAAATGTTTTTCAACCCTTGATTATGGATAATAATATTCTTAGGAGTATGCCCTGATCTTCTGAAGTCGATAGGCAAGTCTTTAGTTTTAGAAACATTTAGCTCCAGATAGGCCTCGTCACACCAGTGTACGAACTCGGTGAGGGCTGGACCGTGGTCTAAGACTGATCCGGATAAGAGGATAACAGAGCACTATCGTCTGCGAACTTTACCAGAAAGGAATTTCCATAGTTGCTTCTACAATCATCTGTGTATAGAAATGTACAGAAGTGGTAGAGGACGCAACCCTGCGGGAGAACCAGTGCAGGTAAATCTAACCGAAGAAGATATTTTTGTTGGCCAAAACACGCTGTGGTCTGTTGGTTGAAAATTCAATCAGCCAACGAACAAGTTGATTGTCTACGTCGAATTTTGAAATTATTTTGTTAACCAGAACGTGAGGCTGCATTGTATTGAAAGCTGAACTAAAGTCAGCGAACAATATTCTGGCATGAGAGTCAGGTGTTTCCAAGTGGCTATACAACTTGTTCAAAATGAATAGTTTGGCATCTTCGACACCCCTTCGAGACCTGTAAAGCAAATTGCAGTGGGTCCCAAGTCTTTCTCTGTAGCAGAAAGAATGAGAGATTTACGATCTTTCCAGCGTTTCATCACAAGAATGTGAGAGCTACAGGTCTAAAATCGTTAGGCCGAGAAGATGGGTTTCTTTGGAAGAGGTATTACATTGGAAGTTTCCAAATAACAGGAATCTGACAAGTATCCAGTGATGGCCTGGAACAGGTGTTGAAGGACACTGGCAACTCAGTAGCGCAGAATTTCAGGGTTCTTCCCCATATACCATCTGGTCCGGAGATTTGTTAATATTTATGCCTTTAAGTGCTTACAGATAATTTCTTCATCAACAATGACGCTATTCTCAGAAACTAGGATTGCTTCAGATCATTTAATTCATCTGAGAAATCATGCTTTTCAAAGCGAGTAAAAAATGCGTTTAGATGGTCTGGTAAGTTGTTATCACATACTCCCTGCAAACTGATCTTTGACCTATGTTGGACACCTACCATATTTACTGCAGACCATATTTTTGATCTCTCCCCTCTCTCTCTCTCTCTCTCTCTCTCTCTCTCATCTCCTCTCTCTCACTCTTCTTACTCTCTCTCTCACTCTCTCTCTCTCTCTCTGCCTGTGGGTTCGTGCGAGTACAGGTGTATGTGTGTTTGCACTCCAAATTGATCAATGTTTTGTGGGGGAGGGTGGGGGGGGGTTCTATCTCTGATGAAAATTGCCTCATGGAAGCCATATTATCAGCGATGACTTGTCTCCTTTGCAACTACTGTTGTCTGTCACAGGAGCGAAGATGTCGCACCTCCAGACGGCTAAGGCGCCTGACAAGTCAGGCCCAGCGCATCCGAGTCATGCGCGGGGGAGAACAGTGCCAAGTGTGGGTAGGAGAGCGGTGTCCCTGTGAGTCCAGATGGAGATGTATTTCAAAATTAAACACCCTGTTGAAGAATGACTGCCAAGACACGCGTCTTTTGTTTTGTAGAAATGCGTGTATATGACCAATCTCTCTGTCTGTCTCTGTCTGCCTGTCTGTCTCTGTCTGCCTGCCTGCCTGCCTGTCTGTCAGTCTGTCTGTCTGTCTGTCTGTCTGTCTGTCTGCCTGCCTGTCTGTCAGTCTGTCTCTCTCTGTCTCTCTCTCTCTAATTATTATTAGTAGTAGTATGTGTGTGTGCACATTTTTATATAATATTGTGTTTCTTTCTGCATGCCAAATGTTAATCTAAATGTCGATGTGAATGCATTATTTTGTGTATTCACATGATGTGCGTGCACTTTACCGTTGTTTATGTGTGCTATAACACATACACAGCTTACACAGATGTGAGTATATACATACGCACATGGCACACACACATACTCATCGCGCGCACGCGCGCGCGCACAACACACACACACACACACACACACACACACACACACTACAGGTGACAAAACACCAACTTTCAGTCATACACATGCATCTGTTTTTCTTTTGCATTTCTGTTTCCCTTCGTCTAATACCACTTATAGTGAAATGACGTTAAATCGAAGAACCAAGAACACACACTAACACACACGCGCGCGCGCGAGTAGAGTATTTTTCAATTGTTGTGGTTTTTTGTTAATTTTTGTAGTTCTATGCCATGTTTTTTGCAACATACTATTTATATAGATTGGAATAATCTTTTAATGTGCATTCATACCAACACGTATCTATTCTACTTAAAGCCCTTATCTCATTATGTTCCCCCCCCCCCCCCAATCCCCCCCTGCCTCCATCGTCTAATATCACTTAAGTGAACAGACGTAAAATTGAAGACACACACACACACATACACGAGTAGGCCATTGTGTGCCGGTAGGGGGATTGACAATTTACAAAAACTGCATACACAAGGGGACTGGGTGTAAAAAAGCACATAAATGCTTATTCCATTATCTTCGAAATAAAAGAATAAATAAATACACACACACACATACATCAAAAACCCCACACACACACACACACACACACACACACACACACACACACACACACTCACTCACTCACTCACTCACTCACACACTCACTTTCATCATCATAACCTACTTCGTCATCAATCCTGAGACCAAAAAAGAAAGAAAAAAAAAATCTGAAGGGAAAGAAAGAGACAGACCTGAACGATTTATAACTGCGAGTCAAAACAAGGACTCATGACAGCGGGCATAAAAATATGACATTTGTCATACTTCGCCATTGACCAAAGAAGCGGAGGGGGGGGGGCAAAAACTCTGGCAACTAGTCTCTGCTGGAATCCTCATGGAATCATGGAAGGGTGTATGACTGTATGGAAATAGTCTGGGAGCTAACGATCAGACTGAAGACGGTAGGCTCCATGTCGGAGAAAAGTACCGATCTTTTGGATAAGAGGCACTGGGTTGTTTTTTATCAACCTACACCTCACTGTCTGCCTGTCTGTCTGTCTGTCTGTCTGTCTGTCTTTGTCTGTCTCTATCTCTCTCTCTCTCTCTCTCTCTCTCTCTCTTCTCTCTCTCTCTCTCTCTCTCTCTCTCTCTCTCTCTTTAATGGTCAATAATACCTTTCTTCCTATCTGCCTGTCTTTTTTCTCCCTCCCCCCCCCCCCCCCCTCTCTCCCTCTATCTCTCTCTCTCTCCCTCTCTCTCCCTCTCTCTCTCCTGATTTTTTGTACTTTTTTCCCTTTTGTTTGCCAGGTTGTAGTCCCTAATTCAGGCAAGGGCCGAACGAAGAAGAGGAGAAAGTATGTCCATGCTTATCTGTGACCCTTGGAAATAAGATCATCATCATCATCATCATCATCATCTCCTCTCTCTCCTCTCTCCCCTCTCTCTCTCACACCCCCACCCCCCTCTCTCTCTCTCTCTCTCTCTCTCTCTCTCTCTCTCTCGCGGGACGACGTGACGGGACGAGAACTGAACGGGTGTGCTGTTAGTAAGCTGCTGCAAATTTTTGCATTTTAGCTTCAAAATGTCAGTTACTGGCCTTCCAGCTACTGTAATAACAACTTTAAACGCCCTGCTGATCGACAACGTCGTATCGAGTTGGAAAGTCCCGGGGGAGAGCGGCAGTGTTGTGTTCGTCTTGCGAATGAAGCCAGCTGACAAGCCAGTGTCAACAGAAATGGCGGACCCGGTGCTGAACCGTAACTCCCGTGTTCAGTACTATCCCAAGAAAGCCCCTTGTCAAAGACGTCGCGATGTTCAAAGAAGCAGACAACACCAAGAAAGACAGGCAAGTCGCCAATGTGACAATAACAGTGTCTTGGAAGAGCCGGTCTTGTGTAACATTGACTCCCTGCTCGATGTGGAAACAGAAGGAAAACAAACCAGTGTGTACACAGAACATGTGTCAGCAGTGAATTGAATGCCTCAGCCACACCAGATTCACTTGATCTACTGTGTGATCCAGCAACAGACAGCAAGATCGGTGTGTCTTCTGAGGCGCCTGATGTGCAGGAAGAGCTGACAGTTGGCTGCACAGTGGATGACTCTGATACTGATACTGGGATTGTGAAACAGTATGCGTCTACTCTAACTGACAAAAAGTGTACAGAGTCGATTAAGGACAGCAAGAGAAACACACGGTTTCGAAAGGTGGTGGTACATAGTTTCCGTTGATCAAAACATTGTGATGTGTGAATCAATGACATCATCCTGGAATACTCTTGGAATGGAGATCCTGGCGAGGAATCTAAGTGTGTGTTCTGGTACATCAAGCAAGAAGAGAAAAACATGTTGCCAAAGAACGTGTCAGGCTTGCCAGACTTCGTAAAGGGAAACAGTGTACTAACACACAACACACAGAGACAGTGGTGTCGAGTGCTGAGCAGGAGTTACATCATCTTCGGACCTGATCCGGTCTTACATGGGCTGACTTCGCTGGCTGTAGACTGGAAAAGGAAAGGCTGGTTTGAAAATTGAGACACTTGAGACACAGACAATAATGTATCGAATCTTGATGTACATACCACCACTGCCATGGTTTCCAGTCATTGTAATCGCGTCGCGTTCGATATCGTTGTTACCGCGCCGCAGCGCTATATGGCTTGATTGCTAAATAGCAATAAAATTGTGTCAAAATTGTGTGTGTGTCTCTCTCTCTCTCTCTCTCTCTCTCTCTCTCAAGGAAACCCTGAATTGATCTTTTGGGCTGGCTGGGTTAAAAAAAAAAACAACTTGTGTGTAAACATACGCATGCGTGCGCGCGAGTGTGCTTTCGCGTGCCTAACACCCTAGGGGAGGAGGAGTCCCATAACCTATAAGGTCGTAGGGGAGCGAGGCGTCAGAGACCTCACTTCTCTAGGGCCAGCATATTGAGGGCGGCGCCCATCTCCTCTCCCTCGCTGCTTTACCTTCCCTGACCCTAAAGAGGGCAGGTACCCATTTACTGCTGGGGGAACTGTACTGAAGCCAAGGCGCGCAAACGGTCACCCATCCAACTGGTAACCACGCTCGACGCTGCTTAACTTGGCTGGGGGAAAGCGAGTGCTCCGACCACTGAGCTATCCCGTCCCCCACACCCTAAGGGGCTTCCCAGAATAAAAATGATACTCTCTGGCCCACTCACCCACCTGAGAATTACCGTGAGATTGCTCTCACAGACTGGATGAGAAGTTTCCATATGTCACATCATGAACTAGCAAAGCTTTTCCCCTGGGCCACACAAGCTTGGAGGTGATTGATTGATCACCTGCCGTGACCCTCCACTACACAAGGACTTCTCTTGTACGGGAGGTCAGTGTTTGATTGTTAACACATTATTAATCTGCAGTGGGCAAAAAATGTGTAAAAAGCTATTCAGTGGGTGTTTTATAAATAAAATATTTTTTTAAACCTTTCAGATGAAAAATCGGACAATTAAATGAACACTTATTACAAACTGAAATGCTAAGCTCAAGAAAATGACTATCAATGAGAACTTGACGAAGTTTGCTTCTTAGGTAGGGGTTTTTTAACGCAATTTTTTCCCCGAAATAATAATAATAATAATAATAATAAATGGAATTTGTATAGCGCTATATCTTGCAAAGACAAATCAGAGGGCTTGCATTCAACATATTCTTACAGTCATGCAGCCAATAACTATCAAAAGCTTAAACAAAATTCAAATGTACGCAAACCCACACACACACACACACACACACGCACACACACGCACACACACACACTCATTCTCACACACTCACACACACACACTCACACACACACACACTACACACACATACACAACACACACTCACACACACACTCACTCACACACACACACACACACACACACACTCACACACCACACACACACACACACACACAAATCACACACTCACTCACACACTCACACACTCACTCACACACACACTCACACACACACACACTCACACACACACACACACACACACACACACACACACACACACACACACACAACACACACACACACACACACACACACAACACGCTCACACACATACACACACACACACACACACACACACACAGGCTGTAGGCCCGGCAGGGCGACGGATCCCGGCCGCCGAAGGCAGGGCAGTCCTGAGACGAAAAGAGGAAAAAGCCAGACCCGTAACAAACATGTCCCGAGGCTGGATCCAAATGTCCCCACATGCGGGCCTCTGTCGAAGAGAGAGAGGAAGGCCGTTCCAGACGGATGGACCAGAAACAGAGAAAGAGCGACGACCAACGGTGGACCAGCCGAATCCAGGCACCCGCAAGCACAAGGCACCCGCAGCAGAGCGGAGGGATCGAGAAGGAGTGCACAGGCGAGACACTCACAGAGGCAGGGGGTGCCGCCCGGGTGGAGACACCTGCAACAGAGAGCACCGATCCTACAGCCCACCCCCCTGCGGCACAGGCAAGAGATCGCAAGAGAGGAGCAATGCGCCCAGACTCCCCCCCCCCCAGCACCAGGCCAGCCGCAGAGCCCGCACACGCCGAAGGGAGTGGACAGATGCCGCTGGCAGACAAGCCAACAGAGAACCGCAACAGTCCATGCAGAAATGCGGCTACCTTCGTGATGGGCAAAAACGGTCACAGAACAAAATCTCATCACTGGTGAACCTCGGGGCTCTCTCTATCTTTTCTCTCTCTCTCTCTCTCACTCTCTCTCTCTCTCTCTCTCTCTCTCTCTCCTCTCTCTCTCTCTCTCTCTCTCAACGACGTGATGGGAGGAGAACTGACGGTGTGCTGTTAGTAAGCTGCTGCAAATGTTTGCATTAAGCTCAAAATGTCAGTTACTGGCCTTCCAGCAACTGTAGTAAACAACTTTAAACGCCCTGCTGATCGACAACGTCGTATCGAGTTGGAAAGTTGCAGGGGAGAGCAACAGCGTTGTCTTTGTCTTGCAAATGAAGCCAGCTGACAAGTCAGTGTCAACAGAAATGGCGGACCCGGTGCTGAACCGTGTTCAGTACTAAACGCAAAAAGCCCCCATGTCAAATCCGTCGCGATGTCCCCAAAGAAGCAGACAACACCAAGAAAGACAGGCAAGTCGCCAATGTGACAGTGACAATGTCTTGAAAGAGCCGTCTTGTGTAACATTGACTCCCTGCTCCATGTGGAAACAGAAGAAAAACAAACCAGTGTATACACAGAGCTGTGTGTCAGCAGTGAAATTGAATGCCTCGGCCACACCAGATTTACTTGATCTACTGTGTGATCCAGCAACAGACAGCAAGATGGTATGTCTTCTGAGGCGTCTGATGTGCAGGAAGAGCTGACAGTTGGCTGCACAGTGGATGACTCTGATACTGGTATTGTGAAACAGTATGTGTCTACTCTAACTGACAAAGTGTGCAGCTCGATTAAGGGACAGCAAGAGAAACACAAGGTTTCCAAAGGTGGTGGAAATACTAGTTCAGGGATCAAAACATTGTGATGTGTGAATCAGATGACATCACCCTGGAACAAAGCCCTATGATTTGGGTTTTTTTCAAGATATGGCGCTATATAAATTTCATGTATTATTATTATTAAAACTCTTGGAATGGAGATCCTGGCGAGGAATCTAAGTGTGTGTTCTGGTACATCAAGCAAGAAAGAAAAACATGTTGCAAGAAGAAGGTGTCAGGCTTGCCAGACTTCTAAAGGGAAGCAGTGTACTAACACACAACAGTGGCGAGTGATCATCTCGGACCTGATGGGTCTTACATGGGCTGACTTCGCTGGCGTAGACTGGAAAAGGAAAGGCTGTTTTAAAATTGAGACACTTGAGACACAGACAATAATGTATCGAATCTTGATGTACATACCACTACTGCCATGGCTTCCATGTCATTGTAATCCCTTTGCGTTGGATATGGTTGTTACCGCACCCCAGCGCTATATGGCTTGATTGCTAAATAGCAATAAATTTTGTCAATTTTCTCTCTCTCTCTCTCTCTCTCTCTCTCTCCTCTATCTCTCTCTCTCCTCTCTCTCTCATCTCTCTCTCTCTCTCTCTCTCTTTTCTCTCTCTCTCTCAGGATGAAGGAGGCAAAAAAGAAAGGAGGGGGAGAGGAGGCGTTTTTCAAACAAAAGAAAACAAATGACACCTTCATACTCGAGAACAAGGTAGGAGAATGCTTATAGTTTTATAAACACTCGAAATCTCAAAATTGACAACCAAACCTAACTCCCCCCCCCCCCCCCCCCCCCACCCCCCCCTGCCTAAAGTTGCTGCTAGCAGAAGGGAAAGGGGGGCAGGTGCAATCCCACTCATTTCCTCACGGAGCAGCACGCACAGTAATGGTAAGGGAAACAATCGAGCCAAGGATCTGCAAAGCAATGTTTGTCTCCCATTGGTTTAAAGCTGTTAATTCAGAAAAGAAAAAAAGGAAAAAAACACGATTATTATTCACAGAAACAGTGTGAACAACTAGCAAACTGCTTAAAAGCGTCACTCATCAAATCCCTTCTAATAATTCATATGGAAGATTCTGCATATAAAGAAGAACGAAATCATTTATCATCATTATCAAACTCATCATCATCATTTTATTATATTAATTATTATATTGCGTATTTCTCTGTTCTATAGAAAACAAAACAGGACTGGTACTCTCTCTCTCTCTCTTTCATGAGTGCTTATTCATTATCCTCGAAATAAAAGAATTTGTCATTCTCTCTCTCTCTCTCTCTCTCTTTCCCCCCCTTTACTGTGTGAGTGTATTGGTATTGGCCTTATTTTTGTATTATCATATATATCCCTAAGGGCGGGGACTGGATGTAAAAAAGCACATGAGTGCTTATTCATTAAACCTCGAAATAAACGACTTTGTCATCGTCATTCTCTCTCAGCTTCCTTCCCCTTGTCTCCCTTCCTGTTCTTTCTTTTTTTCCCTCCCTTTTGCCTTATCCTCTACATAAACTAATAATGATAAATACTGCACACACCTCCCCCTTCTCTCTCAAATAAAGATCATTCATTCATTCATTCATCCCCTCTCTCTCTCTCTCTCTCTCTCTCTCTCTCTCTCTCTCTCTCCCCCTTTCTCTCATATCTGTCCTGTGTATATAACTATCTCTTTTCTGTTTGTTTATGCATTTTTTACATTTTACCTAATTCTTTGACATTTCACTATTGTTTGTTTTAATTGAATGTTTGGTTGATTCATTTACCTTTTGGACTGAGGGCTGGATGAAAAAAGCCACCATTGTGCTTACTCTTGTTCCTCAATAAAAATGTTAATTCCTCTCTCTCTCTCTCTCTCTCTCTCTCTCTCTCTCTCTCTCTCTCTCATCTCCTCTCTCTCTCTCTCTGGTATTCCTCTTATATATGAAATGTATTATTTTTATATAAATGTTTGGTTTATACATTTTATAGTGATTTATTTTATCATCGTCCAAAAAGCATACAATATTGTTCTCCATCTTCAATCAATATACCATGCCTCTTGGAAATGTACTGAGTGAGTTTAAACTGATTTGCCTAACTTCGAATTGTTGTACTGATGCTGTTGTTGGCGGGGCTGTTAAAACTGTTTTATATCAGGCTCTTCGACATTTTGTAACTTAACTTGATATCTTTATTGATTATATATATATAATATATATATATATATATATAAAATATATAAAATATATATATAAGGGGTTTTAGTGAGGATGTTTTAACAGAATTGATATCTGTTTTTATTTTATGTTGATGTAACCTGAAAATGCTCTCTCTCTCTCCTCTCTCGTCTCTCTCTCACTCTCTCTCTCTCTCTCATTATACAGGAAAGTTTTCCCCTTTCTCATCCAAAGTCTTTCTTTCCTTGTTGTAATACATAGCCACTATGTCGACAGCTGGTCCTGATGCACAGTACAATACTGTTTTCCAAGTCATGGACTGGCGTCTAGGACAGATGCTACATTGCTTGCAATCCCACACAGCCTCTATCAACGCTACTCTGAACAGCAAGTTTGATCATCTAGACAACACACTCCGCCAGATGGTCTATGATGTCAACAGGCTGAAAGAATTTGCAAGTCAGGGTGCTGAAGATATCAGAAATCTGCAAGAAGACTACAGTTCAATACTGCAGAGACTGGACACACTGGAACAGGCGGCAGAACAGACAGAGACAGAAACAAAAACCTTCAACCTGAAATTCTTTGGAATCCGTGAACCATCAGGAAGATACGGAACGACATGCGAGGATCAAATCCTAGACATTCTGACTGTCCATTCCAGACGTACGTGGACTCACTGGGATATCAGGAGGGCATTCCGTGTCGGAGGAAGAAGACAGAGTGATGAAGAAGCGCGCCCACTGATTGTACAGTTTCAGAGGTGGGGGGACAAAATGGAAATACTGACAGACAGAGAGCTACGAGACTCACTGAGAAGTGAGAATATCAGAGTCACTTCTGATTTAACAACAAGGCAGAGACAACTGTTGGACTTCTACAAGCGGCAGGGTATAACTGCTTTTTACAGACACGGCAGATTAGAGGTGATCAATAAGGACCGATACCAGTCCGAACACGACTTCCAGATGGGCGAGATCCAGAAGACAGCTACGATGAAGATGATTTCTCTGGACCAGGAACCTCACGGAATAAAAACTATTACCTCAGGACGACACAGAAAGTTCCATACAGAAATCGTAGATACGACAGAAATCACGCCAATCAGCAAAGCCAGAGGAAGGAATGAAAAACTTTTGTTCCAAAACACAACTTCAGGAGAGAACAAGCAACTGATCACAATGAAGATCATCTTGAGATAGCACAACCCAGGAGAATCAGGAACTACCAGCATTACCAGAACAGTGCACCGCAAACTACTCGACTCCCATATGACATATTTACCAGGAGATATGACTGAGAAGAAACAGCGTACAAATTTACAGAGAGACTATACAGAGGAAAGGAATTCGGATCGAAGAGCGTCAAATGGCAGTTTCTATCTATCAGCGCATGCATAATGACGACCCTGTCCAGAGAAGAGAAACCAGCACAACAACAAGCTCCACAACTGGCCGCCAGCACGCTGCCAACAGACTGCCGGTGGTTCCAGGGCACCAGACTTACAGCCAGGCGGTCCGCTCGACGCCCAAACCACACAGCTGGCAGACTTCCAGACCTGGGGAGCACAGCAGCAACCAGCAGACCAGGAGAACAGAAGGCAGGAGGAAACAGTCAGCAGGGTCGGCACACTCCACAGAGACACAGTCCAGTGACCTGCTGCTGCCAGCAGTCACACATGCTGCTGAGTGTGTGGCAAACCAGGACGTGGACGGTGATACAGACACAGACACAAGGGATGCAGAAAACGGTAAAGTTGGGCAGACAGAAGACAAACAGACAGACACAAGAGAAACTACACCATATCAACAAAATGACAGAAATAACAGCACAGTAAACGATGATGGAGAACTATGTGCTGGACAGGATAAAGGCGTAATGGACGTGACTTTACAAAAGTGTAATAACAACAACTTTGAAAACTTGACTTGAACCAAATAGCTGACAAGGACATGGCCACACAACTGACTAAAAAGGGGGATGGGGAACCAGTTTCAACAGACACTTCCGAAGCGGAACAACAGTAGACGGGAGGTGAATGTTCCAGGACAGTCAAAGGGAGCAGTGTTTGGAGTCCAGAATTCCCCAGCCTGCCAAGTCACGTTCTGCGCGCAAGGCAGGGAGGAAAGTGCAGGCAAGAAGAAGGGAATCACGACCAACCCACGGACACTTCGCTCTGACAGCAACCAGAAAAGAACGCTGAGCCAAAGCAGTATCACTGATGCTTTTAGGCGGCGCCAAGAACAGTAGCAGCTGACATGTAATAGTCCGTGAGAATCAGGGAAATGACTCTAGGAGCCCTTCACCAGGAGGGAGAATGAATGGGGTTTGGCCGGGGCATCATACCCTAGTAAGGCACAGCATGACAGAAATAGGTTGTTAAACCATGACAAGCTAATACATGCCTCAGATATACAGGAAAGTAAATGTGGTGTTATGACATTTTTGTGTTACAATGTGTGTGATTGATCTAAGTTAGAAGACCCAGATTTTATTAATTTTGTCACACAGTATGATTTTGTTTCCTTAACAGAAACGTTTCTTTCTGATAATCTAGAGACAGCATCCTTTGCACAGTTTAACATTACATTTCAAAAGCAAGAAAACTTACTAAGCAGGGCAGACACTCTGGGGGTGTAGTGGTTCTAGTGAAGAAGTGCTACTCTGGGGTATGTAAAAGAATTCACACAGAAACTGAAAATGTTATTATACTGAAAATTAGTAAAGAGCTGTTGAACACAAAGAAAAGATGTTATTTATATATCTACGTACATTCCACCACATGACTCGCCATTTTGGAGAAAAAACTGACAATGGCTATGGATTAGAATTATTAGAAAAATGTGTTTATAGACCTTTACAAAACGCATGATGATTTCTTTTTGATGCTTTGTGGTGATTTTAATGCACGAACTGCTTCCAAAAACTGTGACGACTTGAGTTCTGATGACATTCGACCTTTTGATGTACATAACACAAATGATTCTTTTCTTTCTAGAACTTCGGAAGACAAAGATGTAAATTTGTTTGGTAAGCAACTTTTGGAGTTTTGTAATGTGACTGAATGTGTAATTTTGAACGGTATGTCTGGTTATGGATACGATGGCAGCTGCACCTATATTGGTAGCTCAGGTGCAAGTGTCCTGGATTATTTTATTGTATCATGTGATTTGTTAACTTGTTTAAAGATAGAAAACCTGAAAGTGCTGGATGCAATAGAATCAGACCACTTACCTGTCGAATTACGTACTAAAATCTACATGCAACACAATAGTAAGGACAATATTGATAATACTAACAAGGAAGGGAGAAAATCATGTTTGAGGGAAAAAATAATTTGGGAGAAAGAAAAGAGGAAATTTCAAAAAGACAATTAACGAAAATAGTATCAGAATTAAACTGGAAGAGGCTATTTCATTCACTAGCAGTAATGTGGATAAGGCCCTCGAGTTATTTGTTGACTGCCTCCTAACGGCAAGTAAGTGCATGGTTAAACAATGCAGTATGGGGAAAAAGCACAGGCGATCTCCTTGGTTTGATGCTGAATGTCACAGAGCAAAACAAATGACAAAGAATCAGTTAAGAACATTTAGAAGAACGAGGAAGGAGTTTGATAGAAAAACATATCTAGAAGAGAAAAAGCAGTATAGATTTTTGTTAAAACAAAAGAAGAGATCGTTCAGAAAAGATCTTGCTGAGTCGTTGACAAAGAAAACCAACGATTCTGCATTATTTTGGAAAGAACTAAAAAGGATTGGAGGGAGTGAAAGGACTGGCATCAGTGATAAAATAAAACTGGAAGAATGGTATGAACATTTCAAGAATGTGTATAATACTGGGAAAATACAGCTCAAAGATAACACTGATTTAGATAGCAGTTTAGAAGAAGACAAAGATCATATCTTAAATATGCCCATAAATAAAAGAAGAAATTAAACGGCAATAAACAATCTAAAATGTGGCAAATCCCCCGGAATAGATGGTGTTACAGCAGAGATGCTAAAAGCAGGTAATGGAGTTGTGATAGAGTTTTTGGAAAAATTCTTTAATCAAATTTTTAGTCAAGGCATTTATCCTAAAGAATGGGCAAAAGCAATTGTAGTCCCTATTTTCAAAAAGGATGATGCAGACAACCCAGACAATTATAGAGGGTTTCGTTAATTAGTATATTATGTAAATGTTATACATCAATTTCTTAACACACGACTGTACTTGTGGTTGGAAGACACGCACAGCATTGTTGAAAACCAGGCAGGTTTCAGGAGAAATTATTCCACAGTCGATCATATCTTTACATTGTATTCTGTTATCCAGAAATGTCTAAATAGTGGAAAAGAAAGCTGTATGTGGCATTCATTGATATCAAGAAAGCATTTGACTGTACATCACCAAAAAACAACTTGAAGCTGTTCTTGATGCTGGAGTGAGGGAAAGTTTTTTTGCTCCCTCAAAGCTATGTATAGCTCACTCCTATCCTGTGTAAGAATTAATAACGACTATACAGATTTTTTCCATTGTCCTACGGGAGTTCGCCAAGGTTTTGTTCTTAGTCCTAACCCTTTTTTCCCCTGTTTATAAATAATTTAGCTCATCATATTAATGAATTTGGTGTTCATGGTATTCAGCTTATTCCAACTGTGACTGAATTGTTTATTCTCTTATTCGCTGACGATGTGGTATTGTTGTCAACCACTCCCAGAGGATTGCAGACTCAACTGAATTATCTAAAATCTTGTTGTGATAATTTAAAACTTAGAGTTAATAAAGAAAAGACTAAGGTTTTTGGTTTTTAGAAAAGGTGGACACCTATCAAAAAAATGAAAAATGGTTTTATGATGGTGATCTTGTGGAAGTGGTAAACAGTTACACTTACCTTGGATTTTACATTTACAACAAAACTAAGTTGCAAACTTGGAACTGCTGCTTTTGTTACAAAAGGTAAAAAAGCGTTGTATATTTTAAGTAGAGCTTATTCAAAATGCAAAGAAATGACACAAAAAACTTTCTTCAAGATATTTGATGCCAAAGTGCAGTCGATATTTTTATACTCCTCTGAAGTCTGGGGAGTTAATAGACTCGATAACCTGAAAAAGTACACCTTTTAGCTTGCAAAACGATATCTGGGCGTACCTTTGAAAACGCCAAACAAACTAGTGTACGGTGAGCTAGGCAGAAACCTCTTTTCATCAACACAACTGTCAGATCTATGAAGTATTGGCTGCATTTACTGCAGATGGAAGCAACAGACTTCCAAAACAATGCTATCAGATGCTTTTGTCTTTGGATAATCGGGGTAAAAAATGTTGGGTGACAGATATTAAGGACATGTTATGTAGCACAGGTTTTCAGTTTGTATGGCTGAACCAAGGTACCATAATGAACGCAGTTTTTTAAGTGAGTTCAAACAGAGATTAGTAGATATATTCATGCAGGAATGGACATCTACCCTACGTGATGGAGTAGATATGAAATATATAGAACGTTTAAAGATGTCTTTGGCAAAGAACGATATCTTTCATGTATTGATATAGTATTTTTAGAGTCGCGTTTTCACATGTAAGACTTGTGTATTACCTATAAACTGCAATATGCATAGGTACAGTGAAAACCCGATGGATAAGCAATGTCATGTGGTTTCAAGAAGAAAATGAACAACATTTCTTACTTACTTGTCCATTATATAATGACATGAGAGAAAAGTTCCTTAAAGATTTTCTTGATTTACCTCTGTCAAGACTGCTAGAGGGAAAGAGCGAAGATGTCTGTCGCCATAGTCGTAAATAATGTGTTTCATGCTGTTAGAAGAAGACAGGCTATTCTTGAAAGTTAGGTCATCTTCAGTTCTCAACACCTCCACACCCCACCACTTTCCGAATATTAACTTGAGTTTGTTCAGTTTAGTTGAATATATTTTGTTTTAAATTTTCTAAGAAAGGATAGAACGTTAAAAAGCTGTGAATATCTAAATGTTGTTTGTATATATAAATGGGTTGTACTTTGTATTCTGATTGGAAAAGTTTATTACATTTCGTTGTCAAACATTAATGACCACCCCACCTCCACCCTCCCCCAAGTGTAGATATCCTATGGCCAAAACACATTAAACATTTGAAATCTTGAATCTCTCTCATTATAATCATGTAATCATTTTCATGTTAATTTTTATATTTATTTGAGAATTATATGTTATTAACGCATATCTCTTTTCTATAAAATAAAATAAAAATTGTAAAGAACTCTATGTATCTCTCGAAATTAATGCTCAAGTTAGTTAGGGATTATAGTATTGTTAATATATTATTTAAAAATTTTAATCATGTGTACGTTGTTGTAAGTAAGATTTTACCTTTGTTTTGTTGATAGTCCCTAATCAGGGCAAGGGCCCGATGAAAAAAAGTATGCACATGCTTATTCATGTTACCCTTTAAAAATACAGATTCATTCTCTCTCTCTCCTCTCTCTCTCTCTCGTCTCTCTCTCTCTCTCTCTCTCTCTCTCATGAAACAGCCTACCTACTCGACAACTGAGCTGTCCCATCGCGCCTGTAATTTACAGTGTTTAAAAAATGTTGACCAAGAAATAATAACAGTTAGCGTCTTTGACATTGAGACAGTAGCAGACACCGTTCCCTAACAAGCTCGGCCAATCAGTGCCGGTATAGGTGTGTTGCATTTAACTCAAAGTTTGTCTAGATCTTGTAGAATAATGGTACGCATTATGACCAATCAGATAATTAGGCATTGTTGTCTTCGGGTACTTCTATGACAAGGGAGGCTACTGAGAAACTGCACTCCATGTCTCTAAGTCTATTAATTTTTAATGAGTTACATAAACAACAGCAAACACAACAGATTTAGTGATCAATAGGTTAGGTTAAAACTGCATTTCATGGCCATAATCTATATACAGTCTAGTCTATACCACTGACGTACTTGCTAAGTATAATCATGCGGTCTATACTGGCCAGCGGTTTATTGTAGCAAGGTTAATTTTAGCAGCTTGGTCATTGAAGACGGCAAAATAGGGGAGTCTAAATCATCAGCTAATTTTAAAACAATTCCCTGGCAGGTTTTTTTTTCCCTCTCACGCGAAGCTGTCTTTTCTTAACCACGAAAAATTACAAGTTAAAAATAGACATGTTCCGGCTTTCTGTATTGAACTATTTTTAGATACTGTTTGACAAGATCGAATTCTAAATTCAGAGACTGGTGAAATAGTGTATGAAGAATATTACAACTATTTGGATAAAGGGTTTACGTCGGCTGGTAATAATAATGATGTGTGGAATTTATAATAGCCCTAAATCTTGTAAAGCAACAAATTAAAGCGCTTGCATTCAGAACATTTACACGCATGCAACCATCCACAAATAATAAGATTAACATATATATTTACATCACAACACTCTCTCTCCTCTCTCTCTCTCACTCCTCCAACACACACACACACACACACACACACAACACACTTAGGAAGGGTGAGGAGATGGAGTCCCCCCCCCCCTCCCCCCAATCTCTCTCCTCTCTCTCATCTCTCTCTCGTCTCTCTCTCTCCTCATCATCTCCTCTCTCTCTCTCACTCTTCGAATATCCTCGAAATTAAAAAAAATTGTCATTGTCTGGCATACGCACGCGTGCGCGCGCGCACACACACACACACACACACACACACACGGATAGCCTAGTGGTCAGAACATTGCGCTCGCAATCTGACGACCCAGGTTCGATTCCCGTTCAAGGGGATATTTTCCCCTGGAGTTAACATCATTGCGGACTTCACTCTCCCCTAAAAGTCCTTCGGATGAGACTATAAACCGAGGCCCCGTGTGCGAACGCACGCAGAACATCTTGCGCACACGTTAAATCCTGTTCCACTTTTCGTAAGAGTAGGCCATTGTGTGCCGGTGGGAACAGATGACAAAATTTACAAACCGCATACACACGGGGACTGGATATAAAAAAGCACATAAGTGCTAATTCCATTATCCTCGATATAAGAGAATAAAATAAATAAATAAATAAAACACTTTCCGTCTGATATAACTAATTTTGTGGAAAGACATTAAACTTAAGAACTACTACTGCTACTACTACTGCTACTACTACTACCACACACACACACACACACACATCAAGAGCAATCAAGAGCCCAGAAATTATCGGAGGCAGACAACATTTACAATTTTCAAAGTCACGTATTGTATGTAAGTCGTGTTCCACTCATCTATCAACGTTTGTCCACCACACCCAACAGCGCGAAACCGGCTGTTAAGGAAGTACGCCTAACACGGTTAGCCTGTGGTGACTTCCCTTCTCTTTCCCCGTGGAGATGCCGGGGACCTGTCAGTAAAGGCAACGGCATCTCCAACTTCTGGAAAGTCTGTGCCTAGGAATTTCCTCTTCTCTACCCCTCTCTGTTTCTGCCTTGTTCCTCTTCATCCTATCACCCCCTTCTTGTCTATTTTCCGACATCTTGGTCTATTCTTCTGCCTTTCTTCCAAAAAGTATTTTTAAAATAACAATTCTCTCCCATGCCAAAGTGGGATGGGCTGGGCCTGACTTGTCAGGCGCTTGACGGCAGCGCAACGCATTTTGGCACATCATAAGACAGGCAACAATAGTTGCTGTCTGAGTGTTTGACAAAGAAGACCTCTCTCTCTCTCTCTCCTCTCTCTCTCTCTCTCTCTCTCTCACCTCCTAAAGAAGTTGTTGGGGAACTGCACTGAAGTTTTCCAGCCGTGTGTCTGGGGCAAGTTGAACCTGCAGGAGCCCATCCCTCTTTAGGTAGCAGTGCATGCTGGGTATGTTCGAATCACCTTAAGGCTTACGTAATAATACAACGAGTGTTAAAAGTGGTGTTGACTGAACACGAATTGTTGGCTGAGTAATAGGAACGCTGCCATAAAACAATCTGTGATGATTTTTTTTTCTTTGGGGGGGGGGGGGGGGGGGGCGTTACTGGGTTAGACTCGAGTTTCACCAACACCAATGTTTGCCCGTGTGACCGTTTTTGACAAATATGAAAACAACAACCATGTTCAAGGGGCGGCAAAAAGAAAAAAAACCCAGAAAAGCTAGGGCGAAAGAACCAACGGGCCATGCGAAGTGTTCCATTGAGTCACTTCTCCCTGCTTTTCAGCCCTCCTTAAAACAATGCCGGTTAAAATTCCGTCCTTCTTCTTTTGCCCCGCTTGGGCCACTTACTATCAGAAAGCCTGTCAGCAGCGCGGGAGACAAAGAGATTATAACAAAGGGAAAGAAAGATGGAGACCAACACAGACAAAAAGAGACTGCAGACTTGACTGTTTTTTTTTTAATTATTCATTTTTTCGGGTAATGGAATAAAGTACTCAAGAGTTTTTTTCATCGTCCCGTGTGTAGCAGTTTTTTCATTTGTCATCCGTCCCTGTACCAAGTTTGTGTCATGTTTTAGTTCTGATGAAATATTTATTTATTTTTGGTGGGGGGGGGGGGGGGGGGGGGGGGGGGCAGAGATTACAACTTTCTTTGGTTATATATCAAGTCTGATTTTGAATTCTTATATCAGTGTTTGTACACACCATTCTTTAGAAGAAAAGTGCAAGAATCATCCACAGCTAGTAATTTACCAGAGAAATATTATAGTCACAATTCATAAGTAAACAATAGAAGGAAAAATCGAATTATATAGTGGTTCATTATCCTCAGGGTCAGTTTCACGCGTGCGTGCGCGCGCGCGCGCGCGAGCGTGTGCGTGCTTCCATATGTATGTGCATGTCTGCATAATTTATGCACCCATGTCTGCATGTATGTGCTTTAGTGTGTGAATGTGCATGCACACATGCATGCATGCGTGCGTGGGTATGTGTGTGTGTAAGAAGAAGAAGCAGAAGGGGGAAAATGATGACGGTCATAATGATTATAATGTTTGTGAGGGGTGGGGCAAGAAAGTGAGGGGGTAGTAGTAAAAGACTGTAGGCTAGAAGAGGTGCTGGTAGTGTCAGGACACACAAGGAGCAAGAGCGTAGGCAGGCAGGCAGGCAGGCTGCCCTCCACGCCTGCTTTGAGCTGCTGAATTACAGGGAACACAACACAGTGTACCATAATCTACAGTGTTAGGTTACGCTGACTGACTGACAAAAACACACATGCCTGTGAAAGGAACCTGAAGTCCTGCTGCATCATTACAGCATGCTTGTCTGCTTGGGGTTTGTGGGGGGGGGGTGAGGGGCAGGAGAGAGAGAGAGAGGAGAGAGAGAGAGAGAGTGTGTGTGTGTGTGTGTGCGTGGGTGTGTGTGAAAAGAGAGAGAGAGTGTGTGTGTGTGTGTGTGTGTGTGTGTGTGCGTGTTGTGAGAGAGAGAGAGAGACGATATTGTAATAATAATAAGAGAGAGAGAGAGGGAGAGAGAGAGAGAAGAGAGAGAGAGAGAGAACTAACGATTTATTTATCACAAAAAGGCCTTTGGCCCATACATGAAGGTGGTTGCCAAACTGCTAAGTGGTTTGGTGGGGAAAAGCTAGTAATGACAAAATGTTACTGTATAACAAAAAGTCAGCTACAAAAATATGACTTAAGATAACAATATCAACAGTGAGAGAGAGAGAGAGAGAGAGAGAGAGAGTGTGTGTGTGTGTGTGTGTGTGTATGTGTGTAAAGCCCTGATTCTTTTTCATGCTGGTCAGCAAGGCATACTTTTTCCCCAGCCATGAAATCAGACTCATCTAGGATCCTCTGAATGCGTTTGCTTGTTGACTTCTGCCTGTTGGGATCCCCCCACCGCAAAATTTGGACATAAATAAATCTCTAATTCTGGGTTCTTTTATGCAAGATGAATGAATACAGGATTCAGGTGTATCATCTGCAACACTAGCACTCAAATGGCAGGGGAATGAAGAAGAAGAAGAAGAAAAAACCCCAATGCAGTTAGTACTTGAACCATGGGTTTCTCTTTTCCTGAACAGGAGCATGAACCTTAAGGCCCCCTAGCTACTGACAAAGAAAAAAGTGTTTCTTCATCAGCTAAAACTCCACACCGCATTTCAACTATGGGGATGATGTTTACTAAACATGACACCAAGGTGCATAATATAGTCTCTTAATATTGTCATCTGTTCCTACTGGCACACACAAAGACATACTCTTACGAAAATGGGGAACAAGTTTTCACTATGCACAAGATGCTCATTTCATAATCTTGTTCAAAGGACTTTCAGGGGAGTGGAGTTAGTACTGATGTTAACTCCAGGGGGAAAATCCCTTCAAATGAGCGTCTTGGGGGTGGTTTGAACCTGCGCTGTTGGATCGTTAGCTCAACACTCTAACCACTCGGATGTCCCGCTCCCCAAGAAATACCCGACTTGCAGCCAGAGCATAATGAAAATATCCATTGCCATCACCATGACTGCAGCGTTAAGATAAAAGGAAATGGAATAGAGAAGAGTGTGGAACGGTGGAAGAACTAGTCTCTCTCTCTCTCTCTCTTTCTCTCTCTCTCTCTCTCACACACACACACACACACTGTACCATCTGGAAATAAAAGTTGGACTTTGACTTCTAAACACACACACACACACACACACCACCACACACAAGGAACTAAGTACCAAAATCAAATGAACAATACTTGTATGGATCCTCATCAACAAGTTTTCAAAAGATACCATTTCAGTGATTTCCAAAACGAATATCTACAGTCAATTTCTTTCTTCACAGTTACTATATCACCAAGACAAATGCTGAATCTATAAAAAAAAAAACATAAATAACACAGCCACACAGAATGATGCAATCAACAGAGGCAATAAACACACACGTTGAAGACAGAAATGTGTTTATTATACAAGACTTTGTTTTTCAATACATGGAGTACGTACAGAAAAACAACGCCAAAGTTTATACAAACATTCTGTTGTACCAAAACAGACAGAAGTGACATGAATTTGTAGTACTGCAATGAAGTATATGTAAATATGATGATAAACTTGTTCTAAAAAAGTAGTACAGTAGAATATTGAAGTAGGGTCCATTCATCCAAATGACTATGTGAAAACCTATCTACTGTTTCTGACATTACTATTACATCCTATTTTGATAATGAAGACGTACGATACATAAACAAAATATTCTACAAATAATTGTGCAGCTTTGCAGTGTAGAAAAAAATACATGTGTAAGAAATTATGAACATAGATTTAAAAATAATAAAAATAAAAACTAGCAACAAAAAGAGGGCGGGGGTGCTTAAATGTCCCGATGTGCTTTCACATAAAAGTGTGACAGTCCAGTTGCCAGGTAAGTGATTTATTTCCTAATCAGACGTCTGGTTTGGATTGTCATTTCAAGTACTGACTACTGAATGTCTTTATTTCTTCCTTGATTGGTGTGTTTGTCTTCATCTGTCTTCGGGTGTTTTTGTGTGTGTGTGTGGGTGTGTGTGTGTGTGTGTGTGTGTGTTCGTGTGCGCGTGTGTGTGCGTGCGTGTGTGTGTGTGTGTGCGAGCATGTGCATGCGTGCATGAACAGTAACAAAAGAAAACTTCCTTTTTCTCTCAACAACACAAAGCTAACAACAAAACACAAAACAACCTCTCATTTCTTTTTCCTTATCTTTTGTTTCAGCATTACTGAGTTTTGTTTTGCTTGTTTCTTTTGTATATTATTCACAGTGCACTTCCCTTCTTCTGCAACATGTCTTTACTTCTGAATGTTAGCATAAAATTTGATATTAAAAACAGACACTGCACACTTGTCCGAGCACATGTGCCCATGATCTGGTGTTTTGTAGATCACATCACTGTTTAACAGAATGAAGGTGAAATGCACACAGAATCAGTAGCCTACCCTTAAAATGGAGCTTTCAAAATAAGTGACTGCTAAATTTAGCTTCCGTTTGAACATTCTGAAAAAAAATCAACAACACATGAATTACTGTGCTCAAAAGGAGTCCAACAGTAATATATAAATTTAAAAAATAACTATGTGTATGCCTGTTGCTTGCTCAATTCCTTTACATCAAAGGTCAGCGAAAAGCGGACTAATAAGTGCACAAAACTACAAAGCACAGATTAAATCACAAGATAAAATGTCAATGCGTACCCCGTTAAAATTTACCAAAGTACACAAGTAAATGAAGAAGCGATAATCATCATAAGTATTAAGTCTGCAAACAACAACAACAACAACAAAACCCAAAAACAAAACTGAGAATACCATCATACACAAAAACCAAGTACAGAAGTTCCTGATGTCTATATTAAACATATGAGGAAAACACACACATTCTTTTTTTCCTGCAAAGTTGATAGCGATCACTTCACTCCCTGCTCACTTCATCTCTGATCAGTCACTGAAGAGGATGGGGTTTCATAATATCGACTGACATAATCACAGATTATGAAACCACAGTCTCCTGTTTCTCCCAGAAGACTGGCAGCTAGAGAGAGCAATGCCACAGCAGACTGTGCAGGAAACTACTTTTCCTCCCTTCATACCTTCTTCCATACATGTCTACAGTGTGCCGACCCTCCACCTTCCTGTCCCAGTGAACATGTACTACAGGGAAACACTTCCACTCACATGATTCAACCACACACTCTATTTTAACACACTTTCTCGTGGTCTGTCAACTTTGTGCATTAGTGTCAACTTACAATCCTTACGTGACCATTTTTAACAAAAAATTTCAAAATTGTTTTTTATTAAGTGTGCATGATTTCTACTTTCCCTAACCAGCAAACGCATTGAAGTTTACTTTCAAACTGAAAATGAGACCATATTTTCTATTTCAATTATTTTCTTCTCAATAATACATTAGTTACACTGTTTTGAGTTTGTGTGCTTACACAATCATGTGACGTATCTGAGCATCTGACTTAGTGAGCTTGACAACCGATTTTCTCTTCTGAAGAATGACCTAGCAAAAGTTAACACAATCATATGACGCTCAGCAAAAAGAATATTGTATATCAATGAATGAATAATGTTTCAAATTATGTGTAGGCATACCTGTTTAGTTGGTATAGGAATGACAATGTGATAACACAATTATTCAGTGCTCAGCATAAAACACCTCAAAAATTGTCAAAGGAACATCAATGCCTAAAATTGTATGCAGGTGGTTTACCATTGACCTACTTGCTCAGTATAAGGCTGAGGGTGTGATTCCATGATGACACAGTGCTCACGATGATGTGCTTTGTACATTGCCCAACAAATGATGACTGAAAATGTACAGAGCGTTTCACATTATGTAAAACACAGAAGAGCGAGAGAGAGAAAGAGAGAGAGAGAAAAAGAGAGAGAGAAAAAGAGAGAGAGAGAAAAAGAGAGAGAGAGAAAGAGAGAGAGAGAGAATAAAAGAGTGGGGGGTGTGGTGTGGTTGGGGGGCAAGTCATGAGTGAGTGAGTGAGAACTTTTCTTTAGCTCAGTTCATACAGCTTTTCTTCTTACAACACACACACACACACACACACACACACAAACACACATGCGAGTCCTACAGACTTCAGTATCATAGATGATGCTATGTTACAACTATTAAACTTAAATGACATGAAAAAATTGTAAAAGCAAAAACACATTCTGATGTCCCAGTTGCCTCAATCACAACAAAAAAGAAGGAACTAAAAACTTAACCTACACACACATTTACCCTTTTCAGTGTCTTATATCATGAGCAAAATTGTGTTGCCTTTCACACAGCAAACACTCCAGCATAATAGCATCTCGCATCACTCTTAAACACACACACATGCACACTGTCGTCTTTCTATCCCTCTTTTCTACTCTTTACTCCCCTCCCCTCTAACTGCTGTCTAAAAATCCAAACACAACAGTTCCCTTACACTTATTCCTCCTCTCTGTCATTTCTTACACCTATTCCTTTCTTTGTGTCATGTATCTTAAAACTAATGTCAATGTCCCATAATGAACGAACAATAAACCAATTAAAACTGTTATCAAATTAACGACTAAACCAACCTGACCACTAAAACAAACAACACAAAATCCTTGAAATTTGAACATCAGGCACTGAATCCTGGTCCCAAGAGTTGAACTATGCGTCGCAATGTCAGACATGCATGTACCCCCAAATCCAAAAATCTAAGTGATGATCTTCATCAAAAAGTGTCGGTGACATGTTCATGACTGCAAAAAGGTGACGAGTAAACAAGGTAAGTGTGGGGAGGAAAACAAATCGTACTTTACAAAACACACACACACACAAAAAACCAGTAACGAAAAACAATACCTTAGACAATACACTAGTTTGCCAGATCAACTTGAGGGTGTAGTGTAGATGGGGAAACGGGGATCTACATAACAAACCAAAAATAGGAACAGCCAAACAGGCATGCAAAATGAAATAACAGTGAATCGTAACAGATGTTGAAATCAATACAGACTTGCTCCAAAACACTTCAGATTTGAATCAATATGAACAGTCTTATTTTCCATGTCATGATACATTTTAGGACAGCTACTAAACGTACGTTTCATAAGACACCACTGAGAAAGGCCATGAAGAAACCATAATGCACCGTTAAAATGTCCAGCTTCATCGTCACTGTCTAACACACCTGCCTGCCACCCAAAGGAGAGGGAGACTTTCTACAACACATGCCACCAAAGAAGGAAAGACCACATTCAGGGATCTAATCACATCTTTTTTTTTCCTGAATACATGTGACATAGAACTCAGCATGCACAGACAAACAACTTCTGTCTACATTCATGATTACAGCGTCTTTCTCTATCTTAAACATGACCCAACAACCAGAACAGCAAGTGAACACTTCTGAGTCCAGCTATACAAGTTAAAAGGTGGAGTTTTAAAAGACATTTCATAAAATCCAAAACAGAAGATTCTTTCTCTCGCACATTTTCACCAGAAACACAGCAGGACAACAAAGACAAGCGCCGTTTTGAAGAGGTGATGAGTATTCAGTGAAGGTGTTTGTGTGATGAGGATGAAATACCAAGAACACTGCACAAAAGACATTGTGAGCATGAACAAAATGAGCTTGTCCTTCTTTTCTTTCCCTAAAGGAAGTGGGGGGGGACAGACTAAAATAAACAATCCAAAATGCTTTCTTGATCTTTTAGGGGCAGAGAGTTGGGTTTGTTTTTGTTTTATGGTTGTGTTGGATGGGATGGGGGGGGTTCTTGTTTTGTTGAGGGTTTTTTTAAGGGAAGGGGGGATATTGTATAATCTTTCCCTTTTTCATTTATCTACTTGTTTTTAAAAAGTCTCTGTTGTTTCTTTCAGCTGCTGACAAGATTTTCCAATCAGGTTGAGTTATTGTGCTCCCATCTCTCTTCTCAAGTGCTTTTATGTTCTATTTCATCCAGCAGACATGAATGTATCAAGAGAATTCTTTTCTTTTTGGAGGAAGCTTTTTTTTTCCATTTGTTTTGATCCTGCATTACTTTTTTTTCAACAACCATTTATTAAGCAGTCACCCACTTCCATTTACACACACACACAAATCAAACACTTAAAAATGACAGTTAAAATAATATTGACAAAATGAAGAAAAGTGAGAAAAACAGAAGGCATTTTTTACAATGTACAACTTTCAGCTGAAAAATAATGCTTATGTCCACATTTCACATAAATCAACAATGTAACAACACTTCTGCTATGACGGTGTAACTAAGTTTGCCCCAAGCTGATAGCATCCCTTCAAGATTAATTTTAAAAAGTAGTTAACTACAATTCTCAGTCACGTTCTGACACCAAGCAAGCTGATCCACACTGACATCTTTCACAAATGCAAATCAGAGCAAGCTGGGAAAAATAAGGCAGCACATAACAGAAGAAAACCTGTCTGCCTGCCTGCCTGCCTGCCTGACCGTTGCGATATCTATATTGTTGGTGCACCACTTTACCCTCTCTCTCCTCTCATTTATCAATCTGTTATTTTCAATGTGTGGCAATAACTGTTATACTTTGACCATGTCAGTCTTTCTTTAATCAATACAAGATCTGAACAAAGATATTTAAAAAATAAAAATAAAAAAGATTAAGAACAATCAACATTACCTGCTGACATGTTACCATTCAGTACAATTTATACAATGAAGATTTCTGTCAGAGCTCAATTCGTGCTCTTTTCCACAAACGACATACCTGCCCTGCACGTACCACCTATCTTCCACCCCACCTATCTTTCACCCAATACTTATTTCCCTTCACAGCTTAAGATTCAGATGCAAGTTATCTGTGAAAGAGGTGAACCAACCAAACGTTGTGTTCCTTTCAACAATTAATTTAAAAATTATTTCATTAGTATAGATAGATACCTTGATATCAAAGGCTCCTTTCTGTTCAAACGACAAAAATGGCAAATGAATGACTGAGCATCAAACAACACTGACCCATACCTCCTGAAAGATTTCCACACACACATGTATGTTAAAATAAACCCTGCAATGAAGATAATGCAATAATTGTTCCCCCACAATGTTCCCCATATAATCAACCATTTCTTCTTCAGGTTGCTTTCCCAATGTTCCCTAAT
This sequence comes from Rapana venosa, assembly GCA_028751875.1. Classification (NCBI taxonomy): domain Eukaryota; kingdom Metazoa; phylum Mollusca; class Gastropoda; order Neogastropoda; family Muricidae; genus Rapana; species Rapana venosa. The sequence goes on along the minus strand of CM054135.1, from coordinate 98,799,033 downwards.
TCATACTGTAAACAATTTATAAACAACCTCCCCTTCTTGCGTCATAATGTTTTGGCAAAAATGGACAGCAACCGACACCACATGCAGGCTAACAAACCCCAACCATGAATGAAAATGGACAGGTCATTCACACACGCACACACACACACAACAAAAGAGGCAAAAATACTCAGTTGACCAGCAACAAATGACACACAAGAATACAGGTTACAAAACATGAAGGTTATCAGTTTGCAATGGGTCTTGAAACAGCAGGGTTTGTTAGATTACAATACAGACATTTAAAAAGAAAAAGTCAAATGAATTAAAACAGTTCTTCCAGTGAGGAAGAAACTGCAGAACAAACATGCAATCTTTTTACTGCTTTCTTCATTGTTCTGTTTATCTACACCAACTCCATCACAGTTCCTTCCCACCATCTTTCGCTTTTTGTACTTTTTTCTCATCCCTTTCCCCCCCATTCCAATGTAAATCCTCATTCCTTCTAACACAAATCTAGGGTTATACAGATCTACAAGCCACGGTTAACAGGGAGATACAAAAATCAGTTGTCAAGTTTATTGATCAGCTTGCTCTCTAGCCAAAGCTTAGCAGGAATGGCAGGCGATTACTCCAATGTACAGATATCAAGTGAACTCAGTCCAGCTCTATCTATCTACTACAACTAAAGAAGTTTCAACCAACATGCTCAAAGCTGCAGCAGGTACAACTCATGTGTCAAAAGAAACAAAATGATATATGAAATTAAGTAGCATTAAGAATAATATTATTACACCAATAATTAAAAAAAGGTAATAACTATTGTATTCATCATAACAAAAAACATAACCATGAACATAAAAATAATAAGTGACAGTGATAATGATGCCAGAGCAACAAAAACTTAAGGATACAGTCTTCCCTTAAATTAATTAACAGAACGCTTAATTAATACTCACATAACCCCTCCCTCCACCTAAACCAACCTATTTGATCGAAAAAGCTTGTGCTTCACAAAACAGCGCAGGTCTTTTTCTTCTTGGGCTTCACCTTGGGGCACAGCACGGCGCGGATGGCTTCGTCAAAGACGTTCTTCAGCCCCTTCTGCGTCAGCGCCGAGCACTCCAGGTACTTGACGGAGTTGATTTCCTTGGCCATAGCCAGGCCCTGCAACACCACACAGCACACCTTCAGTTTCCTGACTGACTGACTGACTGACTGACTGACAGACAGACAGACAGACAGACAGACAGACACAGCACACCTTCAGGTTTCCCTGACTGACTGGCTGACTGACTGACAGGCAGACACAGCACACCTTCAGGTTTCCCTGACTGACTGACTGACAGACTGACTGACAGACACAGCACACCTTCAGGTTTCCCTGACTGACTGACTGACAGACACAGCACACCTTCAGTTTTCCCTGACTGACTGACAGGCAGACACAATTCACTTTCAGTTTTCCCTGACTGTACATCATGGTATACAAATACATCCTGAAGACCCAAAGAAGATAAAATCAGAAGGAGTGCCTGACAGCAAGAGTTATAACAGGGGGCAATCCTTTTTAGCAAGTGTTTCTGCCTGAAAGCTATCAAGAAATGTGTTTTGGTGCATGTTTGACAAACGGAATAACCGGGCCTAAAAAAGGTAACAAAAAACAAAGAAGAGAGGGGAAATTGCATAACGCCGAGCACTGGTAAAACTTCAGGTGCACACTGGGAGCTGGAGTTCTTCAATCCTCCACAACAATGCCAACACAAATTACACCTACACCGTGCACACACGATCTTCTCTGTGTGTGTGTATAAAGTGGCGGGAGGGGGCACTGGCAGGTCTGCTCATAAGTTACCAACATAGATCATAAACATTCCAGAGCCCTGGTACCACAGACACATAATGGATTCAAATCTATGACTTCAGAGCCATCAGGACTGAAGTCTATTACCCACAAGTCTAAGCCATCATGGGTTCTAACAAAAGGCACACTCAGTCTCTGAAACAGATCATGTCTCCAGGCTAGTGAAACTGTTGTGATTTAATTTTATGTAAATTTCAGTTTTTCAGCTTTTTCGGTTAATTAAGCGGAACCATGTCTAAAAAATATTTCAGGTCTTATTAATCTACAAGGAGGCACCGTGGTCGAGTGGTTTAGGCGGTCAACTCCTGATCCAAAGGTCGCGGGTTCGATCCCCGCTCAGCTCGGTGTTGTGTCCTTGGGAAAGACACTTTACTCCTATTTTCCTCACTCCACCCAGGTGTACAAGTGGGTACCAGCTCTGCTGGGGAAGTATCTGGCGACAGACTAGCGTCCTGTCACAGGGGTGGTGAAAAACCATCAGTTCGCTTAACGCTACAGAAACCGGGATAAGCTCCGGCTCTATGGGCCTTCTGGCTCGAAAGAACATACTATTAATCTACAAAGACTTCTTCTATAAATTCATGTGGAAGGTTATTAACAAAAATTGCTTCAAATGTCAGGGGATTTTATTTCATCAGTTCCAGGTGCTTGCTATGATAATACTTCTTTCAACACAGGTCAAATATGGATTCTCAATACAATCAGCAGATTCCCACACAGAAGCGACTGTCACTGTTAAAACTGATGCCATTCAGCTGACAATACAATCATCTTCCAAACTTCACTGACATAAGCAGACAGTTCTTTCAGTCACCATGAAGTACAATGGTAGCTTTTTCTTCTTCTTCTTCTTCTTCGTTCCCTGGCTATGCTTCATTTTTAATTTGGTCTAGATGGCGAAGTCTGCAGTCTGTCACAGCCAGTCCCCACAGTTGCTCCTGGAACTCTTCTGGGCTGGGCCATGTCTGGTGTCTGTCTCAAGAGGGTTGAAAGTAGGGCATTCCCACAGGGAAGAGTACCTTTATCAAAATGGCTATCTTATGAGTGATTCAGATTACATCACGAAAATTTTGGTCTAGAAAACAAATAAATCACACCACTGGAAAAGGTTGTTCTCTCCTGTTCATGATTATGTGACATTCTAAAAAAGAAAAAAAAAATGCAGATGTACAAGATGCCATCTGATGTGTCTTTTGTGGGGAAATATGACCACTTCTTCTTCTTCACCCAATGCTCAAACACCAACTGTTGTTAACATGACCCTGCTAGGAAGAAAGGTGACTAACCTGGGGGTAGGTGATGGGGGCCAGCTTCTTCTCCTTCAGCTTCTCGTTGGTCTCCTTGTCCTCTCGCAAGTCCAGCTTGGTGCCCACCAGAATGATGGGCGTGTTGGGGCAGTGGTGGCTCACCTCCGGGTACCACTGAAACAGTCGTCACCATGCAGTGAGTGCCAACACTTCACAGGGCAGCAGGTCTGTGTCTTAGCATTGTGAACCTGATATTATGATGCTTGTTAGCAGCCCTGATGTTAGCTGATTGCAAGCTTATCTCATGTATGAAGAAATTCCTCACATGCATGCCTGCACATACACACATACGCAACTCATCCACACAAACACATTTTTGCATGCATGCACACACACACATATACACACATACACACGCGCACACACATACCACACTGCAGATTAGATTCTTCAGAATTCAACACATTTCTAACCAAGAAAAAAAAAAAAAACCACAAAAAACCCACACATTTCTAACCAAGAAAAGAAAAAAACACACCAAAAAACCACACATTTCTAACCTCAAACTAGAACCACATTCCCTCAGTGTTATACATATCCCATGAACATACACTTTAGATACTTCTTCCGTTTGCAATGTTTTTGAATAAAATTTCATATTCCATAAATAAGTTCTTCTCAAGATTTGTCCTTCCTTACCTTCGCTCTGACGTTCTCAAAACTTGCCGGGCTGATCAGAGAAAAGCATATAAGGAAGACGTCCTGCACACACACACACACAAAAATACTCCATATACTGACAACCTCATAGCATGTTTATCTACTTTAAATACTTACCTGTTTATTTGCTTTTGTTTATTTTATTTTTCTCTTTATTCATGATTTGTTTGCTTGCATGTTTCTTCTTGTGTTTGTTTGTGCATTTGATTTTTTTTCGTTCTGAGAGGAGGGGGAGGGGTGGGGCAGAGTCTATTCTGCATATTTTCTTTTTCATCTTCATCAAATGCTCAGACTGCAACTATTGTTGTCTGTTGTATGAGCGAAAATGTTTCACGCTGCCATTAAGCACCTGACAAGTCAGGCCCAGCCCATCCAACTTCGCCATAAGAGTGAATTGTTATTTTTTAAGTCTTTCTGGGAAAAAAGGCAGGATAATGGACCAAGAAGGCAGAAAATAGACAAGGAGGAGGTGACAGGAAGAAAAGGAACAAGGCAGAAACAAAGAGAGTGATAGGAAAGAGGAAATTACAAGCACAGAATTTCCAGAATGTGGGGATGCTATTTATACTGACAGGCGCCTGGCATCCCCACGGGGGCTGCATATTTTAAGTTCCACACAATGCGGATAATGCTTAAAATGATCTAACACCCCCCCACCTACCCCCCCCCCCCCCCCTTCCCCTTCCAAAGTTGTCATTGCCTTGCAAAACAAAAACCAAATACTTCACTAAGTGATTAGAAAGCATTCTTTCTTGATCTTGTAACAAAATCTTACATTTCTTTTTATAAAAATGAGGGGGGGGGGGGTAAAGGTTCAAGGTGTACTGATGACATAATTCAAATGGTTACACAGAAAAGAGAATTTTCTCAAAAACAAAAACAGACAGACTTATTTCACCTATGAAGTTAGAAAAGAGCAACACACCAAGGAATGACAGTCTGTGGGCAGGAGAGAAGCCTAAAATAAAGCTATGGACTCACAGTCTGTGGGTAGCAAAGAGGCCTAAAGCTATGGACTCACAGTCTGTGGGTAGCAAAGAGGCCTAAAGCTATGGACTCACAGTCTGTGGGTAGCAAAGAGGCCTAAAGCTAAGGACTCACAGTCTGTGGGTAGGAGAGAGGCCTCAACCTGTCGTAGTCCTCCTGTCCAGCAGTGTCCCACAGGCCCAGGTTGATGGGCTTGCCATCCACCATCACATTGGCAGAGTAGTTGTCGAACCTGGTCCACAGTTAAGTAAATAGCATCACAATATGTTCTGTTCTGCTGTCAAAGGAAAAATCCACAGAAAAAATGTAAGATGATGATGATGATGACGACGATGATGATGATGATGATGATGATGTGTGTGCGCATGCACATGTTTTTTTGTTTTTTGTTTTTTTTTAAATACTTTTTATCGAGGATAATGGAATAAGCACTCATGTGCTTTTTTACAGCCAGTCCCCGTGTGTATGCGGTTTTGTAAATTTTGTCATCTGTTCCCACCGGCACACAATGGCCTACTCTTTCAAACAGCGGAACAGGATTTAACGTGTGCACAAGATGTTCTGCATGCGTTCGCACATGGGGCCTCGGTTTATAGTCTCATCCAAAGGACTTTGACATTCAGTTTGATTTTTTTGTCAAACTGGGAAGAAAGGGCGAGGCTGGGAATCGAACCCAGAACCTCACAGTTTACTTGTTGGCAGGCAAACGTCTTAACCATCCTGCCACCTTCCTTGTGAACCTATGTGTGTGTGCGTGCATGCGTGTGTGCGTGCATGTGTGAGTGTGTGTGCGTGCATGCGCATATATGACAAAGAATGTTCACTTTTCAGTTTTCTGCATCTTTGTGTCATGCATACATATCATACCGCCTACCTCTATGTGTACATTCATGATATGTAAATGAAATGCAAATTCCTTTGTTCAATCACGAAAAAATTACCTATGAACCTGAATGCGCATAAAATAAAAATATATACATCTCATACGCCATACCTGACCTGTTGCCTACATAAAGTACATTGCTTGATATTGGCTGGCTGAAGCATAGCTGTTACTGTGAAAACATTAGGTTGGCTATTCAGTATTTGGCAGCTAGTTACATATGTGAGATTAATCTAGTAAAATCACATTAGAACCAAAGTTTTATGATTACTGATCTTTCCTTTCACAAGACTTACAATAATTGCTGCTTGATTGACAGATTGCTAAGCAAACACTTTAAGATGGAATTTACAGAGCATTATCTAATAAACTTTTTGGAGATTAATCCCATCAATTTATATATGAAAATGGATAAGAATAAGAAAACGATTTAAAATTACATGTAATGATGTATTTACTTTTCTCATTACCTACTCTTGGTTCTTGGTTTCAAATACACTTTAACATAAATTGTTCAATATAAATTATACAAGACTGTTTTAAAAATGTCACCACATCAGTATGAACTACAAACACTAAGTAAAACAAAAAAAATAATCTCACTTAACATCCTACAATAATCAATATCAAAACCTCATTCAGCCAATGACCATAACTTAATCTAGGATACACTATACCCTTTTTTTATTGTTACAAAAACAATATATATCCATATTGCTACTAAATAACGATATAATTTTTTAATTAAAAAAAATAACTTTAAAAAAAAAGACTTACACAGTGGGTATGTACTCCCCAGGGAAGGCATTTGTTGTGTAACTGATGAGCAAACATGTTTTACCAACCGCTCTGAAAAAAACCAGATTCATTTTTTTAATTAGTTAAATAGTAATCAAACATGGACCATAAACTTCAAGAAATAAAAGAAAGGAAAACTATTTTAAGCTGCACACACACAGTGACACACACAAACACACACACACACACACACACACACACACACACAGAGTAACACACATCACCCCCACAAAACATCACACATGTAGAAAATACACGGCACCAAACCACATGGCACCACACACAGTGACACACATACACATGCGCGCACACCACATTTCACCACACCACATCACAGCACAGCATGTCACACCACAACACAACACAACATAACACACACACACACACACACACACACAAATCCCCCCTACTCCCCCTCCCTTTTTTTTTTTTTTCACTTTCTCAGTGAAGTGAAGGCAAGGATTCATAACTGGCAGACAAGTATGTCAGATGTGAGTGCCTCATCTGTTTTACTATGACTTATGTGGCCTACTGCCAATGTTTACACATTTACTAGCAGGGTTCTCTGAAGCTGTGGTACATAACACAGAGCTCTTCATCTGCCAAGTCAAGGATCAAGATTGAGCGCTCAGCCAACTGGCCTCCTGTGTAATTAATTAATTTCCTTCCTCCTTCTCTCTTCCCTCTCCTGGCTAGCTAGGCCTTGGCCTTTTTCACCCACCAGGGCTGGTATATTTCGTGATGTGTTCACTTCACTCTCTTCAAAAGCTGGCTGTAGATTTTACAGTCTTTAGTCGGGATGATTTATTATATTATATAATAAATAAAAAAATGGGTTTAAATTTGGATTGCAAATTAATTTTCTTCTGACACTAGCTCCAGTTTCATAAAGCAACTTCAAAACACAAATTTATAGAAAAAGAAAGACAGAGATAAGTGAAGGGGGGTAGTCAGTGGAGGGGTTGGGGTTGAGAGGTAAAAGAAGTGTGTGTGAGCATGTGTGTGTGTGTGCGTGTGTGTGTGTGCGTGCATGCATGCGTGTGTGCATGCATGTATGTGTGTGTGACTGTGAGACAACGAAACCAAGAAAACTATGTTCCAGTAACTGAATATATATATGTTGTATGGTAACAAGAGCTTTTATCCGTAGCTTTTGTTTGTCTTTTTCCTTTCATCGGCTAGAGCTCTAACTAGGTTTGCCAATTGTGCGATCTTTGTGTATCAATCATGCAACCAGTTTTGCCTACCATTAAAGCAGCAGCATTCTGACTTCAGGAATATTTGTGATTACATAATGCTGTATTACAATTACATATAAACACTCAAACTACAATCATGCAATTGTCATTTAACTTTTTTAAAAGTTAAAACAAACAAACAAAACAAATACTAAGAGTAATGTGCACATGCACACTCACTCCCACACACACATACACAGCCTCACAGTCACACATGTATACAGTCTCTCATAATGTCAGATACATACACACACACACATGTGCGCACACGCACGCACGCACATACAGTACATACACACACACAGGGTCACAGACTCACACATGTTTGTTAGTCTCACACATACACACAGTCATACACACACAAACACACACAATACACAGTCACACACGCACACACAGTCATACACACACACACAGTCACACACACACACACACACACACTATAATACAAAAGCAATAGTACAGCCCAGTTACTTCAACTTCTACAAAGAACAACACAGCAGAATACTGAGAATAGCTTAAATTCCACTTCTGCAGTCATCCAAAAAGACTACACTAGCATTAGGACAATGGACGTTTATTATCAATGCAGCTTTGGTTTAGAATGATCAGTAAACAATGAGGCCACAAGAACAATGTAGCTACAAGAGTAAGTAAAAGAATTTCCAAAATGTGGCCAGTACAATCACTAGTTAGTTAGAAGAGCTCAACAGATGATCCCCAATTACATAAGAATTCAATGCCTTCCAATGCTCTCTATCTACACTGAATTGAATGGATAAATCATGTCAACAATGGTGAACGAATGAATTCATTATCACAGAGATAAAGACACAAAAATATACTAGTCTACACAGAATCAAGTGAACCAGAGATTAGAGGCCATACTCCATAATGCCAATGGTCACAATCAACTTGAATCAAGTTATCAACTCTACACTTCTTTTCACAGAATATGGGGTGGGAAGGAAGGATGTGGAAGGCAAAGGGGGGGAGGGGGGGTCTCTTTCACTTCCACCTGAGAGGGATGGGCTGTGAGTGTAAAGTTCTGTGTTAGACTAATGTCTAATGAGCAATGAAGAAAACTAACAGTGCTGTAACAGCTTTTTTTAGACTGATATTGAGATAAAGACCATGACCTGCTACTTTTCACTTCGTACAACATAGGCTGAATCTTGTAATAGACTAAATAAAGCCCTGGCACTACAGAAAGTAGTACTACCAAACCCACTCCCCCCCCCCCCCCCCCCCTCTCCCACCTTCCTGTCCTGCTTGGATTCCCCAGCATGTTTAACCTACATCCTTGGCCTTGTTATATTTGACTAAATGGTTTCAATGTTGAAAAATCTTATTTTGACTGCCACAAGGTAACTGCTAAGTCTGTCATTAGTGTCAATATAATTGCGAGGAACAGTTATTGAAGATACTTAGATAGTGCTGACCTCAGAGGATATGAATGTAATGTAAACTTCATCAGATTACACAAATTTATTTTTTAAATCAGTCACCTTTCATTTTTGTCCATCTCTTATCAAGAACTATTTGCAACATTTATAAAGCATTTTCTAATCAATGCTATATTCTCAAGTCAAAGAAACAGTGCCACTGAATAGTGAATTTCTTGTCTGACTCAAGAAGTCTGACTCTGCACCTGAGTCACACAGTTCAATCAAGTTCTGGATAATTTGTTGTTGTTCCTCAGCTACAGCTCTGAGGTTCACCAATGATGAGATTTTTGCATTATATGTAACCTGTGCCCCCCACTACCACCATTCAGGTAGCCACATTCCAACTTCCGACACCTGCCTGCGTGCATGCGGAGGTTTTTTTTGGGTCAACAATCCATTCCTACTGGCACACAATGGCCTCTCTTTTGAAAGGCAGAACAGGTTTTTAACAAGTTTGCAAGATGTTCTGCATGCATTTGCACACAGGGCCTTGGTTTATACTTTATAGTCTCATCCAAATAAATTTCATATTCAATTTTCGTCAAACTGGGAAGAAAGGGCGAGGCTGGGAATCAAACCCAGAACCTCATGCTTTCCATGATGGCAGGCAAATGCCTTGGCTTAACCATCCTGCCACCCTTCTTTTTGATAACATATTTTAAATGCCTGGTGGATCAATTAATGTGAGGATTTTTTTTCTACAATCTCCCAAGTCCACTTATGCAGACCTTCTAGTGCTCTACTGCTCCTCAAGCCTATTTCATGCAGAAGATTAAATGTGCATAGCAAACAATACAAGGGTTCTATGATTTATGTCAAAGAATAACTCAATAAGAAATTAGGCCTATGTGAATTCAGAGAAGAGTAGTTAAGTACAGTGGAAAGTAAAGCTTACAGTTACACAGCAGGAAAAATCCAGCATCCACCAAAAATTATGCAAGTTGCAGCAGATTCCTCAGTTTAGCTAAGCTGGTCACTGGCTAAATATTACCAGAAAGAACTTCAGCAAAGATACTTTGATTATAGCTTACATCAATAATAAAAATGTACACAAGGAGACAGGTCTCTGATCATACTAAGCTATGTTGGAAAACTAAAACCTAAAATAATGAGTAATTTTTTTTTTAATCTCTCTCTCTCTCTCTCTCTCTCTCTCTCTCTCTCTCTCTCTTCCACTCCCGGCAAGTAGCCTGTAAGTATTGGCCTAATATGTGATCAAAGTGCGTGTAAGTCAACACCACTTCCTGATCGCATTCTTTCTTGTGCTGTCACATTCAGTAGCCTAGCCTTACTCTTAGCCTAGCCTCTGTTGATCCCCTCCTTTTCAAGACCTATACAAAAAGAATTTTAATAAATCATATGTTTAAGCAACCACATTTACAAAAACAATAACGTAATCTTGAGATATGACACAAACAGATCTAAATCAGGAAGTATAAAAAACTATTCCGGAGAGCTGCCGATCGCGAAATGGCAGGAAGCAGTCGATGGAGAAAAAAACATGGAGGAAACTTCTGCTCAGACTGATCGCTACTGCTATCAGGAATGTTCTTATTTACTCGAAATTTTTGTCTCTTACCCGTCCCCAACGACGACACACTTTATCGCCTGCATGTTGACGACCTGTAAACTTGTCACAGAACTGCGATCACAGGCACAATATCGACCACTGCCAAGTGAATTTGCTCGCCAAAGGAACAAGTTTTATACACACCACTTCCGTCTAAATTTAGGCGTGCCGAAAATAGTAGGACTACACACTTACAACATTTAAAAAAAGCTTATGGTTTTTGAATTTTAATATCAGTTTGCCAGAAGCCAAAACAAACTAAATTCCAAAATGGATATATTCTTTTAATCTGTATTTGGGGCAGCTTTCCGCTATTTACTTTTATTTAAAATAATAATAAAATGTTAATGTTGTAAGCGATTGTAGCAGACAACTATCTCCAGGCCACTCATTCGTTACTTTCAATTGATGTATTTTTATATTCAAAAGACTCTGCTTTTAGTTTCAATAATAAGTTACTAGTAATATGATTGATGTTTGAATTTCCTTCATAACATGGATTATTATCAAGGTTTGGGGGGTTTTACCGTAAAAAGACACATAAGACGTGCGCGCGCGCGCGCGCGCGCGCGTGTGTGTGTGTGCGTGCGCGCGCGCGCGCGCGCGCACGTACGTGTGTGTGTGTGTGTGTGTGTGTGTGTGTGTTTTATTTTATTATGTTATTCTTTTATTTCGAGAATAATGGAATAAACACTCCTGTGTTGTTTTTTTTACATCCAGTCCCTGTTTGTATGCAGCTTTGCACATTTTGTCATCGTTCCCACGAGCACACAATGGCCTAAAAAAAAAAAATTTTTTAAAGGAAAAAAAGGTAAAGGTGTCCCATACCCTATAAGGTCGTAGGAGAGCAAGGCGTCAGAGACCTCACTTCTCTAGGGGCCAGCATATTGAGGAGGGGTACCCATCTCCTCTCCCTCGCTGCTTTACCTTCCCTGACCCTAAAGAGGAAAGTACTCATTTACAGCTGGGTGAACTGGGGGATTATACTGAAGCCAAGGGGCGCAAACCGTCACCCATCCAAGTGGTAATTGCTTAACCTTGGCTGGAGGAAAGCGAGTGCTCTGATCACTGAGCTACCCTGTCCCCAACACAATGGCCTACTCTTCGGAAAAGCGGAACGGTTTTAATGTGTGCTCGAGATGTTCTGCGTGCGTTCGCACATGGGACCTTGGTTTATAGTCTCATCCGAAGATCAGACTAATGCGCTCCCTTGTCATATCCATATTTCTGTATGCCTGTGAATCATGGACCCTGACTGCAGATTTGGAGAGAAGAGTACAGGCAGTGGAGATGAGATGCTTTCGGAGACTCCTTGGCATCTCCTACAAAGACCACATAAGCAACGAAAGCGTGCATAACAGAATCCAGCAAACCATTGGACCCTATGAGAACCTTCTAACGATCGTGAAAAAGCGTAAACTTAAGTGGTATGGGCATGTCACAAGATCCCAAGGAATTACAAAGACATTTTTGCAAGGCACTGTCCAAGGAGGAAGAAGAAGAGGCAGACCAAGGAAGAGCTGGGAGGATAACATCAGTGAATGGACAGGCCTAGAACTCAACAAAACCCTGAGAAAGGCAGAACAGAGAGAGGAATGGAGGGAACTGGTTGTTGAGTCTTTGAGGGTGCCCCCACGGTCGTCAGACTACGGGACAGATAGAGAGAGATAGAGAGAGAGAGAGTCTTACTTTATCAAGGTTCCAAGGTGTCTTGTCAAGTTGCTTTGTTTTTTTTAAATATCTTTATTGAGGGTAAAGGATTAAGGTTACACAACTGTTTTCATCCTGCCCTCACACATAAAAAAATCAAGAAAATTGACTTATAAAAGCTTTTTTTTGTTTAACCAGCGTTAATCCATGTTGAAAAGAACAAAACTATATGAGGATTTTAAAAAAAAAAAAAAACAAATCCAGACCTCACAAAACATGACAAAACAAGACCCAAAACAGTGCAACATAACCTCAAGTCATACAGACAAATAAAGAAAATACCAAATAACAAGGGTATGAATAACAACAAAGCAGCCAGATGTAAGGTAGCCTCGAGCATAAAAGTGGTTTTACAATTTGTCCATCAGATGTTTCTTCAAAAGTTTCTTAAATGTGCGTACGTTGGTTTCGAAGGAGCTGATTTTAAATTTTAGAAAAAGAGAGGTAGATTATTCCACACTGTTCTTCCTGAATAAGCAAGGCTTGACTTCTAGAGATTATTATGAGGCGTGGGCAAAAATGGTCTATGTGTAGGCCTGTTTTTATTGACAGCAAAAATGTTCACAATTTTCTCTGTGTGTGTGTGTGTGTGCGCGCGCGCGCGCTTGCGTGCGAGCGTTCGTGCGTTCGTGCGAGTGTGTGTGTGGTGTTCCAAAATACAGCTAAAATAATAGGCTCAAGAAGGCTCATATTTTTTTCTCTAAATTATTGACAGAAAATCTCACCTACTGGTACTTTTGCTATTCAGGCTTCTCAAAACGACCTTTGTTTCGTTAAACCTTCATGCCCCTTTTCCATCTGTGCATGCTAAGCTGGGCATGGGAAGGGGAGGGAACGGATAGCTGCACGGCTGCCTCGTTGCTGCAGCAGCCTTACGTTTTACTGCTGCTCTTCCCATGCTGCTCATTCCGATCTCATCACACACCGCCATACTCATGATTACTTCTGGTTCTTTTGGCCGCCAGAGCCATCTATGGCTTTAAACGGAGCTATCTGTTAGTCAAAAGAACTTTGTGGTGAGTAATAAATTAAGCTTACGCATCTTTTTTTTCACACACACACACACACACACACACACACACACACACACAGATTCAAAATGAACAATGAATTATATAAAGGTACAAGGATGAAACAACATAAATAACAATATGAATATAGGATCAGAAAAGAAAAAAATACTTGAAATATGGTAAGTAAAATCGTCATTGCAATGTCCTCAAATAAATGAACAGACTAGGACATTTAACAAGTAAAACAGGTAACTGGATAAGACATAGATTATAATAACATTGTACAACTCTAGTGGCACACTAGGCAGAAACCCACTTCTAAAACAAACGGGAACAAATTATACAATGATTCCATCAAATATTTTGTCAGCGCTTTCTTAAAACTTTGTTTCGAAGGTGCTGGTCAGAAGTTGGTCACCATGAGGCAGCTCTGGAGGAGCTGATGCCCACTGCAGGGGCAGGCAGAAAAAGAACTTGAATAGCAAAGTGTGGTGTGGTGCAGTGGGGTGTGGTGGTGGTGGTGGTGTAGTGCGTGAGCGCGTGTTTATGTGTGAGCGCGCATGTGAGAACCCGGTCCATATAGAAGCGTATAAGTATTCTTCAAATGTAGAGGTAGGTGTATTATAGGTAAGTATATTCCCGAAGTCGGAATGCGGCTACCTAAAATAATGGTAAAAACGGCCGCATTTACAAATATCTCACCATTAGTGAATGTCGGAGCTCTAGCTGAGGAACGGAAAAGAAGTGTGTATCTGGCTCAGCAGATGTGATTTCTTCATTTTGGTATAAAAAAAATGCATGTGATGAATGTGTAATGCAATTCTTTATGATGGAATTTGATCATTAACATTCATTCATTCATTCAGTGTATGGGTATGCGCGCACCCGTGGGTGCATGGGTATGTGTGTGAGTGCGTGCTTAAGTGCGCGCGCGCGTGTATGTGTGTATGCCTGTGTCTGTGTTTTCCTACATGAAATTTTCTACTGGACATGATGAAGTATTCGTTAACTGTGGGTTGCTCTTGACACGTCAAATTCAATGCAGAAATCTGGAGACCATTCTCTGAAATCATTCATTTATGTCATTCAGGAGAGAAAAAAAACTGGGTACATGATGCATGACCTGCCATGGGGGTGTCCCACAACAGACAGTTTGGGGTTTCAAGCTCTTTTCCTCAACAGTGATAAATGACACCCCCCCCCCCCCCCCCCCCACCACCACCTATCCACTGCCACAGTTGAACATGCCTACTGCACAGAAAACATTGTATATTTTATAGATCATTAACTCTGTTCGATTGAAAACACTATAAGTTATTAACCTGTACCATTTTGATTTTCTGATTTGAAGTATAAGCTGAGAAGACATAATATACGTTAGAACATTCAGGCATCTCCCATTATCTTGGCAATCTTCACCTTCACCAATCCCGTAGACTAATAGACCGATGAGGCTTCACTAAAGATTTTGCAGCCAGCTTCCTCCACTCCTCGCGGTTTTCAGCTTTCCTTGCAAGTCGTTCGTACCACTTACGGCAAGTCCACTCTCTGATGTTGTCTTTCCATCGTTTTCTCTGTCTGCCTCTTCGTCTTCTTCCTGGTACTGTTCCCTGTAGGACAGTCTTGGCCAGTCCAGATGTTCGTATGAAGTGCCCGTACCACTTCAATTTGCGGTTTTTCACTGAAGTCAGGAGATCTTCATATCTTCATTGGCGTTGTCAATCCTTATTAGTTATGTGGTCCCTGTATGAGATGCCAATAAGTTTGGAAAGCATCTTATCTTCATTGCCTGTGTCCTTCTTTCAATGTCTGCTGTTATGGACATGTTTCACATGCGTACAAAAATAGGGACATGATCAGGGAACCATCAGTCTGATCTTGAAGTTGATGGCGATGTTCTTGTCTTTCCTAGGGACTTTCAGTTTGGTCATTGCAACTATGGTCTGGGCTATCCTGGAGAGAATTTAAGATTTTAAGATTTTGATCCTTCATCAGATACTATAGCTCCTCAGATATTTAAAGTTTTGGATGGTCTCAAATTTTCTTGCTGTCTATAATGATAATGCCATTGGTACTATTAATTTTGTCATCAATTGGGTCTTCTCTGCGTTGACTTGTTTGTCATATGCCGAGAGG
This sequence comes from Rapana venosa, assembly GCA_028751875.1. NCBI lineage: Eukaryota > Metazoa > Mollusca > Gastropoda > Neogastropoda > Muricidae > Rapana > Rapana venosa. Next base: position 98,783,440 of record CM054135.1, on the reverse strand, counting down.
CTTCATCAGGGTGATTTACCAAGTTAACAAGCCCTTGATGTTTCCAGCTTGGCCGTCGATGTCGTCGGCAAAACTTACGTTTGTGGTTGTCCTGCCTCCAATGCTGACTGTTCCCTCATGATTTTCAACTTCGTCAGCCATTATTCTCTCTAAGAAGATGTTGAAGAGGGTGGGAGAGAGCAAACATCCCCGGAGCACTCCAGTTGTAGTTTGAAACCATTCTATGTTGTTGTCATAGTAGATTGCGCTGATTGCTTTGTCATAGAGGCATTCTATGGTTCTGATCAGGTTGGCATTGATGTTATACAGCCTCATGGTTGTCCACAAAGCAAATTCATATTTTAAAAAATGCCAGAAAATAGTTGTCAGAGTTGTTTGAAAAAGGGCAGGAAAATAGACTGGGAAGGCAGAAAAGATCAGTAGAGGGCTCGAATAGGTAGGAACAGCAGAAGAACGAGCATGCAGCAATTTCCAGAAGCTCCCTGGCATCCCCATGGAGATTACTTCATGAAGGAGCTTGGGAACGACGTGTGAAACTGACTGATTATTTAGTAATTTTATTGTTCGAAAAAAAAATTCTTTTTAAAATTAATTTATTATATATATATATTTTTTATATCGAGGATAATGGAATAAGCACTTATGTGCTTTTTTACATCCAGTCCCCGTGTGTATACAGTTTTGTCAATTCTGTCACCTGTTCCCACCGGCACACAATGGCCTACTCTTACGAAAAGCGGAACAGGATTAATGTGTCTCATCCGAAGGACTTTTGGGGAGAGTGGAGTCTGCACTGATGTTAACTCCGGATCGTCAGATTGTGAGCGCAATGTTCTAACCACTAGGCTATCCCGTACCCCCTTTTGGAGTTGTTTGTGGTTTTGTCATCTTATCATTTGTTTCATTTTATAGAATAGTGTAGGCGTGTCCGCGTATTTTATCATTATTATTTTTTTTAATAAAGTAAATCATGTAGCCATTCTCTAGAGAAAACACTTCAAAAGCAAAATGTTGACAGACCAAAGGCACACATTGTTGAAGCAATGCACCACAGCCTGTAGCCTACCTTCTTATTGCATTTTAGTGATTAACAGTGAAACAGAATATCATACCATTTCTGGTTTGAGGTCAGGGAAATATGGAGGAACATAAATTATGTGATGGTTGTTGGAGTCTGTCAGAAATGGAATAGAAATGATTTATGTATACAACACTGGCCCTTTTCCTAAAGCAGTTGTCAGCTTTCCCAAAAAGTTTGTCATTTCCTGATTATCCAACCATTTTTTCCATTATTGTAATCATCGGCAGATCCCCTGTTAACGATTTTATTTGTTCCTCAGTGGTGACATTTTGCTATGTGACCGTTTTCTGCCCACCATTAATTACGGTGGCTGCATTTCAACTTCGGGGATGATGTCTAAACACGACACCAGAGTGCGTGCCTTAAAAAAAAAGTTATTAATTCCCACCAGCACACAATGGCTCCTCTTCCGAAAAGTGGAGGAACTGGTTTTAACATGCGTGTTGTTCTGCGCGCATTTGCACATAGGACGACGGCGGAGTGGAGTGGCACTGAAGTTAACTCCCGGGGGAAAGCCCCCTTGATTGAGCATGTGGGTGGTAGCTCAAACCTGGGATAAATCCTGGGCCGTCAGATCTCGAGCGCAATGCTCTAATGACCAGGCTATCCCGTCCCCATTTTAATGATTAGAAATGTGAAAAATACCTTTTTTCAACCAGTTTCAGATTTTACAGTGCATTATGATATTGAAAACTTAAGTTTGGTGGTGTCACAACATCTAGCAACCTCTCCAAGACCATCGTGTATCTGAGGAGTTGGAAGACGGGCAGACACATGATCTTTAGCGTCAACATTCAATTTTCTGCCTGAAGTTATACATGAGGAAGAGCCCAGCGCTGGTATTTCTGCACAGAAGCTGACCAGCCAGCTCACCAAAACCTCACCCTTAATCTACAATGCAAGGCTAAGATTAAACTTAACTGTATCAAGAAAACCCCAGAATCAACAACAACAAAAAACCAAAACTTAACTGTATCATGTGCTTTTATAACCATGGTGTTTAAAGTCTATTGCCTTCTCTGTTTGCCTGTTGCCACTTCAGCATCTTATTGTCTTCTTTTGAAGGAAATTTGTTTTGTACAGTTTTAAAAACATATCTAAACAACTAATAAGATATAGGCATATAAATTTGATTACACAAAGGCATTAAAAGTCCATTGCCTTCTCTGTTTGCCTTTTGCTGCAGCAAACTATTATGGGGATTAAAAAAAAGAAAGTCCATTGCCTTTTTGTTTGCCTATTGCAGTATAACTATTATCTTTACTGTCTAATCTTGTAGACGGTCCACCTCCCCTTGAATAGTCACCAATCCAACCAGAACACCCTGTAACAATATCTGTATCAGTTGCACATGAAGAGTCACAAAATGTATGTGAGAAACTCACAATAGAGAAGAGAGTGAACATAAACACACTCCACAATCACAGAAACAAAACAAAACAAAACCAACCCCCCAAAAAACCCCAAAACAACGCTCGTATCATTCTTTCATTCACTTTATTCAAACATGCATGTGACAAATAATTCTTCAATGCTAGTAAAAGCCACAAATGTACATAATCAAGCACTGTATGAACTGTTGAAGTATACATGAGACAAAAACCACACACACAATCAGTTCTGTCACTGGCAAGACGTACAATCAAATCAATGTGATATGTTTATGTGCCACTGGTGTGCAACAATGCACCAGCCAAATGTACAACTGTTTTTCACAGAAACATTCTCACGCTTCTTTAACCCTCTGGTTATCACACCATCTGATATTCTAAAACCATTTTCAATGATACAGGGGCAGTATAAAAATCAAGCATGTAGTTTATTTACTGTTAAATCAAGTAAAAATCGAATATCCTGGTCATTAGGTGGGCGACATTCACTAACCTTTAATTAACACAATCTTTGTTTGCAATATCTATAGTCTGAGTGACAGAGTGACACATATGTATGCACACATGCTGCATACATACCTTTAGTGGTACACATTCACAAACAGTTCAGATGATTTTGTTTTGTTTTATTTTGGTTTTACTGTTTCATGCCAGATTTTACTGGTTAAAAAAAGGCATTCAAGATAAAGAGTTAATAGGAAGTATTAATGTCCACCAGAATAGTGTTACTTACTAAATTCTATTTAATGATATTACAGAGACACACTAAAAAGAGTGACTGTCTTCTGAAAACAGCAATTTTGATTTCATTACAATACTGTGTCAAACATGATTTACACATACAACACATAGTGTGTGTGTGTGTTTGAGTATGAGTGTGTGTGTGCGCGCATGAGAGAGAGAGAGAGAGAGAGAGAGAGAGAGAGAGAGAGAGAGAACCAATGTCACCATGGGTCTTCTTTGTTGGCTTAGAAAAAATCTTCTTAGTTGGGTTTTAAACAAAGTTTCATTGTTGGTTTGTTTTTAAACCTATAGGTGAAGCATGTGAACCTAACTTAATTTTTTTTTTTTAAACCAGAATTAATTGCAGTGCCCTCCTATTGATCAAATCCTTTATCCTGCAGGAATGAACAGCAGGCTCCCAGTTGTATGTGGGTACAGTGTGGGAACCAGTCTTGATCCATGGGCATACAAACTGTCCCCAGTCCACTTGGCTATATCCAAAAGCACAAGAGAGCATTCCCAGGCATGATCTTGACCGTAACTATGTCCCAATCTTTATGTGATGATTCTTTCCCAGGTATCCTTCTCCAAGATTGTAAACTGCTTTTCTACCGATTAAAATATCAATAAGTTTACCCTGCAAAATGAACTTGTGAGAATAAAATGTTGAACAGAATATACTGTCAGTAGCTAACTTCTATTTCACAATGCCCACATAGCTTCTCCATTTTTGGATATACTTACCGTAATGTCTTTGTCTTCAGGCTTTCACTTATTCTTTGACATTTACTATCATATATCAGTACCAATGAGGATCACCCCACTCTAATATTATACTACTGACTTTTGTCTACAACCATACTTTGTCAATTTTCCTTCATTCCATAGCTAAGATTAGGGTCATGCAAGGATTTTAGTTTCCGAGCATGATATGGCAACAACTATGAAACATGATTAGTTAATGACTATTTTCAGAAAAGCAAGTGCTCAGATCGTTGCGTTGATGCTGTGCTAAAACAGTGATATCTGGTCCATTGATGTGGAATGATCTCCCTCTCTCTCTCCGCCAAAAGCCTTCTTATGACACTTTTAAATCCAGTCTCTAGACATATTTATTTCAAACCTAAGATTTTCCTCTCCTGCCTCATCTCATAGTTTTTCCCTGCCTTCAACAGCCAAGATTCTATTGCCCTGCCAGGGTGTGTGACCTCTGTGTGTGTGTGTGTGTGTGTGTGTATGTGTGTGTGTGTGTGTGTGCACATTTGGACTTGATGGAACTATTGCTTGTCACTGGTTGTATGACTGTGTAAGAATGAGTTGAGTGCAAGCGCTTTGATTTGTCTCTGCAAGATATAGCGCTATATAAATTCCATTTATTATTATTATTATTATTATCATTATTATTATCTTCATTAGTTAGACTGATGCATATTGAAAGAAACAGCTAAAAATCCTGAAACTTCACAAGAAAAATCATTCCATTATTGAAATGAGCTCACTCGTAGGGACTAAGAGCTACCTGTCACACAAGCACACTAGTTTTTAAGGAAAAAATAGCAGCATCTCATATAAAAGGAACAAAGTCCACAAATCAAATGACAGATTTTTATCACAGAAATAGGAAATTTTCAAAACACAATTTGATGTAAGCTTCACAGTTAAAGAGAGAGAGAGAGAGAGAGAGAGAGAGAGAGAGAGAGAGAGAGAGAGAGAGAGAGAGAGAGATAGAGAGTTGGTTGTACAAATTTCATACAATCATTCACAATTGCTGAATTCAATATCAAACGGTCAGTGATTTAAAGACAACCTGCAGTTCTGATCAACAAACCTGCTTTCGATAGATCTTTGATAACTTCTGTGCTAATGCCAAAAGATGAACATGCGAGACATTGATGACCAGACATAAACATGAACAAAGCATGAGATCAGTGCAGGCACGCTGCAACAGGAAACGAGTGACATCCCATTATCCAACAAAACATACAAAAGACACACGCATCGTCGTTTTCATTATATTATGCACAATTTCATTTCACATTTGATTTAAAATATAATTTCATGAATTACAATGAAAAAGAAATCACATAGTGTACAAATTGATCATTCATTCAACTTCAAACTTGATACAATTTGTCCAATGCCACATTCTTCTCATGTCCAATTATAGGTGTTCTGTATTTTTTTTTATGGTGTTCCAAAAAATCACTTCCTGGATCGTTATTTTAATATTTCGAAAAATTAATGAAAGTAAATATCCGTATTGTTGTTATCACTATCATCATCAATATTGTTATTATTATGGCTTACAGCCCCATTGACCGCAGATAAGGGCTGGAGACAGATAGGAAAGCCGTAAAGAAAAACCAGACATTCAACTCTACGGTATCTGCCTAGTGTCAGCTTACTTTGCCTCCTATTTTCCCAGGGGAGAGAAGAACCTGCCTCCCCCAACATAAGTACAAACATCATGATCAAGAACAATCAACACAACATAATAGTAGGGAGCAGAAAAGCCTAGAGGTTAGAGTACCGAACCCTGAACTGGCAGAAATGGAGGGCGTGGATTGGAGTGGCTGCTGAAGTGTGCGTCTGTGGGGAATTTCCCCCCTGGAGTTAACTAGCACTGGTGCTGACTCCATTCCTCTACACGCCCTTTGATGAGACCATACACCACCACCCCATATACCAACAGATACGTACCATCTTTTGCATACTTGAGACCAAAAAATCAACCTCTTGTAGATCAGGAAGCCAGTAATGGCAGGTGACATGATGGATGACACAACACATATACCCAGCATGCAACCTGCCACCTGGAGAGGAATGGACTTCACCAGATTCAACCTACCCCAGACAGACTGCCTGAACATTTTGGTATATACCTGAGGTCAGACGCGACTGCCTTTGTGATGGGCAAAAATGGCTGCATACGCAAAATCTCACCATTGTTGTACCCGGGGTTTTAGTCGTGGAACGGCAACAAAAAAATTAGTGCGTTGCCTCATTGACTCCTCAAGGAGCTCAGGCAGAACTGAAGTGAAGTCACACATGAAAAAAGCACACATCAAATTAATCTTTAAAATGTTACATTAGAAATACCTAACTATCAGATCTACTGGAAGAATTTTCAGACCCGTAAAATGTGACAGAAAGTAGGACAGAAGGAGATGAAAGAACATTAAAAAAACCAATTTCAGAAAATGACAGAAAAGAAGAAATGTTTAGCTCAGAATTTCAAAAAGGTGGAGAACAATTTCTACCATAAATCATCTGTTTTCATTCTGACAAATGTATCTGTATCTTCCAGGTTAATTGTAACTGCAAATGGTACATTCTTTGCAACTTAAAAAATAATGAATATTTAGACACCACTAAATGACATTACCTTCTGCTGAAAAAGCAAACCACTGTAACAAGCAAACAATTCTTTGTTGTATAATTGTGAACTTACCAAAAATCACTATGGTGCAATATAATTATATATCCTTCAGGTTAATCATGGAAAGGGAAAATCTAATATTTGCATTTCAAAATCTTCTAAATTATTTCAGACATTGCTGAAGGGCCTTACCTCCCTTTGAAAAGTCAATCCCAATGTATAGAATTCCATACTGTTTTAAAAATAATTTTTGAACTTCAGACAAAAGCAATTAATTATGTTCGACTATATCCTATATACCAATAACTATGGGGAAAAACAAGTACAATCTGTGCATTTTAAAGTGATCAGAACTGTATTAGACATTGTTTCTTAATATTCTCCCTTGAAACAGCAGACCCACAATGTATACAATTCTGTGCTGAGCAATTTTTAACTTTAAAGAAAAGTGATTTCCTTACACAACATCAGAAAATGGGTTGGGGGGGGGGGGGGGGGGGGGGGGGGGGAGAAGTAGGGGTGGGGGGAGAAATACTTATCAGACCTACCTTCAGTTCATTTCATTCAATGCTACTTAAAGCCCTGACGACCACAAAGGGCACATCAGGGCTGTCACACCGTTTAATTTCAAAACTGGCATCAACATCCACATCAAGTTCATACTAAAACAGAAATCAATCCTCTCATATATCAACTGCCATCAACTGACAAAAGACACATCAGACTACCTGACATAAGTGGAGTGATGGTATACTTACAGCTACACACAGGGAAAGAAAGACACGAGGCTAAGCAGCAGGCATGTTGTGTGCAATGGAAACAAAATAATCAAGATGTTTGCTTTTTTCCATCCTGTCCATCAAGTAGGCTTACCAGCTTACTGTCTGTTTCATACTATACTAGTTATAAAAACAAAAACAAGCCAAAAAAAGTGACTAAGTGAATTAAGAGGAAAATGTACTAAAAACAAGTCCCCTTTTCTTTGGAACAAATCGGTGAACGAACCATGCCCATGACCTTTTTTATTTCACTTTTTTTTTCTCACACCCACGACCTAATGTATTTGAGGAAAATACTCTTATTCAATATCATTATCTAGACTAGATATATACATAAACCTCACACAACAGTAAGAACTGGACGTAAGTAGAAATAACAGCAACAGCTAAAACAAAATTTATTGAAAAAAAAGAAAATCAGCTTGACAGAGAAGACATGTTGAGCACCTTATCAAACAAAGTGACATGTTCCTTAACCAGCATTCCCCCTCCCCCACCCAGGAAAAACACAAACTATATAACCAAAAACAAACAAACAAAATTCCCCTCACCAAAAACAAAACAAAATGCACACACACAAAGACAAACAAAAAGGCAGTATGAAATAATAAGAACTAACAACAACAAAAAAGGCTAACAAGATACTGTAAATATACTGCTAACTACTGTTAAACAAGGGAAGGAAATACAATCGAAAATACTCCAACCGGAATGTTTTGAATAAAGATCTTTGACTGTATAATATGGCAGACAGATTATTGTGCAAAACAGATCATGTTCAGCAGACTGAAAACCACCTCAGTAATAGCACTCGGATATCCACAGTTACGAAGGTGAAAAATGTACTTAATGTAAATAATAGCAAAAATAATCATTTCTACTTTTATCCTGTAATTAAAATTTCTAAAAGGCAAAATTTAACATAAGAAACAATAACATGAATAGTTGAAATACAAATGATACTTGTGAAGCTTAAAAGATAAGAAAAATCTTAAATGTTAATAATTTGACACAACGCGGTACAGGGAGATAATAATGGAGATATCTTCATCTTAATTAAACTAGCTATGACTCTGATCTCTTCACAAACTCTTGAAATACATACATGTATACATGCATAAAACACAAAATAATGATGAGAAACAAAACTTTACATGACTCGCTTTTAGTAATTTCTTCCCTTGACCTCAAGGAAAGAGAACTTTGCAAGTAGCATTCAATATAGTCACTGTGCTGTGATTTTTTATTTGTTTAATCTTTATTTATTTATTTAATTTTATATCACTGTAAGTCACAGCAGATTTCTCTGCATGAAATTCGGGCTGCTCTCCCCAGAGAGAGCACGTCGCCACAAGAGCAGCGCCACCCAAGCATCAGGTTCCTAATTATCCATGATAAAAACAAGGTGCCCTCCCCACCCCCCCTTCCTACCCATCCACCTGTGTTGAATCTTGAATAACTTGACACTTTGAAAAAAAAAATGGAAAAATACACAACACAATGTTATCATGCAACTGTCATGTTCAAAATGAAAATGAAAATAATTATGCAACACTGATAATTATATATGGACAGCACAAACACTGCACTAGCAATGCTTTTCGATGGGACACAATTTCAGTATTTTTTTTAAACAGAGGTTACTTTCCATTACACAGTCAATGCCAATTACAGCTATTTGCAGAGATCTGAATTAGTAGTGAGGAGGTACAGAAAGGCAATATTCACAGCTTAAAAGGCTGCCAATTGATTCTGTTTTGGATAGTGTTGTTTCTCAGAAAATTGCACACACACACACACAAACTTTAACACAGAGACAACCAAATCAAAATAAAAAGCATCTTTGTCACACAAGTGAAAAAATATGGAACATGAAGATTAGAGAAAAGGTAGACTACAATGTAATTCCGCGAAGATTAACAATGTTAGTATTCTTAGAAAAGATCTTCCTCCATTGTGCATATGTGTGTGTGTGTGTGCATGTGTGTGTGCATGAGTACGTGTGTACTTTGTGTGTGCGTGTGTGTAAAGCACAATAAGGTGTTCAATTTTGCCAGCAACAACTGCGGCAGAGACTGCCATGCAAGGATTGGTCTGCTGAGCCACTCCAGACACTGCTCCAAAAAAGACTGATCTAATGTGGACAAAGAAGACACACCCATTGCCTTTTGGGACCAAATGAGCCCACAACAACAGTGATAAGTAGAATAATCATTTTTGTTGTTGCTTTTCTTTAAGTAGCAAGCTTCACATAAACTCGGTGCAACTTGAAGAATCTGCAGGTAAGTATGCCGTAGCCAAGCGAGTCCAACATCATTTCTGACTCACGCTTACACAGTCACAGAAAAGCAAAGACAATTGTCCCTGCATACTTACAAACCCCTTTCCCTTAGTATAACTTCAAAAGTATATAAAGTAAAAATTCTCTATTGTATATATGGGGTGAATGTGTGTGTGTGAGAGAGGAGGAGAGAGAGAGAGAGAGAGAGGAGAGGAGAGAGAGAGAGAGAGAGAGAGAGAGAGAGAGAGAGAGAGAGAGAGAGAGAGACAGAGAGCATGTGTGTTTCATGAATAGATAAGAGAGCATGATAGTGTTTATGTGCTTGTATGTAAAAGAAAGTATACTAGTAATCATTTTACATTCTGTATGAGCTAAATATTACATACAAACTATCAGAATTTTCTCTGATGCATATCATATAAAAACATTATTAGACACATTGCACAAAACAAAAAAAAGCATGACGAAGTTCACATTTTTAATGACAACATTTACTACAAATACTCACACCTCTCATAAATCTTTCAGGTTAAAAGAAACTTCGTAGCATGCAAATGATTAAAATCAATCTCACCTTGAAATGTTTGCTAAATAGCAAGAACCAAAGCACTAGCACCACAGAAAACATTCTTTTGAGGCATGCTGTGAACACTTCAATCAACTAGTTACCACTGATTAGAATTGCGTTGATTTACCTTTGCCATTTCAGAACAAATATCTGGAAAGGATGTCACATCTACTTCAAATGGGTAACACTGAATGACAAATCAACTGACACAAATTTTGGCTTCAATGTTAATTAATTGTTATGACAATTTTTCTCAATTCTATGTTCAGATCAAATCAAAATTCACCTTATACAAATGAACCAACAAATGATCTGAAGAAAGTATCTGAGATAGCACACTGACAACACAAAACTGACCAAAACTAAAGTTTTTGAGCAAAACCAAGTCAACAGCAATAAAACATTTAATAAATATTGCACAAAACATGAACCTAACTCTATAACCCTAAAATCCAATCAATACGGTTTAATTTCAGGTGTCAAAAATCAAGTTCATGTACACAAACTGATGGTGGCATATTAAAAAAATTCACCTGTCTATTTATAAATAATTCAAGGCTGACCGAAGAAGACAAGTTTGCAATGATATGTCTTTTTAGAACAAAAGCAAGGGATCGAGGAATCAGACCGCTATAAAATATATAACAACCAACATAATAATAACATCTGAACACTTGATTGTATAAAATAAATGCAAACTGTTCACACGGTGGCACTTAAGTCTTTAGTACTGATAACCACACAGTTTGAACACCACTCTTCGCTTCTCTTGCTGGGTGCACGCAACACGACTGGGGTTGGTTGTTTCACCGTGCCCATCCAGTGAAGCCCTCAATATTGTCCATGTATGCCGTAGCTTAGCTCACCTATCTGCTGCAGACCTGGTACTGGCGTTGTTTCAGAGGAAGGGGGGGGGGGAGGGGAGAGATTGTATGAGATAATTATGTGAATGCAGATGAGTGTGCGTGCAAGTGCGTGTGCATATATCCATATGTGTGTGCGTGGGTGTGTGGGAGTGTGTGTGCACACACTGTGTCTGCTTTTGTGTCTGTGGTCATGTGTTTGTGCCTGTGTGTGCCTCTGTGCGTGTGTGTGTGTGGTGTTATACTCTATGGGTGCATGCATCTATGTGTGTGTCTGTGGAGGAAGAATGACATTATGACTGGAGGTAGGGGTGGGGGCGTGGAGTGGTGGAAGGTGCACATGTTAATTTAAGGTGTGGACACTCCTGAAGAATCAGGGATGTACAGAAAGTTCCACTACGTGTCTGCTCACAAAACAAACAAACAAAAAAAGCCCCATGTGTCTGCTCATCAGTCCAAAGGAGGGGGGTCCGTTTCCACGGATTCATCAGAACTGTCACCTCCATGACGGTCATTCTCAAAGTCCTGCACAAATAGAAAATTATCTCCACTGAGTTCACTTTACACACAGTTCAACTTGAACAAGAAGACACAAATGTATGCACAAACAGAAAATCATCTCCAATGAGTTCACTTTACACACAGTTCAACTTGAACAAGAAGACACAACATGTATGCACAAACAGAAAATTCTCTTCACATTTATTACACATAGTTCAACTTGAACAAGAAGACACAACATGTATGCACAAACAGAAAATTCTCTTCACATTAATTACAAACAGTTCAATTTCAAGAAGATTTATAAAAGATGCAGAAAGACAACATGACTCTTACCTTTAAACTGTTTAACTATTTATGATTAAAATTTAAAGCCAGTCAAGAAAGACAAAGAAAAAACAACCATGAAGAAAAGCAACATTTCAACAGAACTTCCTATCAAGACCAGCAGAGATGAGTCTTGAAGCATGTAACCCACAGAAATGTGAGGGGCCTTCTCAGCTTCTGTTTCTTGGACCAGTGCCTGACAAAGCGGGCTTAGAATATATGAGTATTTTCTATCAACATCAATTCAAAGAGAAAAACTGAAGTCAAACAAGAATTAGGAGAAAAGTGTTTTGACATCATTTATATGCAGTTGTGAAAAAGAATACAGAGCTTTATATATCAAAGCCAAAACTCCACTTATTTGAATGGATGAAAGCAGTTAGAACCAAACACATCAACTATGATCACTTATCACATCACATACTTCTATTGTATCTCTTTATCTCCCTCATCTATCTTTGCTAATGCCGAGGGTCACTAACGCTTAAAGATGACATTTAGGTTTGAAGCGACTTTCACAGTGCTGTCCTGTGACCTTCTTTCAACCTGACCCTGACTTCTTTGCTGCTGTCTCATACCATACTCTGCTTTCTTTTCTGGCATAGATCTACACTCATTCAGTTAGTCTGGCTAGTAAAAAGAATGTTATTTTCTCTGATTTGAGATAATTTACAAAAGTGATGTACACACTGCTACCAACAGATGATACCTTTTCACTGGGATGTGCCGACACGTCTGCCTGCAGAGAACTTGACAAATGAGGCGCCCGGTGTTCTGCAGGCAATGAAGCATCCCTGGTTCCCTGACTCACAACACCCTGAGACCCAAACTGAAACCCTGACCCTGGGGGACTGCCGCCACCCTCCGACTGCGAGTCCGATTCCAGATCAAACTCTTCCTCATACAGTGAATAAAACTTGCTGGGACCCAGCGAGTGAGAATTCACCCCTTTAGTCCTGTTGGAGAGCAGGTCTGAAATGTAGGATCGGTGATTTCGAGAACGATTGACTGAGCTAGATTCACTGTCTGATGATGTTGAAGATCGGCTGAATGAGGAGTCTGGGGTTGCTGTGTTTCTGAGATCTGACGCGCTGGTTTCTTTGTGAGGTGTGTCGGAGTGCTGAGATGTCAGACTGCTGGGGGCGCTGGGCAGGCTGTCGCTCTCCATGTCCATCATCCAGTCAGACATGTCGAAGGATTCTCTAGGGGAAGCTGCTTCTGGGGACGTCCGATCCTTCCCCACCAAAGGTTCCCCCATGAAGTCATCCCACTCAAACACTTCGTCAAACCTCACATCCACGGAGCTGGACTCTGATGGAACAGGAGCCACTGATTCTTCTGAAATAGAAGGCAGAGGGTCTTCTGGGATGGGCTCCAGCACAGTGCTTTCAAAGGGCCGGCCCATTTTCAGGCCTTTAGAGAGGTAGATTTCTGAAGCGATCTGGAGGCGTATTCCTCACTGTCCATGCTGCTGGGGCTGCTGGAGAGAGGCATGGAGTGACCTTGCCCTTCCCAGGACTGGTCACAGATGTAATCCCTCCCACTGTCAGAGTTGGTGCTGCTCTCCGTGTCTGAGCCAGATTCCCCTTCAGCACTGGAGCCGCCTGCAGCAGCCAAAGAATCGCTGTCCCTGCTGACAGCCGACAGCAGCTTGGAGGACGCTGACGTCAACTGCTGTAGCATTTCTTCACTATGTGAAGGGGTTGAGGGATCTTCAGGGCTTTTTTCTGAGGATGCTGTAGAAGAAAACCCATTCAAAGCATCAGTGGACAGAGACACACTGTTGGGTGATGCTAGAAAATGGTCTGTGCCTGCAGAGCACACACCATCAACCCTGTCAGAAGCACTAGCAACACTGTCCTCACAGACAGACTCTTCAGTCTCCAGACCAGCTGGCTGAACCTGCCCCTTCGTTGTACACACCGCCTTGCACTCTGTCCTCTGATCCTTTCCCACATCCACTGACACGGCATCACCATCACCATCACTCACAGCTTCTATCAGCTCAGGAACAATGTCTTTGTCCTGGGTGGGGAGTTTCTCTTCTTCACCTGTCTCACATATGTGATTGTCTGCATCTGGCAGTGAGCTCAGCGTTTCAAACTGAAAATCGTTCAAAGCCTGCAAGCTTGAAGAGCTTTCATTCACATCTTCACACACAGGGGCAACTTTTCCGACCCACTGCCTTCATCACAGGAATCAGCAGCGCTGTGGAGTTCAGGCATGGGGACTGAGAGAGAGCTGAGGGAGGACAGGTCAATGCCCAGACTGGGAAAGCTCTGTTCTCTCTCTGAACTCAGGGCCGGGGTTTGCACAACAAGCGAACTCAGAGAGGACAACTCTGTACCAAAGCTCGTCATTGCATTGGCATCACTGGGTTCAGATGTCTCAGAAGTTTTGACAGTGTGTGACGGGGAGACAGGACTTGGGGACGCGGTGGAGGGTATGACTTTTTCACTAGTAGGTACGGAAGGAGATGCACTGAACACGGGAGGGTTTGCTGAAGAAGGGGACTCGGTCATGTCTTTGGAATCGTTGATCACCACAAACTCACAGGAGCTGCTGTCTTTCTCCATGGACATGTCCCCTGTTGCTGAACTCTGGTACGTGCCAATGGAGTCAGACACTGACTTCTCATCTGCCAGATCTAACTCTGCTGCGGATTCAAGCACGTCAAAACCTGAACTACTGTTTTCACTGCCTGAGGGCCCATGCCCGTTCACAGGGTAGTCCAGCCCTGCTGAAAACATGTCAGTCTGGCTGCTCTCCAGTCCATTGACAAAGTCAGTTGGCAATGTGGAAGAAGAACAATCTATGTGGAATGTGTTAGTAAGAGAATCATCAGCAGCAACAACAAAACCAAGAGATGCATCTCTGTCCATAAAATCTGTCTTTCCACACGAAGTTCAGAATCCACGTCTCCACTGGTGTGAACGATGGCAGTGGTGTGGACAGAGTTATCCTGATGCAGCTCTGTGCCAATCAAATCGTCCAATGAATCAGGCTCTGACAGTTCGCTGAGAAAACTGGGGTCTCCTCGCGCAGCAGAGGTGATCTGGCTGTCAATGCTGTCTGCTGACCAGTGGTGCTGGTTGGGGGTCAGCTGTTCCCACTTCTGGTCAAAGGTCGACGTGGGGTCACCAGAACCCGAGGCCATGCTGGTGATGGCCTGCAGCAGCCCGTGAACTTCGTCCACCTGCATGCGCTGAGACGTGTCCCGCCAGCAGCTCTCCATCAGCTCATACCTGCAACACAGCACCAGCTCTGATCCACTGCAGGCCACTCCATTACACAAAGCTAATGTCTTTTTAAAAAAACTTCTAAAAATCAAACTGACACTGAATGTACCCAGGGAAGACAGAGAAATCGATTTCACATTCACATTTTGTAAACCAAGGAAAACCAGTTTCTTTCCAAACAATAGCATGAGATCTCACCTGGCATGCCTCCTTGAATTTGATGATTATTATGAGCCTGTGTGTGTGTGAATGTTGTAATTATTTATTTATTTATTTATTTATACCACTTAAAGTCATGAGATTTCTCTGCGTGAAATTCGGGCTGCTCTCCCCGGGGCTCTCCCCAACCTGCTTCTACTTGTGAGTTTACAGCTTGTTTCATACAATCCCTGCAGGCTCCCCATTTGCAACGCCACCTTTTCTATTTCCTTTCCTTCTGCTCCAATGCTGCCATCATGCCTAAGGGAGCAGGGAGTCTTATGTACTCTACGAGCCATGGCTACATTCACCTATTCTCCTTCCTTCCACTCACAGTCGGGCTTTGCAGGGCATGTGGATGTGTGGCTCTGGCAGGCGGACCTCTCTGTGCACCACCACGTTGCGCAGCACCTCCTCATCACTCAGCGCCCCATAGGGCTGCTCCCCCAGCGTGGCTATCTCCCACAGCACCACTCCCAGAGCCCTGCAGTGCACAACACACCCAACTTCATCAAAACGAATGAACCAACATACAAGCTAACAGTAACTACACAACAACACTGACATTAGTTAATCTAGAGTGGTTAGGGACGGGGGGGAGGGGGGGGGGGAGTGTGCTATACCGATGCTGACAGTACTTTATCCACTTGTGGTAGCTGAATAATTCCTGTGTTTTTAAGTTTCTGTGTGAGTCTATTTCAGCAGTGTTGTCCACCTGTTCCTTTTCCCGTCTACCCCCTTTTTCTGGCTCCCCCCACTGTGCCGTCTGACAACTGTGGTCTTGGAAAGGCTGTTGTCACCTGACCATGTCCCTCCAGCGTTCTTTCCCCGACCAGCGTCAGGAGGCCTTCACAGGGCTGGGTCTGTGGCTTGCCTGATGATGTAGTGCATTTCCCTGTTCTTGACATGTCCACAGGATGTCACCCAACAAAACCAATCAATCCCTGCTTCATGGTTAGCCAGCAATAAATACACGATAGAATAATGAATAATAAACAAATCAACGAGTACAGGATTAAAACAACAAGCTGTCAGATGCTTCAAAAAGAAGTGAAATCCTTAGTGTTCTTTCTTTTCTTTATTGTCCATTTGATACACAAGTTTCAATTTTTATCTATTCGTTTAGTCTGTCACACATCATACTGTTCTTTCTTTCTTGTTCTTTTTTTAAAAAAACTCTGTACAGAATCAATTAATAACCAGTTGCTAATTTTGTTGTACTGGCTCTAGCTGAGATGAACTGGTAGAAGTAGTAAAACCCTAACTAAACTATGGAACAGCTAAACCACACTTCACTCACATTACCCACTCCCACCTTCCTGTTTATTCTACTAAAGTAGGGAGGACCCCTTTACACTGAAGAAACTAACCCACCGCAAACCACCCATCAATGTACCAACTACAGAATCTCATTTGGTGGAAGTGTGTGCCCATTGTCCCATGTGTCCCACAAACCTGCCTCAGCATCTCCACGCCACTCCACCCAACTGGCACATTCTGACTGATATCACTAAGAAGGTAAATAAGATCACCTTTAGTACAGCAATCCTGGGAAGTGGATGTATGGCCTTCACCCTGACTTTCTCGCGCCTACCTGTTGCACAGGAGATCACATGTCCTTATGGCGGCGACATGTGACAGTGAAGATGTTGGGCCCTACAGTGAAAGTGGTGGGCAGTGTGGCGTAGGTGTGCTGAAGTCTCCAAGCTGCAGACTGCACGCTGTCTGTGTCATCTGTGTCACTGATCATGGCTGGTCTAATCTCCCACTAAAGATGGATGGGTTTTTCATGTGTGTGAAAAACGCTGTTCAGGACACCTTACTGAAAAGATGTACATAATTCATATCAATTCTTCACATGCTTTTCTTTTCCTACAGATGTGCAGTTTCACGCTTTTCCTTGCTCTCTTTCAACTCACCTCTTCACAGGCAATGACATTCATTTGTGAAGGTCCAATGAATTTAAAGGCACATCATTATTCGTAGGCCTCCACCACAAAGTTGGCTAACTAAATGGTGAGGAGATGGGGGGAAAAAGGGGGGGGGGAGAATGGTGGCATATGCAAAACATCACCATAGCTCCAGCCGAGGAATGTGAACAATTGAACTAAATATAATCAATCGAAATCTCAAAATCGACAACCTGACCCCCACCTGCCAAAACTGGCTCTTAGCGGAAAAGTGGGTCAGGTGCAATTTGACCTGTTTCGTGGTGGAGGATCAACTTCATCTTAAAGACGCTCTTTTTTTGTTTGTTTCTCATCAAGAATCTACAGAGCAGGTAAAGCAGTTTACTTTTGTTTGTTTGTTTGGGGTTTTTTGGTGTGGGTTGTTTTTTTTACCTCATGAAAGATTCATCTCTTTCGGCCTACCTTGTACAGATGATCTGCAATGCCATAGTCCCCGATCTTCAGAGTGTAGTCACTCATCACCAGACAGTTGCGAGCAGCCAAGTCTCTGGAAAAGTCATCACAACGTTTCAATGCAGCATTAGTCAGGGTTCAGTATGAAAGTGTCTTCTTTGAGATAAATATACACAAGTACAAAGAATAGATCCTCAAGATGGCATAACATATTACTTTCAGTTTTCATCTCTATTAAAAATTATTTTTATAAAGGGTTCACCTACAAGCAATCTTTTTTGACTGATATTAGGTGATATTTATAATAACCAGAAAGGCAATATGAACAACAGTGTCAAATCTAACTCAACATGGAGAAGAAATACAAACACACACACACAGCCACATGCAGAAACACAGACACCTACCCATCAAATTCCACAACACACACACACACATACATCTCAAACACACACACACACACACACAACACACACACACACACACACACACACACAGAGTCTTACCTGTGGAGGTAGTCATGTCTGTGCAGACAAGCAAGGCCACAAGAAGCATCCAGGGCAAACTGCATGAGTCGATTCTTCTGAATCAGCAAGGCTTCGTTCTTACGATGGCTGCATAGATACTGCTTCAAGTTGCCCTGGGGTCCAACACAAAATATAAACACATTTGTAGCGATACACTTTTGCACTTTGGAGGAGCTAATGCAAAACCAAATAAGTTTGTAAACAAAATCAAACGAAAAGAAAACTTAAAAAACCCAAATGACAATGGTGAGGCTAGATCTATACTCACATAAGCCGCTGCCTCCATGATCATCAAAAGGGGAGCTGACTCTGTGCACTGGCCAAGGAGATGTATGATATTACTGTGCTCCAAGAGCCTGCAACACAAATTAATAGAATATCCTATATAAAGAAAAAGATTTGTCTTAAATTAGCAAACAAAAAACAAGAAAAAAAGTCACATTAACTCCAAAACAAAAACGGAAAAACACACTAGAAAACCAAACCAACCACCACCAGGAAAAGTGCCCCCCCTCCCTTCCCAAACCAACCCAACAAAATACAATCTTTTGAAACATCAATGTGACAAATCTTTGAAAAAGAGAAAACTGAGTATCTGAATTAATATTAAATATTTTGATCTCCTGGTAATAAACAATCCCCACCCCCAAATTTTTTGAGCCCAGAGGAAGTCATGGTCTCCCTACATTCTTTGTTAAATCATTAACCATATGTTAGTCCGTCGTTTTCGACGATGACCTCCAAAACAGCAGAGGGGCAGCTGTTGTTTCGGAAATTGGGCAGAAATTTGATTATAGTGGAGATGCCTTTCCCACAGTACATCCCCACTCTCTCGGCTGAAAGGGTATAAGGACAGTCAGCGTTGGAGATGTTCTCCAAAGGCCAACTAGCCCCCAGGGCTGCAGCACATGACTGTGCAAGTCAAGCCTCCTATTCAGAGAGTCATAGTCGATCACTTAAGACTAAGCTGTAAAGTGGAATTCCATGAGTGGAAAAGCCACTGGTCATACAGCCTCTCACTTTGCTGTTGTTGCCCCCAGCGTCAATGGTTTAATCAAGAACTGGGATAAACCCCAGGCGCCAACAAATCTTAGCTACATAACTGACATTATAACAGGCATGCTAGAAAAAAACCCACCAAACCAAACAAAAAAAGAGAATGCACAGGAAACAAAGGACACAGACTCCCCCCCCCAAAAAAAAAGAAAAAAAAGAAAGAAAAAACAACAAACCAAAAACAAAACATGAATGCAGAAGAAACAATTGACACATATGGTGGGAAAACCAAGCAAACCAAAACTAAAACAAGATTACAGAAGAACACAAGTCAAAGATAGCAGGAAAAACAAAAAACAAACAAACTGAAAACAAAACAAGGATGCAGAGGAAATCAATGACAGACATGGTGGGAAAATCCAACCAACCCACCCAAACCAAAACAAGAATGGACAAAGAACAAAAAACACAAAGACGTCACAGCCCGCAAATCCAGCATAACTCAGTCAAGGGTGCAAGGCCCAAGCTAAAATGAGCACACCCCTTCTTTTTCTTCACCTCCCAGTTTTCTAACTGTGAACAGTTCCTGCTATAATAAGCATCAACTGGCCCCAGCTGGGCTGGTATGGGATGGAATGGTCAGCAGCTGAGAGTAAGCTGAAAGTGGGGAAACTGACAGCTGTGAGGTAGCAGAAAAATAACCCTCCAAAAACCAAGAATGCAGAGGAAGCAAAGGACACAGACAACAAAGTCAAATTATAAAAAAAAAAGATACAGAATCAGACAGCCACTAACCTGAAAGGCGCCACTTCATCAAAAAAGAGATCCTTCTCTTCCCGGCTGGCATCGTCTTTGAGCACTTTGACCACCACTTTGCTCCTGGGCACCCCTACAGTGATTCTCTCTGCGTCAGACTCTATCACCTGCACATCAGCAAATTTGCCTTCTACTTCTACCTTTCAACTGCTTACTTAAGAGATGCAGTACACCAAACCTTCCACTGTTTCACAATGAACAGTCACAAAAACACATTATCTGATTATAACAAGGAGGTTTGACAAAAAGGCATAATGATAAGTACACACACACACACACAAACAAACACACACACACACATCGACACTCCTACATTTCCTCTCACACCCATCCTCCCCCGGAAAACACCCACCCACACAACACCCACTCAGAGACATGGGTAATGTGTGCGCATGTATGCACATGCATGTGCCAACACAAACACGACACACAAACACAACACACATACACACACACAGAGTATAATACCTTTCCAAACCATCCAGTGCCCAGTTCCTTCAGATAGACAATCTGGTTGCGGGGGAAGGGGTGGTGCACTGCTGAAACACATGTCAACTTCTCAGACATGTGGAAAAGAAGAAGAAGAGAAAGAAGAAGAAGAAAAGGAAAAATGGCAAAGGCTATAACAAAAGCTTTGTCAGTTATTAAAAAAGCAAACTGCCAAGGTCTACACTAAAATGCAAGATGCTTTCAAATTTATAGATGTGTGCAGATTGTCTGCATTCATAACAAGCTCAAAGTATAACATTCTTCATTAGAAGAGAAAAAGTCACAGAATAGTTGCCCATACAGTAAGATAACTGAAAACAACAATAAGCAAACTTCTAATCCATTGTGTTCTCTCACAATGGTTCCCAAGTGTGATGAGACAGACCGAGCACATAATCTGGGATCCCCCAGATGCTTAAAAGCTGGTGAACACTCAACATGAAGAAGAAAAAGAAAAATAAGAAAAAGAGTAAGAACTACTAAAAGTACTTCTACTGATGATGATGATGATGACGTCGTAAATAATGATGGTGATTCATACCTGTATTCTGAATACTGGGGATAATGTCGTGGAACATCTACTGTGTTTGTAGAGAGAGAGAGACAGAGAGAGAGCGAGAGACAGAGACAGACAAACAGAGACACAGACAGACAGAGAGGCTCTGTTGGCGATCAATTATATGTACAGCACTGCTTTTACGTCATTCTTCTGTGGTTTCAA
The DNA here is from genome assembly GCA_028751875.1 of Rapana venosa. Lineage (NCBI taxonomy): Eukaryota > Metazoa > Mollusca > Gastropoda > Neogastropoda > Muricidae > Rapana > Rapana venosa. The sequence continues at coordinate 98,762,198 of CM054135.1, read as the reverse complement.
TCTCCTAACACTGTAACAGTATTGTTTGATTTCAAGTCATCACTGTTTTCCAACAATACACACCTGTCAGCTTGAGTGAGGCATCCTGTCTTGCCTTTCCTAGGCTGCTGATTCGTGGTCGATGGGGTGTAGCAAACAAATTCAACTTGGATGTGATATCAGGCAGAGGATCGATGGTCACAGAGGTGGAATGACTGAGGTCACCATTGGCATCATCAATTGTCAAGGTAAAGGAATCGTTAACTTCACCTTGGTTGCTTTCGAGGGATGTTGTGCTGCTGCTGAAGTTCTGAAACATTACAGCAGGGTACTGGAGGATAACAACAATTCAATAGGGGGAAGGGGGTAAAAGTAAAAGGTTGAGGCAGGGGTGGGGGGGGGGGGGGATTTTTAAGCTAAATTCAAAGATTCAAGCCTAGCGGTTTGAGTGTTGCACTTGTGATCTGACGGCCCAGGATTGAACCACCACGGAGAAGCCCTATTTCAGACATTTTACCCTGGAGATAAATTTAGTACCCAGTCCACCCCCCCCAAAAGTCCTTTGGCTGAGACTATAAGCCAAACCATGTGTGTGAATGTATGAAGAACATCTTGTTAAAGTTAAACCTGTTCTACCTTTCAGAAGAGAGGGCCATTTTGTGCCAGTAAAAATGGGTGACAACAATATTTAAAATGCATGCACACAGGTGTTTGTGCAGGTGTTTAGAGACCATTACTGAAGTCGGAATGCAGCTACCTAATGGTGGGTAAAAAAAAGGGTGCATACACAAAATCTCTCTCTTGCTGAACCTTGGAACTCTAGCGGAGACCCCCCCAAAAAACAACAACAACAAAACAACAACACCCCAACAACCTTACAAAGCAAAAGACTAATTTGACTAAACATTAGATCTAGATATTCAGCATATGACCAGTATAAAGGCAATTTACCATAAGTAAAAAAAAACCCTACAATTTTTATATCTACTGAAATTAGTCACACACAAAAAATCGTTAGTATGGTCACATAATAAAAACCAGCGACCTTGCTAAAACTGTTACCCAGAAGAAAAATTATACAAATTTTGTTCCAGTACCATATTACTGGACAGTAAATTTCAACAATATAAACATTTCATGAAATACTGTTGTTAAGTCAGTCTTATTTTCAGGAATTTACATCAGCTTTTTACATTACTTGCACACCTTTCTCTCTCTCCTGTCTCAGAGTCAGTCTCTCTTTTAAACTGCTGTATTAACTGATTAAGACTTGGTGTTGATTGCGTATGTCACTAAAATTAGTAAAAAGAAAATGCAGTCCATTATTCTAAACGCTCAGTAACACAACAGATATTCAATTAATTTTTTTTTTAAATTGAAGAATTGATGAGTTGATGGAAAGATCCCAGACTTACAATATATGATTTTTATTAGTACTATGAACTCTTCCAGGTGACAACTTTGAACATGAATTAAAAGCAAACTTAACACAACAACTAACGACAACCAAAACCCCCAAAACAGCAGTAACACCCATAACTATCCTAGAAAACAATGCAAACTTCTTGTAAGCAAACAGCATGTGAAATGGCCGATGCAATGTCTTAACACTAATAACAGTGACAGCAGCAGTAAAAATAGTAAGTACTGCACACTGCAATCTGAACTTACCGAAAACCCTCGTTTTTTTCTGAGGCATGGGACACACAGAATCAGGACCAGGATAAATCCAAAGGACAGAGACACTGAAGCCACCACTGACACAGACAGTGTCAGTGACGTGTTGAGTAGAACCATGAGGATGTTTATCTCTTGGTCACATCCTTTTCATAAAGTTGATTTGATGATTCTGATGTCTGCAAAGACAGATCAATGATTTTGAAAAAAGCTTAAACTAAAGGGATTTTTAGAAAATAGAATGCTATTACTACTATAAATTTACTAGTGACGATTTATAATATTCAATATCTAAAACATCCCATCCTGTATCTGTTTTATCAAAATCAGGTACTTGTAAATTAATTTTAGAAAGAGACAAACTGCATGACTAGGTAGGTGAGAGTATGAAATGTAATCTTATTCTTGAAATGTAATCTTATTCCTTAAAATCTTTACCTACAATAAAGCCATTGACATTTGCATTACATGAAATGTATAAAATTATAAATATACTAATCAGTGCTTGGCACAAACTACTTCAGCATACATTACATGTAAAGTGTTCTGTTAAGTACTGCAATTCAACCAATCACATGGGTCAATCAGTCAATCATCTCAATGGGTGGGTCACATGTGAGCCTACATCTCATCAACTTTTGTTACAATGCAATTGTACTATGGTACTGTTGACAAGCATCAAGATTTCATGAGACCCATAGGGCCTGAATATTCTGGTCTCCCAATCCCAGAGAAGTTATCCTGTTAGACTGAAATGATGTTGGCACTATTAGTATTACATTAGTGTTGCACAATCACTGTGAATAGTGATATGACTATGAATATGATATGCTTATGATGATAACAAAAGTGATGATCATGAAGGTGGTGGTGTGCTGCTGATCTTGATCATTTATATATGGGTAAATAATACAAGACTGATATCTGTGACATGATAGATCTATACTCACAGAGTGAAAGCTCTGACATCCAATCCTTGGGTTTAAAAAAGTCCACTTCATACAGTGATACATTTTGATACCAAACAACATTGAGATCTCATCAAACAAACATTACTGGATATTTGAAGCACCATCACTTCCAGGACGTAAATCTGTAATAGCGATCAACAGTGTGTAATCTGTTCCAATAAATAATCAACGCCGACACAATACTGAATCACAATGTCTTTCTTCACATGCAAGATCAGGGAGGTGTGTCAGTTTGACGATGCTGAAAATCGCCAGAGATAATCCGATGACAGCAGCAGAAAATCTCGTAATATCGAAAAACATTGAAACTGTTCGATCGTGAAACTTACCATTTAAAACAGTTCAAAGTTTAGCAAAAAACAAGACAAATAGATTGTTTACTTACGATGAGTCGTCTTTATCCCAGAACATCTCGTTTTCCGAGAACACGCGAGAAAGACTTTGTTTCAAGATGGTGGCCAGTGATAAGCAGACTACAACAGTAGCCTAACGGAAGTGGGTAGAAACAAAATCATCTTTCTTCGTGGGACGAAGAAAAACCAGAATGGAAGCGGGAATTGTTGGGTTCAGTTTGGAAGGCAAGTATACTCTTAATATGCTTTCTTTGGATGTTGTCGATGTATTTTTGTGATACGAAAGTAGCTTGGGTTTTAGTTTTAAAACTGTTGCTGTGACCATTACTCCGGCATTAGTCTGATTAGATCAACACTGACTCAGTTCTCACTCTAATAGACTTATGTTATGCCAACAGTCAGATTAATTTAAAGAATACCTCAAAACTAAGAATTAGTGAAGATCAAAGTGTAAAATACCTCACAACTTATACACTCAAATGTTGAGATAATACAACACTTCTTTTCATACTTATCTACATGACTCATAATAATAATGACTGGTTCCATGACTGTTCATGTGCCTTGACAGTTGACTGTTGAATTCAAATTCAGATTCAAATTCAATTTTGTAAATACTTTATTATCCCAGACAGATAGATTCATTTAGGTTACAAGCAAATCTAAGGATAAAAAATGAATCATGTTATCACTCATCAGTCATCAGAGAGCTTACATTTACGGTACACTACACTCTACAGCTTATACTGTTTATGTTATAGCACCATACAAAACCAGCACATTAAAAAGATTATTAAATGCCTCTGTGCAAATAAGGTATCAGATAAATGTACTGCCACTCATGTTTTTATGCAACAATGTTACACAACTCAGGCACTCCATGCAATCCCTGAGGTACAAAATTCACATTCACGCGCAGATTGCATGCATGTGAGCACATACAAGTACAACTGATACAATTACAAGCAGTACACTGTTCACTCACACACACACACACACACACACACACACACACACACACACACACACACACACACACACACACACACCACACACACACACACACACACTCCAAAGATCACCAATAGCTTCAAAGTCAATGAACACAGACATAATCATCTACTAACATTTCCGAGACCAAGAAATAATCTTTACAAAACAAGCTTCTTATAGTTATACTCAGGTAGTGATTTATGGAACAAACTCCCAAAACGCTAAAAATTTATCAAAAACAAAAATCACTTCAAGACACAGCTAATAGCCATTTAATGCACAAATGCCTAGATATGGACTTATAAGGCAAGTCAACCATACTGAAATTTATCAGCACTTTCTGCATTTCTTAAATAAATTTCAAGTGTGTTTTACTGTGACTGGAAATTCTACACAGTCACACTCACATGCTGCATGTGTGTGGAGGGCGGGGGAGGCAGGAAAGAGGCACTCTTAATCTTATTAAGCAAAGAGTAAGAGTAATCTATATAAGCTTGTGTACAATCAACAAATTTTAAAACAACATGGAAAGGAGAATTTAACAATTTGGTAGACCTGATAGCTAGATATTGTCACATTGTGACATATCTCTCTCTCTCTCGCTCTCTCCCTCGTCATGCCTTTTTTCTGGGCCAATTCAATAGGTTTTATCATGGATATTGTTTTTATTGCAGTTAGAGATAAGATCATTAGTACTTAATATTATAACATTAACAATATAAGTGTTATTGTTTTGGTTTGATACTCCAGTTGATTGTGGGCTTTTGATTTTTGTATTGTGTAGGGGTTTTATTTGTTTGAATAATTGTCTCTTTAGTATTATGTTCTATTTGATTGAATGTGTTTTCCCCTTCCCCATTGATTCCCCCCCAGCCCCATCCTTTCTAATGCTTTTTTGTTGTTATATGTTGTTTTCTCATGGTGATGGGGATTATTTGTTATTGCTGTCTCATGGTGATGGGGGATTATCATTATTATTGTATATGATATATCTCTGTTATAATTATCATTATCATTGACTTATTTTGCTTGTTTGATAGTTTTTTGTGAATATACTTTACATTAAAAAAGCGCTACTTGAAGAGTATAAGCGCATATATATACATATATATATATATATATATATATATATATGAGCAGACGTTTGCTTGGGTGGAGGAGGAGAGGACGGATGTCATTGCAAGCAATATTGTCAGTACTAAAGCAATGAATGCCTAGTATTTTCTAACATTTTGTTCCTGTACCTTTTTATTTTCTAGAGTATGAATGTGAAAGAATGGATGATATAGTAGGTGAAGTAAATTGTTTGTTTAACGTTTAATGATTTATATTTTTTTAATTCTTAAAACATTCTTTACCTAAGTGTTTGTGTGTGTGCGCATGCACATGCGCGCGCATGTGTGTATGAGTGTGTGTGTGTGTGTGTTGTGCACGTGATATGTGTGTGTGCGTGTGTATGTATGTCACTTTGTGTGTAATTTGTATTTTCCAGTGAATTATTATTTTATTGGTTTTTCTCTTTTTGCTGAGTACAATTTATTAGTAAAGGTAGCAATAATGTAGTATTTCAGTATTATCATTAAGAAGTTTGTTCTTAGATAGATGGCTTGATCAACAAAAGCAAATGCATTGCTTATTTAATGTACCATCTGGAAATAAACATTTGACTTGACATTGATTTTGCACAGTTGCACTCATTATGATGTATATTTATATGCAACCTGAGTGTGTGTAAGTGATTGTGTAAACACAGGAAATTGAAGTATCATTTCAGCATATCATAGTCCTGTAGCTTAGACAATGTCAGCACAATATTAGATAAAGTTTTAATTAAATTTATATCACTGTAGTCATGTAGATTTGGGCACTGTATCTGACAGCATCAGGTGCTACAATTCACTAAGTAGTTAAGTAAGTAACTTTTAGGATATACTATATTATATAGTAGCCTAACCATCTATGATATAATTTGTAAATGATTTTGTGGTTATAATGCATTGAAAACACAGTTTGCATCCTACCATCAAACAAATCATTATAAGCAGTTTTTTGGCCCAACTTCTTGAATTATAAGAGATAAAGACTTTAAAAGTTTCTAGAGGGGTAAACCGTAAAGATTAAAGTACTGCCTGGGGCAGCATGCTGTTGGCATTGCCCGAGTTCAGTCCTTCCTGAATGATAATTAATGTACAAGTTGGATCTTTAGGCATATTCCAGCACAAATTCACATACACTAATACAGAGTTGATCAATACATGTATGATACACATACACTTTAAGTTAAGTTTATTCAGCCAAATCAAGTTAGCAGTCACCAAGTCAGGCTCTTGTCTGAATCTCAGAAACTAGGAATTTTAGGCAGCTGCTATTTATAATATTAATACTCTTAGTTTCATGTTGCCTGGTCTTGCTGATGAGGAGAAAATCCTTTTGATAAGGAATTTTATGTTAAGTACTATTAATGTCATTGTATTAATTGATAAATTTTATTCAGGATGCAAAAACTGGCATGCACTGTCATGTGAGACTAATTACTGTAAAGAAAAAAGAGAACACACACACTCACACACTGATACAATCAATATGAGTCAGATTAAAGGAAGAATTGCACTTTGCAGCTTGTTCATAGAACATGGAACTATTCATTTTTAAAGCATTATGTCAGCAGCCTGTGAAGTGTTTTGATTATAAATATAATGAAAATAGATTAATAGTGAATGGAATTTATATAGCGCTATAGCCTATATCTTGCAAATACAAATCAGAGCGCTTGCATTCAATCCACTTCTACACATGCAACCAACAATGATTAACAATATTTTAACAAATTCAAATGTACACACATACACACACACACACACACACACACACACACACACACACACACACACACACACACACACACACACACACAGAGGTTATACATTTCAGCAGGGTGATGGAATTTTGGCTGTTAAAGGCAGGGACAGATGAGATGAAACAGGAGGGAAAAGTCTTAGGTTTGAAATAGGTATGTTTTGAGACTGGATTTAAAGCTGTCGGCTGTCGTAAGTAGGCTTTTCACGAAGGGAGAGAGGGAGGTCATTCCAGATTGATGGACCAGAAATAAAGAGCGACGGCCAATGGTGGATTGGTTGAATCTAGGTATTTGTAAGCCTAGGGTATCTGCAGCAAAGTGGAGGGAACAAGAAGGAGTGTACAGGTGAAGGCATGAATGAATGAAGACATAATGAAATAACAGTTTTAGTTGAATGATACACTTACAGTATACATACATGTACATGCTTGTGTCATGTGCCTATGGTACTTTGGTAGTACTACACCATTACTCATTTACTGCCATTAATGCTAGTTTTGTACAAGTTGCAGTAAATTCAAAGTTCAGTCAATGCAGTCACTCACTTCCTAGTTCCTGATATGATTAAAATCCTGGATTCCTTCATCAATTGCTCAGACAGAACTATTGTCATATGAGTGAATATATATATAATATATATATATATATATATATATATATATATATAATATATATTGTGCTGCTGTGAATGGTTAAAGGCATGACAACTTGACAAGTCAGGCCTAGTGGATCCGGCTTCAGGATGGGACTGGGAGAGAATTGTTATTTTAAAAGTTTTTCTCAATTTCTGGAAAAAAGGCAGGAAATGGACCAAGAAGACAGAAAATAGACAGTTGAAGGAAATGACAGGAAGAAAGGGAACAAAGCATTAAGAAAGAGAGGGTTAGAAAAGAGGGAATTCCTTGCACAGAATTTCCAAAACACAGCAGAAGGTGGCTAGTATTTGTACTGACAGGCCCCTGACATCCCCACGGGGTATTATCCTGGAAATTTAAAGCCACTGGTTAGTTTAGGTTGGCAGTGGAGTTTGTTTAGCTTGGCTGTGATTAATTATCACAATTGATGTTGAAACTTAGATTATAATACATTGTCACTACTGAGATGCACATACATGGAGTTGTAAACTTTGTACATTGAATTATTTGAGAAAGGCAAACACTTCCTGATACGTGTATATTAGGTTCACAGTCACTGAGTCAGTCAGACACACTGACACAGACACTGAGACAGACACAGAGAGACAACCACACACACGCATGCACACACACATGCAAACACACACATACAAAACACACACACACACACACACACACACACACACTGCACACACACACACACACACACACACACACACACACACACACACACACACACACACACACACACTGCACACACACACACATGTACATACACACACACATACAATGTACACAGATCTGTGGACTCACACACAATGACATGTGTACATGTATGTAATCACTACCATACCAATTTCCAGACTGTGATAGATCCAGATTGATCCATTATGGGCACTCAACTGTAACAGATCCCTTCCCTCAGTGCTCTTGCATATTTTGGGTGCTTTTTCATGCAGAAAATCAGCCCAGAACCCAGTCTACTGGAGGGGTGTTACCACAGACCTTCATAACCGTTCCTCAAGAATTCAGTGTTCAGCATTCATCTCTCAAGTTATGTGTGGGATTGTGATTCGAACATCAAGATTTAGGAATGCTTTGTCTCAAACTGGAAATGAATAGTCATTGAGTGACATACAAGTTCAAACAGTACAGAATAAAAAGCAAATTTAATTGTTTGAGATTACATTTGATAGATACATGATACACATTTAATGTATTCAATGATTCATGCACAAGCACATATACGCAAGCACACACACACTCACTTACACTCTCCCTCTCTCACACACACATACAGTCACACACACAGTCACACACACACACACACACACACACACACACACACACACACACACACACACCTCACATATTCTCTGACTCTCTCTTTCGTCTGTCCATCTGTGTCAGTTTGCCTCGGTCTGTCTGTCCGTCTCACTCGCTCTTTCTAATATAAGATAAGTTTGAGTTTTGTTTTTGTCAGTCTGTTTGTCAAGTCTTGTCTGTATGTCTGTGTATCTCATTCGTTCGTTCGTTCGTTTGTTCGTTCGTTCTCTCTCTCTCTCTTTCCTCTCTCTCTCTCTCTCTTTTGTCTCTCTCTCTCTTTCGTGTGTGTCTCTCTCTCTCTAGTCTCTCTCAAGATAACTTTAGATCAGTTTTGTTTTCTGTAAAGTCTAAATAGAGCCTTCTAAAGGCAAAGGTAGCCGTGGTTTTACTGCCATGAAATGCTATATTATATATATTATAATGCCAAAATCTTAAACCCCCAGAGCAGGTGTTTGACACAAGTTTTGTTCACTTTTGTGTAGTTTGATTTTTGCAGATCTTATGGGAAGACAGTTAGGATAAAATTTGTCTCTGTACACCAAATTATATTGTAATTCTGAAACATTTTCTCGTGATTTGGTTTCTACAGGAAATAACTGAAATTAGTGAAAGGACCCAGGTGAAAAAACAATAACAAAATGAAACCAAACCAAGCTGTATATATATTATTATAAATGTTGCAATGATTTTTGCACTCAGTTGACCATTACTTAATCAATGCACTTGAAATTAAACAGTTTAAAAAATCTTATTTAAATTAATACTAATTACTATAGTCAAATTATCATGTTTGCTTTATGTGATGGTTTCAGATTTGACAGCTGAGGAGCAAGAGATTCTGCAGAATATTCAAGAAAAGAAAACCCGGCTTTTATTTGAAATACAGGTAAAGCTTTAAGTTACTGTGTATGCTATTGATTTGAATGTTTTGTTTGTTTTCTTTTTTAATGAAATGAGTAAATTATTTGTGTTTATGTATACTTGAATTTTTTGCAGTGTAAGTATTTGTCAAAAATACATGATTCAGTGATACTAAAGGATAAATTAATCATTTGATGTCTCCAAATTGATCATGTATTATTTGTAAAAATTGTAAGCATGCAGTTCACAAACACACACACACATTTGAATTATACATGTGTGCACACATTTTTAGTTTGGCTGTTTTGGTTTTAAATTTCCTGTCCAGATTTAAGTTGACTGAAAGAAAGGACTCGTGGATGGAACAAATAGCTGAGAATGACTAGCAGTAGTGTTTAAAGAACAATGGTTTTGGGGAATAACTCATTTCATTAATGTAATGTTGAGCAGGTTAAGAAGACTGGGTCTCTACACATTGTAGATAGTGATAATGACCTCAGGAGACTATGCACAGGAACACAGGAGACAAATTTTCTTAATGACTCTTGCCTTTTTGTTGTATTGTGTAGGAGCTGCGCAGAGAGTTAGAAGATGTCACAAGTGAACTGGAGGGCATGGACTTTGGGGATGAGAAGTAAGTCATTTTTGTTGATAGAGAGCTCTATGTCTTTCTCCTTTTGTGTGCATTTTGTTTCAAAAGATATAGTGTCTTTCAGTTTGTGCAGAGTCACATTCAGGGAAAACCCCTCTCAGACAGTCACCTCATTTAACCCTCTTGTACCCGATCCGGCCGCAGCCAATAACTGTCAGCTGCCGCTAGATTCCAATACGACCGCAGCCGACAGTTGGTGCTGCCCACATGGACAGTACTTTTCCATCACACACAGATCTCGTGGTTTCACACTATGTGTCTGAAAATTGGTGGGGAGATGCAGGGAGGGTGTCAGAGGGTGCCAGTGATAAATTTAGACCACTAGCATGCGTGTAGTGGGGAGGGAAGGAAGAAATAACAGCCAGCGATCGGAACGCTTTTCAATGGTGCAGCGTGGCGAAAAAAATGGCGTTTTCTTTAGAAGCAGACGATTCATCTGATTAGCGAGACAATAAATTGAATGTTATTGTCTTGGAAGTAGAAACATTTGAACGAGAATTGTTAAGTGAGTCCGATATTAAAGGATTACGAGGAAGAGGAGGAAGGAAATGCTGCAGTTAGGGAGAAGAGTGAGCCAGAAAATAACGTGCTACACGGCACATTCCTGACCTGTGCTACACACAGGACTGTGGAGAAATTTGACCTCCTGGCCGGTCCGCGGCATAGATGCCTGAAAACGATGCCTTTTGACTGTTTTCTCATTATTACCACATTTTGCTTTGAAACTGCAATGGCAGAAACGAACAGATATGCTGATAATGAAAATAGCAAGAAGGAAAATAAAATAGGTCTCCGGTCTGCCAAGGTTCGACAGGTGAGAGCAATGGGTACACCCCCCCCCCCCCCCCCCCCCACACACACATCCATAATTTTTGCATTTTGTGATGTGATGTGACCCTGTGCCACCACTACGACTACTTTAGAGACTACCAACATTAAAATTTTGTAGAGTTACAGAAGTTCTGTGTTGTTTCGAATTTGTCACACCTGTGCTGTGACAATGGTGACAGTGTGACAGTCATGTACAATAATACACTTCTGTACACTTAACAAACATGTGGTAGCACACGCAGATATGAACTGCAGTATAAAGGTCACATGTTGATTGAATATGACTTGTTTTCAAAAGAAAAAATAGTTAAACAAAACTTCTGTCTCCTCGAGACATACCATAAAACAACAGGTGCTATGGGGACATTGTGTGACACATCCTTGAAGTACTATTGCACATAACTATTGGTAAACACATCAGCTGGGTATCACTTCCTTATTCGACACTAATATGCTTGAACTATTGTCAAATCCATGCAGGATTTGCTGTTTTATCATATATACCATATTTTTACCTGTGATTGGTGACAAATAAGGTGACAATGACAAGACATCTGGTGACCAGACACATAAACTTGCGCCTAAATGCAAGTACAAAGACATACCTAGCTTGTGACAAAATTTCAGTTTGATAGCTTGTCATGCACACACACAGTTGTCTTAGGAGTAAAGTAAGTCAGATGGAGGTAGAAAACCTTCAAAGAATTCAAAATCTACAGGCAGTTTAGCTCTGTAGAATCCAACAACAAGAGGGTTAAGACTTGAACCTGTGCCCTCAGTTAATTTCATATCATGAGTTTTTTGGGGGGAGGGGAGATAGCCTCGTGGTTAGAGCATTGCGCTTACGATTTGACGGCCTGGGATCCAGCCTGGGTTCAAGCCAAGAGGATATTTCCCCTGGAGTTAACATCAGTACTAACTCCACTATCCCAGAAGTCCTTCGGATGACCCTGAGTGCAAACACAAAGAGAAATCTTGTGCACATGTTGAGACCCATTCCACCTTTCAGGAGAGTATGCCATTCATTCCTTCAAGAACAGATGACAGGGAATAATCATATTGAAAAAAAATAATTAAAAAACCCCTGCATGTACACTGGAGTGATATGAAGACATCATCCCCAAAGTTGGAGTGCGGCTACTTTAGTGATGGGCAAAAACCGTTAGCAAACATCTCACTAATGGTAGTAAACCTCAGAGCTCTAGCTAAGGAACAACAACAAAACAAGATCATGAGTTGACACAGTTAGTTACACACTAACTGCTGTAACCACTAGACTGTAGACTACTGCATTCCTGACATAGCTTCTAAGAAATATAACAAAACAAGAAAAACTTATAACAGACAACCACACTTATAGTACAAACAAGAAAAGTCATGAAAGTAAGCAAAGGAGTTCCTACTCATAATGATGTAAGGAAAAAGATAGTACATAAAAGAAAGGGAAGTATTTTTGTCATGCACTGTTGAATAGATGCAACAGTGCTTCGGATTCAGTGAGCCCCCCACAGTGACATAGTAACGAAAAAAGCATTACACGATATAACAAAGGGAAGTATTTTGTCATGCACTATGGAAATTCGAATGCATGTAATGATGTACTAACAGGGCGTCAGACAACTGATCAAGATGCTTTGTTTTGTGTGATAGACACAGGAAATGATTTGGTTAGGCTTTGTCATTTCTTTTATTTTGTGGTTTACTTTGGAGTGCAACCTAATCTAGGGTAGAGGTAAGTACACGTGCAAGCACAGGATTCGGTGTATTTCCAGATAAAAAACAAAAACAAAACACACTGTCGCCGGTTGTAGCCAGCAACAAACAAGAGGAGACAGTTCATGACAGAGTTTTTTAGAAATCAAGGAAGAAAATGAAAAAAGGGCAATCATTTATTACATTATGATCCTATTTATATCACCTTTGTTTACTGAGGGAGCATAAATAAGTGAATGTAAAGTGAACAGTTGACTGTTAAATTTTAAAAAAAGAAAAAAAAGAGAAGTATATCTATTACTATTTTATCTATCAGGTCATTTTGATTTAGCTTCATGCTGTTTTTTGCTAACTGTAGGCATTACTGCTGTCTACAGGGGAACACTTTGCAAATTGATGATGAAGGTTTTATCTTAGCAAGCCTTTGAACTTTAAATGATCTTAATCTTTTCATCAATTTATGTGTTCATGTATTCATCTGTATATTGTTTGTCTGTCTTCTAACCTATCTTTCCATCCATTTATGTGTTCATGTATTCATCTTTCTGTGTTGTTTGTCTGTCTCCTATAGATCTGTCAACCTATCACTTGCATTTTTAGTGTTAAGCTTCTGGATGTCTGAATTTTTGTACGTCATGGTTGTCCCTTTCTCTCTGGTTATTTTGTGTGTGTGTGTGTGTGTGTGTGTGTGTGTGTGTGTGTATGTATGAGTGAGAGAGTGAGTGAAAGAGAGAAAGAGAGAGAGGGGGAGAGAGAGTGTGAGAGGGTCAAGTTGTGGTCATGAATTGATCTTGTAAAGGGAAATAAGTTTGTTTTCTTCATATCCTGCCCAGTGAATGAGTTCTTTTCTCTTTTTTTGTTGGCGTGTTGCCCTGTTGCTTAGGCATGTGGAATCATTCAAACATTGACAGATACCATTATTATGATTATTTTATAATATGCATTTATCTAAATATCTGACATGTTTGTACACATCCTGTCTTGTCTTTCACTTTTCTAATCCTGAGAGTGAAATTGAGGTATATAATATAGTAATTGATATGGACTTTAGTACAGTGTCAGTATGGTTGCTTCCCAGTAGGCATATGATTGACTTCAAGCATACATGGTTTCCACAGTTTAAATTTGCTTCTTGTCAGTAATAGATCATTTAACAACTAAGAGAAAGACTGTAAGAGGACACAAAGTTGTTTTTCTTTTTCTTCTTTTCTCTCTGTCTGTCTCAGTTTGTCTGTCTGTCTGTATGGCTTTTTGTCTTGCATCACAATGTTTCAAACCCTCTTTTTCATGGTATGCTTTTTTTGTTTAATTTTTCCCCATTGTTCTTTGCACACGCAGCGCACGCACACACACACACACCACACCACACACACACAACACACACGTACACACACACTGCACTGCTTATTCAATATACCATCTGAAAATAAAAGTTTGACTTTGTCACACACACACAAACACATAACCTCGCCCCTCTGTCAGTACAAATAAAAACTGAAATGGCATTCAAAGAAGTTGCATATGAAACATGGAAGTAAGAAACTGGAAAGTGGATGTGCATTGAGAAAGGGAAGGCTTGGAGGGTGGGAGGGCGATTTGCGCACACACACACACACAACACACACACACACAACACACACACACACACACACACACACACACACACACACACACACACACACAGAGGCAGTCACTCAGCCTGAGTTGAGAGTTATGATGTAGAGGGATGCATTTCCTGTGGGCCGTCTTTCTTTGCCTCCGTTCTCCCATAATGCATTATAACTGGGAGGTTTCTGCAGCTGCTGCCAATATGTTTAGTATTGTTGTCCTTTGTGCTCTCTCTCTCTCTCTGCTGTCTGTCTCTCACTTTCTCTCTGTCTTGTTTGTCTCTCTGTCTCTGTCCTCTCTCTCTTGTGTGTGAGAGCTCCTGAAGGCACACACGATGTCTCAAAATGTATAATATTCACAAAATCATTTGTTGTCCGCTATTTCTAATATTGTCACCTGCTCATTGTAAAACTAAAAAGTTACATGTTTTTAATTAATTTTTGTGTGTATAATTGTTTTGAAATGGTAAATATTATAATTTATATTTTAAATAAAATATGACCTCTCTCTGTCTGTCTGTCTCTTTCTCTGTCTCTCTCTCCCTCTCTGCCTGCACCTTTGCTATCTCTCCTACTGGCTATTTTGATAACTCTCTCCCTTTTTTCCCCCTTTCTCATTTTTTCTCTAATCATTCCTGTTTACTTTGTGCTCATTTTCTTTGCCTTGTGTTTGAATAAAGTAATTTTTTTCTATGTAATTTTGAAGAAGTTTATTGTTTTTCTGTCCTGTCCTGCCATTTTGATTATTTTTGGCCATTTCCTTTTTAAAAAAACACTTATTACTAGAATAATAATAATAATAATAATGTATGGAATTTATATAGCGCTGAATCTTGTAAAGCAACAAATCAAAGCGCTCAGATTTTATTTCATACCACTTTAAGTCACGGCAGATTTCTCTCCGTGAAATTCGGGCTGCTCTCCCCGGGGAGAGCGGGAGAACGCGTCGCCACTTAGCGCTGCGCCACCCTTTTTTTTTTTCTGCAGCTGTATTTGTTTCCCCTATCAGAGTGGCTTTTTTCTAAGAATTTTGCCAGGGACAACTCTCTTGTTGCCGTGGGTTTTTTTTACGTGCGCTAAATAATTACGTGTAACACACGGGACCTCGGTTTATCGTCTCATCCGAAAGACTAGCGCCCAGACCACCACTCATGGTCTAATGGATGGGGGAAAAAATTTCCGGTCCAAACGGGGTACGAACCGCCGCACACTTCAGACCCGGACTTTTCGCTTTCTAGACAGGCGCGTTACCTCTAGACCACCGATCCACTACAGAATGACATTATTAAAAAGAAAAATGGATATTATGCAGGATCAATTCTCTTTCAGATCTCTGTTGAGTTGTTTGGTTTTCTTATTGTTAATTTTTCTTGACTGAAGCTGTGATGTGAAGGCTGGATATAAAAAGAAAAAAAGCTGTGATGTGTGCTTATATTAATTCCAATCCCTTAATAAACCAGATTGATGGATTCTCTGTGTTTATATTAATTCCTATCCCTTAATAAACCAGATTGATTGATTGATTCATTCTCTGTGTGTCTCTCTCTGTCTGTCTCTCTCAGGGTACTGTGTCTGTTTTCTTTAATGTAAACAATCACTGAGACTGAGAGAATGGATATTATATGTGTGGTATTTATTTTATTAGTTTCCATACTGCCACGAATTGTGTCACCCACTTGTCAAAAGTTTTTTTTTATTAGCAATAACAATAAACAGTTTCAGTGCTCTCTACGACTCTAGACTCTGTCTGTCTGTCTGTCTGCCTGCCTATCTGTCTCTGTGTCTGTCTGTCTACCTATCTCTCTCAGTGCGTGGTGAGGAAGCTGATCTGTATCACTATCAGTGAATTGTCAGACAGTTCATCCCTTCATGTTTTTGTTGGTTAAGTGTTTGAAAGTTCTGAATACAGTAGCTATTTTACAAGAAATGATCGAGCAAACAACATGAATGTAAAAGGGAAGAGAGAGTGTTCTCTGTTGTAGACATGTGTTACTGAAAGAGTTTCTTGTGCATCAAACGCTTAGACAGCAACGATTGTTATCTGTCGTAACTCATATGAAGAAAAATGTGTTGTGCTGCTGTCAAGTGCCTGACAAGTCAGGCCTGGTGCGTCTGACTTTTCTGTGGCAGAGAATTGTTATATTTTAAATTTTTTCTGGAAAAAAGGCAGAAGAACGGACCAAGAAGGCAGTAAGCAGACAAGGAGGAGGTGACAGGAAGAAAAGGAACAGGGCAGAAACAAAGAGGGGGATAGAAAAGAGGGAATTCCTTGCACAGAATTTTCAGGAGAGGATGCTATTTATACTGACGGGAACCCAACATCCCCACAGGGCACAGGGGAACTGAAAGATTTTGAGTTTGATCTGTAACCATTTTAAATGAAAATAATCCAAATTAACTACATCACTGGACGCCTTTTTCGAACTTTGTAAAATACCCACTTCATATCTTAGTGTTGATTTCCAGAACTTAAAATGCAAGGAGAGTTAGTTTATGAAGAGGACATCAGCCCATAATGCTACTGCTTTGTTACCATTTTAAGATTATTAAAAACTGTTTTAAAATATTTGTTTGGAGTAAGCAAATATAGGACAAGAACCATGTATTGATGTTGGCAAATAATCAAACAAAATAGACATCCTGTACCCCACTCAGTATTTACAGTCAGTACAAACTTGAACCCAGTGTTTACATTCAATATAAGCAGAGAAAGAAAATATAAGACATCAAATATGAGAAAGGAAAACCAAAGAAAAGCGTGGCAACATTTGCTAAGGGGTGAAAAAAGTATATTTCAGATGCTATTGTTTTTCTGAAAATCCCCAGATGTTTTTTGAGGGTAACACCTGAAGTCAGATTGCAGCGACCTAAATGATGGTGGCATACACAAAAATCTTACCACTGGTGAACATCAAAGCTCTAGATGAGGAACAAAAAACAAAAACAAAAAAGAGGGGGGGGGGGGGAATATACAAATCTGTGTATACATATATAACTGCACACTGCCCAGAAGATTTCCATGCATGCACTGCACTCCCGACCAGGAGAGAACATGAGGGGAAAGCATCAATCACTTGCACCATCTGTTTGGCCTCATGAACACACTCTGTCACCCTGTTTATTCCCCATTTCTCCTGACACCACCTGTATGGGGGCGCAGATATATGAAATAACAGGAGTCCATCATAAACATGGAGTAGTTGGGCCCACATAAGGTATGGATTGTTTTCTTTATATAATTATTTATTGACATTACTGTATTTCAATACCTCCATTCCACCACTCAGTTCCCCACCTCCCCCTTTCTTTCCTTTAAAAAAACCCCCCAAAACAACCAAGCACAAGCATCACCATTTAAAACTGGCCAACACATAAGATTAAAAAAAAAAAGTAAGTCATGTACTCCTTTTCAGTCTGTTAGACCAATGTAGACAACCCCTAAACAGTGGAATTAATTTGGAAAGAAATAACCAACATAAGCAATGACCAAGCAAATGAGTTCCAAACAGCGTTTTTGTTGTTGTTGAGAAATTCAGTATAAAGGGTTTTTTGGGGGTCCCCCAGTGGCAAAGTTTGGTTGATAATGTAGGTTAAAAAACAAAATTCTCAGTCTCTTTCTGCAATATGACTGGGATCCAGAAGCAGGGATTTTGAAAGCTCCCCATTGCAGGATAGATAACATCATCACTTTGAAACTGCCTTCAAACGTTTGCTGCAGTAGCTTTGTATGTGTACAGCCATGTTGACGATCACGCTAATCGCAGGACACTTTATCGGATGTGAATGTTTACAACGTCGGCCTCACGCCTCATTCCCCGTCATTGAGCTCTAACAAGCTGCTATCAGAAAGACCTGAAGCAGTGACGTCAATCCTAGTCAAGCTTAATGAATGACGTCAGGACCAGTCTGAAGACGAAGATAAGATAACGGACAGGTGCGGGTAGCCTTGAGCGTTCACTTCACGCAAGACTTCCCGTGCAGCTCTACTGACTGGCAAACATCCACAGACAAGTTGGGTGAATGAGGTCTTTTGAAGGTGGGGAAGAGCAGATAGACAGACATGTACTGATGTAGTGATGGGACAGGAATGAAGGATGCTCGCGTTGATCAGTACCGCACTGTTTGGCTAGCTGTCAGGTCGTGTCCTTCGCCCAGGTACTGTGCTAGTCAAGGTATCATAAACCATCCTCGATAAAGCCAGCCCCAGCTCCCCCCCCCCCCCCCCCCCCCCTCCCCAATATGACCTGACTTTCACCACTTGTAAGATAGGTCTGTTTAAAAGTAAAAATATTTTTCAGCACAAAATCTTAAGTTTAAGAAAAGAAAGTGTACAATATGAATTCCGGAAACTAAAGCTTGTAACAGTGTTGTAAAGCTGGTAAAAGTGTTGTAAGTGGATAACATCAACAATGGTGACACAAGTTGGCTACTGGTCAACACTTGGTTTGTGTGTGTGTGTGTGTTTTAAAAATAGGCTTAGCAAACAAAGTTTTGTTTCATAATTATCGTCCTATCACTTCCTTGTTAGTGTGTAAGGTCACCCTATCGTTATTCATGTCATGTTTATCATTATTATTATTTTAAAATTTCTTTTCATTTTTCCCCTTCAACTGAACTTTAATCATAATGATCATAATTATGTTGTTAAGTTTTGTTCATTCCATAGTTAACTTAAGGTCAGCTTCAATATGGCGACACAGGGTATCTTTTGGGTTAACACCTCACCGTGGTGACACAGCCTATCTTTTGGGTTAACACCTCACCGTGGTGACACAGCGTATCTTTTGGGTTAACACCTCACCGTGGTGACACAGCCTATCTTTTGGGTGAACACCTCACCATGGTGACACAGCGTATCTTTTGGGTTAAAACCTCACCATGGTGACACAGCCTATCTTTTGGGTTAACACCTCACCATGGTGACAGTGTGTCTTTTGGGTTAAAACCTCACCATGGTGACACAGCCTATCTTTTGGGTTAAAACCTCACCATGGTGACACAGCCTATCTTTTGGGTTAAAACCTCACCATGGTGACACAGCCTATCTTTTGGGTTAACACCTCACCATGGTGACAGTGTGTCTTTTGGGTTAAAACCTCACCATGGTGACACAGCCTATCTTTTGGGTTAAAACCTCACCATGGTGACACAGTGTGTCTTTTGGGTTAACACCTCACCATGGTGACAGTGTGTCTTTTGGGTTAAAACCTCACCATGGTGACAGTGTGTCTTTTGGGTTAAAACCTCACCATGGTGACACAGTGTGTCTTTTGGGTTAACACCTTTATTGAAGGTGTGGATGTGAGTGGAGAGCTAACAGACTGAGTAGTCAGGTCATGTGGTAGAGAGCTAAGAGCAGTCAGCAGGTCATGTTGTAGAGAGCTAAGAGCAGTCAGCAGGTCATGTTGTAGAGAGCTAAGAGCAGTCAGCAGGTCATGTTGTAGAGAGCTAAGAGCAGTCAGCAGGTCATGTAGAGAGCTAAGAGCAGTCAGCAGGTCATGTTGTAGAGAGCTAAGAGCAGTCAGCAGGTCATGTAGAGAGCTAAGAGCAGTCAGCAGGTCATGTTGTTAGAGAGCTAAGACAGTCAGCAGGTCATGTAGAGCTAAGAGCAGTCAGCAGGTCATGTTGTAGAGAGCTAAGAGCAGTCAGCAGGTCATGTTGTAGAGAGCTAAGAGCAGTCAGCAGGTCATGTAGAGAGCTAAGAGCAGTCAGCAGGTCATGTTCTAGAGAGCTAAGAGCAGTCAGCAGGTCATGTAGAGAGCTAAGAGCAGTCAGCAGGTCATGTTGTAGAGAGCTAAGAGCAGTCAGCAGGTCATGTAGAGAGCTAAGAGCAGTCAGCAGGTCATGTTGTAGAGAGCTAAGAGCAGTCAGCAGGTCATGTTGTAGAGAGCTAAGAGCAGTCAGCAGGTCATGTAGAGAGCTAAGAGCAGTCAGCAGGTCATGTTGTAGAGAGCTAAGAGCAGTCAGCAGGTCATGTTGTAGAGAGCTAAGAGCAGTCAGCAGGTCATGTTGTAAGAGCTAAGAGCAGTCAGCAGGTCATGTTGTAGAGAGCAAAGAGCAGTCAGCAGGTCATGTAGAGAGCTAAGAGCAGTCAGCAGGTCATGTTTGTAGAGAGCAAAAGAGCAGTCAGCAGGTCATGTAGAGAGCTAAGAGCAGTCACAGGTCATGTAGAGAGCTAAGAGCAGTCAGCAGGTCATGTAGAGAGCTAAGAGCAGTCAGCAGGTCATGTTGTAGAGAGCTAAGAGCAGTCAGCAGGTCATGTAGAGAGCTAAGAGCAGTCAGCAGGTCATGTTGTAGAGAGCTAAGAGCAGTCAGCAGGTCATGTAAAAGAGCTAAGAGCAGTCAGCAGGTCATGTTGTAGAGAGCTAAGAGCAGTCAGCAGGTCATGTAGAGAGCTAAGAGCAGTCAGCAGGTCATGTTGTAGAGAGCTAAGAGCAGTCAGCAGGTCATGTAGAGAGCTAAGAGCAGTCAGCAGGTCATGTTGTAGAGAGTTTAAGAGCAGTCAGCAGGTCATGTTGTAGAGAGCTAAGAGCAGTCAGCAGTCATGTTGTAGAGAGCTAAGAGCATCAGCAGGTCATGTTGTAGAGAGCTAAGAGCAGTCAGCAGGTCATGTTGTAGAGAGCTAAGAGCAGTCAGCAGGTCATGTAGAGAGCTAAGAGCAGTCAGCAGGTCATGTTGTAGAGAGCTAAGAGCAGTCAGCAGGTCATGTTGTAGAGAGCTAAGAGCAGTCAGCAGGTCATGTTGTAGAGAGCTAAGAGCAGTCAGCAGGTCATGTTGTAGAGAGCTAAGAGCATCAGCAGGTCATGTTGTAGAGAGCTAAGAGCAGTCAGCAGGTCATGTTTTTAGAGAGCTAAGAGCAGTCAGCAGGTCATGTTGTAGAGAGCTAAGAGCAGTCAGCAGGTCATGTTGTAGAGAGCTAAGAGCAGTCAGCAGGTCATGTTGTAGAGAGCTAAGAGCAGTCAGCAGGTCATGTTGTAGAGAGCTAAGAGCAGTCAGCAGGTCATGTTGTAGAGA
Organism: Rapana venosa; assembly: GCA_028751875.1. Taxonomy (NCBI): domain Eukaryota; kingdom Metazoa; phylum Mollusca; class Gastropoda; order Neogastropoda; family Muricidae; genus Rapana; species Rapana venosa. The sequence continues at coordinate 98,740,729 of CM054135.1, read as the reverse complement.
GCTAAGAGCAGTCAGCAGGTCATGTAGAGAGCTAAGAGCAGTCAGCAGGTCATGTTGTAGAGAGCTAAGAGCAGTCAGCAGGTCATGTTGTAGAGAGCTAAGAGCAGTCAGCAGGTCATGTAGAGAGCTAAGAGCAGTCAGCAGGTCATGTTGTAGAGAGCTAAGAGCAGTCAGCAGGTCATGTAGAGAGCTAAGAGCAGTCAGCAGGTCATGTAGAGAGCTAAGAGCAGTCAGCAGGTCATGTTGTAGAGAGCTAAGAGCAGTCAGCAGGTCATGTAGAGAGCTAAGAGCAGTCAGCAGGTCATGTGGTAGAGAGCTAAGAGCAGTCAGCAGGTCATGTTGTAGAGAGCTAAGAGCAGTCAGCAGGTCATGTAGAGAGCTAAGAGCAGTCAGCAGGTCATGTTGTAGAGAGCTAAGAGCAGTCAGCAGGTCAAGTTGTAGAGAGCTAAGAGCAGTCAGCAGGTCATGTTGTAGAGAGCTAAGAGCAGTCAGCAGGTCATGTAGAGAGCTAAGAGCAGTCAGCAGGTCATGTTGTAGAGAGCTAAGAGCAGTCAGCAGGTCATGTAGAGAGCTAAGAGCAGTCAGCAGGTCATGTTGTAGAGAGCTAAGAGCAGTCAGCAGGTCAAGTTGTAGAGAGCTAAGAGCAGTCAGCAGGTCATGTTGTAGAGAGCTAAGAGCAGTCAGCAGGTCATGTAGAGAGCTAAGAGCAGTCAGCAGGTCATGTTGTAGAGAGCTAAGAGCAGTCAGCAGGTCATGTTGTAGAGAGCTAAGAGCAGTCAGCAGGTCATGTAGAGAGCTAAGAGCAGTCAGCAGGTCATGTTGTAGAGAGCTAAGAGCAGTCAGCAGGTCATGTAGAGAGCTAAGAGCAGTCAGCAGGTCATGTAGAGAGCTAAGAGCAGTCAGCAGGTCATGTTGTAGAGAGCTAAGAGCAGTCAGCAGGTCATGTAGAGAGCTAAGAGCAGTCAGCAGGTCATGTAGAGAGCTAAGAGCAGTCAGCAGGTCAAGTTGTAGAGAGCTAAGAGCAGTCAGCAGGTCATGTTGTAGAGAGCTAAGAGCAGTCAGCAGGTCAAGTTGTCCAGGGCTAATAGTAAACCAGATATGGTGATGTATACAAATGGGGACAACTCTTACTTTGGCCTGTTCTCTTTCTCTCACATGTGCATGCATATATATACTACTAACAAGATAAAATCTCTGGGACTGAATGAAACAAAACTTGAGTGTGTATACTTTAATGAAAAGAATATCCAATATTTGGTACCATTGCACGCGTTTGCATGGTCGTGCATGTGCACACATTCACAAACATATGTACAAGATGCATCCGTGTATTTTATGTACTTTAAAAACTGAGTGGTAGATGCAAGTAGTTGATACATTTTTCACCCGTGTTTTTACTTTTATTTCATGGCGATTAGTGTAATTTTGTGTTCGTTCCATTTGCTTTAATTTTGTGACAATTCTGTTTACTTTAATTCTCTGTCAGATCTGTATATTTTAATTGTGTCAGCCCTGTCTACTTTTAATTCTGTGGTGGTTCTGTTTACTTAAATTCTGTGTCAGCCCTGTCTAATTTAATTCTGTGGCGGTTCTGTTTACTTAAATTCTGTGTCAGCCCTGTCAAATTTGATTCTGTGGCGGTTCTGTTTACTTAAATTCTGTGTCAGTCCTGTCTTATTTAATTCTGTGGTGGTTCTGTTTACTTAAAATCTGTGTCAGCACTGTCAAAGTTGATTCTGTGGCGGTTCTGTTTACTTAAATTCTGTGTCAGCCCTGTCTTATTTAATTCTGTGGTGGTTCTGTTTACTTAAATTCTGTGTCAACCCTGTCTAATTTAATTCTGTGGCGGTTCTGTTTACCTAAAATCTGTGTTAGCCTTGTCTAATTAAATTTTGTGGTGGTTCTGTTTACTTAAATTCTGTGTCAGCTCTGTCTACTTTAATTGTGTCAGCCCTGTCTACTTTTAATTCTGTGGTAGTTCTGTTTACTTAAATTCTGTGTCAGCCCTGTCTAATTTAATTCTGTGGCGGTTCTGTTTACTTAAATTCTGTGTCAGCCCTGTCTAATTTGATTCTGTGGCAGTTCTGTTTACTTAAAATCTGTGTCAGCCCTGTCTAATTTAATTCTGTGGTGGTTGTTTACTTAAATTCTGTGGCAGTTCTGTTTACTTAAATTCTGTGGCAGTTCTGTTTACTTAAAATCTGTGGTGGTTCTGTTTACTTTAATTCTGTGGTGGTTCTGTTTACTTAAATTCTGTGGCGGTTCTGTTTACTTAAAATCTGTGGTGGTTCAGTTTACTTTAATTCTGTGGCGGTTCTGTTTACTTAAATTCTGCCGCGGTTTGCTTACTTAAAATCTGTGGTGGTTCAGTTTACTCTAAGTCTGTGGCGGTTCTGTTTAATTCTGTGGTGGTTCAGTTTACTTTAATTCTGTGGTGGTTCTGTTTAATTCTGTGGTGGTTCAGTTTACTTTAATTCTGTGGTGGTTCTGTTTGATTCTGTGGTAGTTCTGTTTTCTGTACTTCTGTGGCACTTCTGTTTGAGTTGCCTATGAATGACTAAGTTGTTGATGTCACTTTGAAATAGGGCAATTTGAATTTCGGATATGTAGTCAAAAAATTTTTGTTGTCGGTGTAGGGTTTGTCTAGGTGGAAGTCCCGTTCAGCCAAAGTGCTAACTGTTATTGATGGCTGTTCCTCTCCAGGCCCTTGCTGGGTGTTGAATGGGGAGCAGAGACCAATTTTTCAGTGTGGGAACTGGACTGTCTGGGGAGTGAGCCTGCCTTCTCCAAATAGCTTGATTTATCTCTCTGTGGGTAGGTAGGTAGGTAGGTAGGTAGGTAGGTAGGTAGGTAGATAGGGGCCTCCTGCTGCTCAGCAGGATAGAGACAAGACTATCTCTGTCTGGACCCGGGCTTAGACTCTGGTGATGAGAGAGAGAGAGAGAGAGAAGAAGAGAGAGAGAGAGAGAGAGAGAGAGAGAGAGAGTTGGATTTTTTTTGTTTAGGAGAGAGGGGAGATGGAGGTGTGTGTGTGTGGGGGGGGGGGGGGGGGGAGGAACCACACTGATGTACAAAAATATACTGACAACCCTCCTCTACACCCCTTTCTCTCTCTCCCTCACTCTGACTTTCTGAACCCACCATCATAATCATGTGCTAGGTATCATGAACCAGTCAGTGAGACTACAGGCCACTTGTGCTTAAATTTTTTATTTTTAAATGAAAACACTGACGCGCGCGCACACACACACACACACACACACACACACTCTCTCCTCTCTGCCCCCCCCCCCCCCCCCCCCCCCCTCTTCCTCCGCGCTTCTACACAATTCCAGAGATGAATGAGTCAAGTGCTAATAATAGCATCTACAGGTGAAAACTGATCTGTGCAAAGTGAAGTGTGTCTGATGATGACGTTTAGGGCCTACACGTGTACACTGATGTATGCAGAGCGCGCCTTGGCAGCAGACGTTATTAGTTAGAATGATGAGGGTTGTTTTTTCCCCCAGTTTCTTTGTTTGCGTGATATTTTAGTAATATCGAAAAGAAGCCATCTTCTTTCTGTCTTTGAGTCAGTACTAGAGGCAACACACCAGTACGAAAAACAGACGGTACCTAGATCGAATCTTGTTCGTCTGTAACCAAATTTATCCCTTGTAACATCCTTCCCCCCCTCCCATTTTCCCTTCAAAATCGCTTTTTGTGCTTGTCAAAGATCTCACGGCTTAGATGCAACGTGAAGAAATGTCCCTGGCAAAATTCTGTAATATCGCACAGAACACATTTGCGTACAAACAATAAAGAAAGAAGAGAGGAGAAAAGCTAAGAAAGAAATAATATAGGAAGGAAGGAAGGAAAGAAAGAAAGGGGGTAAAAGGCGCTGTATTATAGTAACAGGCATTCTACAGGTAAGGAAGGTAGGAAAGAAAGAAAAGAGATACAGGTGCTCTATTATAATGGCAAGCATACTCCAGGTAGAGTTGCCGAAATCTCTCTCTCTCTCTCTCTCTCTCTCTCTCTCTCTCTCTACTCTCTCTCTCTCTCTCTCTCTCTCTCTCTCTCTCTCTCTCATCTCTCTCTTCTCTCTCTCTCTCTCTTTGTCCTCTCTCTCCTCTCCCCCCCCCCCTCCCCCCCTTCTCTCGGCTCTCTGGTAGAGTTCTCGAAATATCTGCCTGCTTGACTGCCAGCCTGTCTGTCTGTCTGTCTGTCTTTGTCTCTCTATCTCTCTGTCTGTCTGTCTGTCTCTCTCTCTCTCTTCTCATGCATGCATCAGTTTCCAATTTCTTGTCTGTCTCTCTCTCTTTGTCTCTCTATCTCTCTGTCTGTCTGTCTGTCTCTCTCTCTCTTCTCATGCATGCATCAGTTTCCAATTTCTTGGAGAACAAGTGAACGGAACAGAACAGAACAGAAGACACCTTTCTGGAAGGCATTTGGAAATCTTTCTCCGCCATCTTTAGTACGCTTTCAGTGTTACCAGCTGGCATCTGTGCTGCCACATAGGCTAGGGCATTGGCCGAAAAGGGAAACGTGCACATCAGAGCACGCCAGGAATAAAGCCAGCCCCTATTGCACCTTTGCTCTGACTAGCGTCATCTGTCTTCCCGAAACTTCCTGCCCTTCAGGAAATACCTCTGCCTCGGTCCAGGTCAGCTGCAGTGTTGCTCACGCGCGCGCGCACGCACGCACACACACACACACACACACACAGCGGGGGGGGGGGGGGGGGGGGGGGGGGGGGGGGGGGGGGGGGGGGGGGGGGGGGGGGGGGGGGAGATGTGGGTTTGGGAAGAAGTCGGCTGTCAGATGGTGGTGGAGATCCTGGTTTAGCTTCCCAATAGGTTTGTCATGTTTGGGGTGTTGTACATCAAGGTTCTTCATGGTGTAGGTCTGTAGTCTAGCGGTAATACAGACGACAGTTGGCGAGTTCCATTTCTGCCTGAAGCCGGACTTTTCCCTGTCCATGAGTAGTGTCCAGGTGCTGGTCTTTGGGATAAGACAATAAACCGTCATCCTGTATGCAACATACTTCTAGTTCACCGAAAACAAAACAAAAACAAAACAAACAGAACCAGCAGCAGAAGGAGATTGTCCCGGGCAAAGATCCATGGAAAAAGGCCGTTAATAAGAAAATAAAGTTCTCCCATGCCTGTGAACAGATGGTGCATAATTATCAAACTTAATTAGTCTTTGCCAGCCATGTGTATTCTTTCTACCATAGTTCTCAAGTTCTCCAATGGTTTGTCTGTGGTAAGTTTGTTCGAATGCCTGGGTTGGGGTGGTGGGGAGGGGTTGCAGAAACACGTATTTAACTGTTTACAACATACTGTAAAATTTCATGAGTAGAACAAGAAAAAGTCGAGACAAAGTTGCGCATTGAGTAACATGTTTTCACGTAAGGGTGGCGATCAAGCTGCTGTTTTTTCTTTCTTTCTGGCTACATGATTTTGCTTTACTGACCCTGGCAACTAAATGCCTCATGCATTCAGGGCTGCATGTTCATTTACCCAGCTGTAAATCTTCATCACGCCATCGCTTCTAGATAATTGCTGTTGCCTTCGCTTCTGCTGCTGGTTAAACTTGGACGAAAGGGGAAACTGTGGTATCTAAACATAGGAGAACTCTTCTCTAAAATAGCTTGATTTATCACCCTAGAGGATTAGACTGTCACTCTGGAAATCGATTATCTCTAAACCCTTAGGTTTAAACTAGAAAGGGGGTGGGGGGTGAGAGGAGGTGGTTGGAAATAGCCTATACTAGAGACTTGCAAATCCTTTACCCGCAGTCGCTGTCCATCGTCGTCTGGAGATGTTGAGATTTGGTGTTTCTGGTAATGGTTTTATCCTTATCTATCGTAGGTGGTGTATCAAGCACCTGTCCAGTGCCGCTGATCAGGACTCGCTCAGGTTCTGACCCCTCGTGACCGACGGAAGCTATCGAGATGAAATAGCTTTCGTAGGCCACTGTTTGAAGTGTGTCCACTGTGTCTGTTTAAAGCAGAACGGTGATGTAGAGTTTGTTCTGCCTTGCCCGGCATTGTTTAAAAAGCACTTCAGACTGACAACAGTTTATACCGTTACCTGACAAAATATTTCAGTCACCATTGCCTGTTTGGATTGATACTGCTAATGCCATAGAAACAAAAAGACTATAGCATAAGCTGACTGTTTAATATGTGCAGAGCTTGTAATGAGTCAAACAAAATGTGTCAAGGACCCATCCCACAAACAAGCACTTTGTAGACTCGGAGTCAGTGCACATGATTTAAACAGTGAGCAGGGTCGATATACAGGCACCCCAAGAGCAGAAAGATTGTGTAATGTGTGTGGAGTTATAGAAGATATATATATATATATATATATTGTTGTTGTTGTTGTTGTTGGGATGCTTGTATTTTGTTTCAGGATCTACGAAGTAATTTAATTAGAGGTACAGCAATCCAGCCACTTATTAACTGGACCAATCCAACAAATGTGTTTTGATAATTGTGTCTATAAGCCTTCTGTCCTTTCATGGCAATAAACGATGTTCTGTTCACACACACACACACACACACACACACACACACACACACACACACACACACAACACACACACACAACACACACACACTTCTCTCCAACACATTCCACACGGTCCTGAGACTAAGTGAAGGACAATTTGATAAGGGCATTGTGCATTCACGTAGAGCGCACGTGCTTTATCAACCAGCTTTGTGTTGGATGAAACTGTCAGTCAGTGTGGTGGTGACCAGGGGTATGTTTGTGGAACCAAGGCTGCTGCACTGTGTAATCAGAGCCCTGCCTTCTGCTGCCTGTACTTTGGCAGGTTTGTTTTCTCTGTGTTCACTGGGGTCAGTCAGTCCGCTGTCCCTCTTGGCCTCCTCCTCATCACCCCAGTGTGCCTCGGTGTGGGTCGGTGGTGTAGAGGTATAACGCACTTGCTGAGAGAGCGAAAAAGTCAGGGTTTGAAGTGTATGGTGGGTGGTTCCATACCCGTTTGTGCCCGAAACTTTCCCCCCATCCATTAGACCGTGAATGACCGTTTGTGTTGGGTGCTAGTCTTTCGGATGAGACGATAAACCGAAGTCCCGGGTGTAACACGCATTTAGCGCACGTAAAAGAACCCGCGACAACAAGAGAGTTGACCTTGACAAACTTATGTAGAAAACCCCCATTCTATAGGGAAACAAATACCCCCACGCAGACAGGAAAAGAAAAAAAAAAAGGGGGGGGGGGGGGGGGGAATGGCACTGCTATTGTGGCGACGTGCTCTCCTCAGGGAGAGCAGCCCGAATTTCACGCAGAGAACTCTTTCGTGACTTTAAGCGGTATGAAATAAATCACCTCCGCCATCTTTGCTCTCATCTCCCTCTTGCCACTTACTGACCAAACATGAGGCTACCATATTTTCTTAAAACACAAAAAGCATGAGCTTTAGCCGACAGAGCATCCATCAGTCCTGACATTTTGCAAGAACTGCTGTTTAGTCCCAGTATGCTGTCTTTTTGTTTGTTTTGTTTTCCCTATTTACTGAGTTTGAGTTAATACCCCCCCCCTCCCTGCCCCCGCTCCCCCCCCCCCCCCCCCCCCCCGAAGTCGGATTGTGGCTACCTAAATGGTGGGAGATGAACTGGAGATAATAATAATAATAATAATGTATGGAATTTATATAGCGCTGAATCTTGTAAAGCAACAAATCAAAGCGCTCAGATTTTATTTCATACCACTTTAAGTCATGGCAGATTTCTCTCCGTGAAATTCGGGCTGCTCTCCCCGGGGAGAGCGGGAGAACGCGTCGCCACTTAGCGCTGCGCCACCCTTTCACCTTTTTTTTTTTTTTTTTTTTTTTTTTTTTTTTTTGCAGCTGTACTTGTTTCCCTATCAGAGTGGCTTTTTTCTAAGAATTTTGCCAGGGACAACTCTCTTGTTGCCGTGGGTTTTTTTTTACGTGCGCTAAATAATTACGTGTAACACACGGGACCTCGGTTTATCGTCTCATCCGAAAGACTAGCGCCAGACCATCCACTCATGGTCTAATGGATGGGGGAAAAAATTTCCGGTCCAAACGGGGTACGAACCGCCGCACACTTCAGACCCGGACTTTTCGTTTCTGACAGGCGCGTGTGACCTCTAGACCACCGATCCACCAATGGGGGGGGGGGGGGGGGGGGGGGCGCGGTCACACACGCAAAAAATATCACCATTGGTACACCTCGGAGCTTTAGCCGAGGAACGAAAAAAAACAAAGGTGATCAAAGTAGTAATCAGTACTGTGTGATTCTAAACGTTCTCCTTGGGGGGGGGGGGGTATACCAGAACGATCGTGAACAAAAAGTGACAAGAACCAAAGTTTTTAAAATTTTATTTTATTATTATTATTATTATTATTATTATTATTATTTTTTTTTATAAAGGAGAAACTTTCGTCTCGAGAAAAGCAGAGCGAGAGAGTATATTACTTTGGTTGTTATTGCTTGGTTAGTTTGGTTTAGTGTGGCGTGGTTTGATTTCAGCTGATTTCCCAAGCTTGGTATCACGTCTACAGAATATGATTTTTTGAGTTGTTGCTAATATGAAACGCCATTCTCTCTTTACTCTTTCTTTTTTCTTCTTCTTCTTCTTCTTCTTTGCATACAGAAATGATTGCCACCCCTCGCTAAATCATTCAGAATGAGCCTCGGCGTTAAATATCGACTGACATGACATCGAATGAATGACATCGAATGTTTTGTCTGTTCTGTCTGTCTCGCCCTCTCTCTCTCTCTCCCTCCCTCCCTCCTTCCTCTCTCTCCCTCCCCCTCTCGTTCTGCCCTCGCTCTCTGTCTCTGTCTCTCTCTGTCTCTGTCTCTCTCTCTGTGTTGCGGGCAAGTGGGGTCAGTGGGGTCAGGAGAAGCAGAGAGCAGGTTGTACTGATGTAGAGGAGGAAAACAGCATGGAGTGTTGGCAGGGCCCATCCACTGAGGGGGTGGTTGACAAGAGTCGTCATACACCATGCCATACCCTGCCATGCCATGCCATGCCATGCTGTGCCATGCCATTACAGCTTGGGTACCTGCCATTCTCCTGCGTGTGTCTGAAGGCCTTTTTGGACAGACACCAACACTGATGCAAACTGGCAGACAGAACAGATACACATACGACTGTGTGCGCGGGTACACACACACACACACACACACACACACACACACACACACACGCATACGCCACACACACACACCACACACGCATACACACGCGCACACGCACGCACGCGCGCACACACACAGGGGCACACACAGAGAAACTTTGAGACTTTATTGAGGGAAAAGCAGCACACATGACGGCTTCTTTTTACACCCAGCCCCTGGTCAAGGAAGCTTTATGACAATAAGAACAAAAAACAATAAGCACAGAGAGAGAGAGAAGGGGGGGAGGGAGAGAGAGAGAGAGGGGGGGGGGGGGGGGGGGGAGAGGGAGAGAGAGAGGAGGGCATCCCACCTGTTGATGCAGTACTGAGTAAGGACCTGGGAAACTTAATGTGGAAAGTGGTTTCTCTCCACCACTGTACTCTGTGTGTGTGTGTGTGGGTGTGCGTGCGTGTGTGTATGCAGACGACTGCACTGTGTAGTCGATCACTGTGAGTCACCCGCCAGAGCTGGGATCTGCAGCATCTGTATGAGGAGACTAATAATCTCGGCAGATATGAGATAATGAGACTAGAGGAAGGCAGCAGGAGAGACACCAGGGCTTGAGGGAGACAGACAGACAGAGAGACAGACAGACAGACACAGTCACACACACAGTGACACACACACACAGGCAGAGAGAGAGAGAGAGAGAGAGAGAGAGAGAGAGAGAGAGAGAACGAATAGAAATTGTTTACTCAGATCTAGGCCAACGCACCACACTGAAGGGATGCTTAAAAAAAAAATCATTACAGCTAATAAAATTCTGATTATGATAGTAATGATGACTGTGTCCTATTCAGATTGTATTTTGCCGTCATCACCAGTCTGAGTTTTATTGTTCAGTACAGTCAGATGTTTGAAAGCTGTGTAAATATTCAGCACACGGTTTCATTTTCGCGCTCTCATTTCTAGATGCTGCAAGCAAATTGAATCAAAAGCGGCATGGATGATTTGAAATCGTTGAATAAATTCAGTTTTTCAAATCAAATCGTGACTTTACAACAGACAGCGTAGCATGAATTTATTGAATTTGGCATTCTTCGGGACTGTGGTGTGTGTGTGTGTGTGTGTGATTTTATTGTTTATGTTTTTATTTCGAGGATAATGGAATAAGCACTCGTGCTTATTTTCCCCATCCGGTCTCGTGAGTGTGTGTGTGTGTGTGTGTGTGTGAAGAGAGAGAGAGAGAGAGAGAGAGAGAGAGAGAGGCCCCACCTGTTGCGTACCTATGGATGCAGTGTGTGTAACCTTAGAATCTGAGAGCTTGGTGTGCGTGTTTTTCCTCCTCGGCTGTTGATGCAGAAGACGGTTGTAATAAATCAACCGGTGAGTCATCATCTGTTATCAGAACCTGGCATCAATAATTATATACACCAGGAGACCAAGGTGATAAGGAATGGGGGTGCAAAAGGGGGATGGAAGGGGGGGGGGGGGGGGGGGGTGGGGGTTGGTTGGTTGGGGGTAGCCAAGGGAGAGAATTTACGGGCAAAGTATCTTGATAGATCTTTGGGAATACATGCTTGCACGTCAGTCTCTCTCTCTCTCTCTCTCTCTCTCTGTGTCTGTCTGTGACAGAGAGAGCGTCGTGTGCGTGCTTGTACGCTCACGCGCTTACTTCGTGCTCCATGTGCGCGTTTTTACCTCAGGTGTATTTATGTCATTGGTATGATGTGGTCGGGAAGTCAACCTCACGATTCTCCTCCCCCCCCCCCCCCCCCCCCCCCCCACCCCACCCCCCACCCCCACTCACCACCACACCCCCACCCCACCACCACCCACCCACCCACCCCCCCCCACCCACACTCAACCCCCCGTCCGCCCCCCCCCCCTCTCTCCCCACCCACAATCCCCCCACCAGTTCCAGCGATCCAGTTTTCATCTCCATCCACTAGCACCTAAACCACACCCCCCTCCCTGAACACACACACACACACCACAACAAAACCCCCACACACACAAGGTCAGTTGACCGTGGTGGCCGTGTTTTTTACTACTAGGCCTAGTGACGTAGGTTTAGCGGGTATTTCAGTTTTTTACATAGGTGTGATTAATACCACCTCCTCCTCCGTTGACAACAAGTCTTCGTAAGGGTGTGGGCAGTGGTATACCTAGTGGGGTTAGTTACTCCGCTGTATCTCTGACCGGAATGGAGGGCTGAAGGTCAGTCTTCGTTGAGGTGTCCATTCGAGGTCCTCCCCCCCAAGTGAAAAGTGATGTTGACTCCACTCGCCTGAAAGTTCGTCATCATCGAGGTCCTATGCTTTGCCCTCACTTTGTGATGTTGACAGTTAGTGGGACACCCCCGGAATTTGGGTATCAGCTTGTTGCTTCATTTATTTAAACTATATCAACCATAGAATAAATAGCATATCTTACACACATACACGCACGCGCGCGCGCGCACACACACAAGATTCAAGAGTCAAGATTAATTTCCTTTCACCCCTTTTTGGGGTATGGAAGATTACAAACCAATTCAGCAGGAGAATAAACCTAACAACAATAACCCCCCCCCTTCCAATATCAATACTAACAGGAACTGAAAAGCAAGAGTTCATGGCAAAATGATAAGCAAACAACATTAAAGCCCCGAGAGTTGGTTTAAAAAAATATCATGGCAAAATAATAAGCAAACAATATTAAAGCCTCAAGAGTTTGTTTGTTTAAGTATACAATTTTTTTAAAATAAAAAAGACGCAATCTACACTTATGAAAGACAAGTGAAATTTCAAGAAAAGACCTCCAAATCCTTATGAATTTTGAGACAGGAGAACACACACACGCACGCACGCACACACACACACACACACACACACACACACACACGCACGCACGCACGCACGCATGCGCGCACACACACACACATGCACATACTGTGTTGTATGCAAGGGAAGCAAACAAACATGTTATTCACAGGTCATTGCAAATGATGGATTAGTTGACCTTTACGTTTGGTCTGGGCGGTGTCCGGGTCAGCTCGTGCAGTCACTGACTGACTGACTGACTGGCTGGTTGGTTGGTTGGTTGGCTGGTTGGTGCTTGTGCTATGCTCAACAGGTTCTGTTATTATTGCTGGTGGCTGTGCCAAGATGGAATGGGCGGGCAGTGCTCATTTGCTGGGTCATTGGCTGTGTCTGCTAGGCCTAGGCCTAAAGCCAGGGCTATAGGGATGCACTGCCCTGCTCATCAACGTGCCAGGGAAATGCCGATTTCTGCTGTGGTTGTGTTGTTCGTGTTGGTTGTGTCGTTGTTTTTCTTTGTCAATCTGTGTGTCTGCCTCTTCTGTCTCTGCCTCTTCCTGTTTCAGTATTTTGAGAACCCTACACTGCATACAGTTAGTGACCTATTTACAACATCTAGGAAACAGGAACGAGCCTGTCACTACTACTACTATTTCTTCTACTTCTGCTACCACTTCTAACGATAACAACGACAAAACAACAGAAGAACAGCAGCAGCAGCAGCAACAACAACAACAACAACAACAACAACAACAACAACAACAACAACAACAACAACAACAATGTGATAACAATAGAAGCAGTAGCAATAAACCTGTCGGAACTTTTAAGTTACTCTAGATTTTGAAAAAGCCTTGGACTCTTGTGATTGGTAATTCATACTTTTAAAATCAGAGATAGACGCTATAGCCGATTGTTTAAGACCATTTGACTTCAATCCCATGGGTCCATGAAGTCATGGGTTCGAATCTGTGCGGCAGGGTCTGGTAAATTAATGGAGGGGATTTTTACGATCTCCCAGGTTGGCAGAGGCCTTTCCCTTAATTTCCCAAGAGTTTATATACACATGCAGATCAAATATGCACGTTAAAGATCCCGTAATTCATGTCAGTGTTCGGTGGCTTACGGCGACACAAACATACCCAGCATGCAGCCTGTACAATGAAATGAGCTGCTCTGAAGTCGG
>CM054135.1:98702636-98722636 GCA_028751875.1 Rapana venosa | reverse complement strand
CCCACCCCTTTGCTCCGCCCCCCTCCCCATTCTCCTCTCTTCTTCTCTCTTCTCTCTCTCTCTCTCTCTCTCCTCTCTCTCTTCTCTCTTCTCCACACACAACACACACACACACACAGCACCACACACACATCACACACACCACACACACCACTGTCAAAATTATCAATCCTGTCAAAACTTATTCACTCCAGTGCAAATTTATTCAATCCTATTATTAGTATTATTATTATATGCCATATCATACCGTTGACATAAAGATCGGAGAACTTTATAATGGAAACTTCCATCCTCCCCATCCCATTCTCCCCATTCCCTCACAGACGACAAGCAAAACGTAACCACCTACACATCATTATGTATGACCACCATCGACGTTTTGGTGCAACAACCTCAGCCACCATTGGTGCTGTTGTTACACCAGTCTTAGTCCTGGGCCGATTCTGTCTGCCTGTCTGTCTCTGTTTCTTTGGCAATGGACCAGACATGAATGAACTATGTGTGTGTGTGTGTGTGTGTGTGTGTGTGTGTGTGTGTGTGTGTGTGTGTGTGTTGTGTGTTGTGTGTATGTTGTGTGCGTTGTGTATATGATCATTATGTTTATGTTACATTCTGCTTTGATTTGTTACTTTACAAGATTCAGCGCTATATAAATTCCAATTATTATTATTATTATTATTATTTGTCTCCCTTCCTCCCACCCTCTCCTACTTATCCCGCACCCCCACCCCCACCCTTCCACACACCTCTCTAACTAACGAGACCCCCCCCCCACACACACACGCACACTTCGTTTGGAGGTCGGTGGAGCATACATACAGACAGACAGACAGGGAGGCTGGCGGATTGGCCTCTGGCATCGGTGTGCGGCATTGGCGATGGGGCTTCATCATCAGTGCTCCCGTAGCCTACTGTGTGTTGTGTGTGTGTGAGAAGTAAGCATGATATATAGCTCTAGAGAGAACAGCCCGTCGTTTTGAGGCGAGTAGAGCTAGGCCTAGCGCCTGGTTGGTTAGCAGCAAAGTCACTCGTTGGGAGAGTATCTGTGAGCGCGGGATGCTGCTGCTGTTTTGTGTTCAGGGGCTGTAGCCTTTTATTTCTCAGTTTGTTTATTTTGTGTTGTGTGTGTTAGGAGTCGCCGTGCGTTGTGTGTGTGTTTTGGGTGATCAACCCTATGGTCAACACTTTGCCGTGGAAGGCTTGTGTGTTGGTGGATGAGTTTAGAGCAGTGTGTTTGTGAAAGCGTGGTTTGGAAACTTTTGACAATAGGCCTAGTGAGTGTTTTGGTGAGGTGTTGGTTTGGGTGTAGACCTTGGCCTATCGCGCTTTGCCAGACTGCAAAGTCGTGTGGGTGCGTGCGTGGGTGGATGGATGAATAGAGGGTTGTGTTGGGGTTTGCTGTCAACATGTGTTTAGTGAGGGTGTCTTGAGTTTTGCCCGCGCGCGCTCTGTGTGTGTGTGTGTGTGTGTGCATGCGTGCACGTATGCGCGCACGCGCACGCGCGTGTCCTTTTCCCCCTTCTCCTTGACCTTTTCTTCTTCTAGTTTAAACATTTGTATAATTTAAAAATGAACAGTTCTAACGTAGGTCAACTGAAACATTTTATTTTATTCAAAAACATTGCTTCAAGTGGGGCATGCATAGTGCTAAAGCTAAAAGTTGTGCCAGTGGAGATAAAGGAATAAAGATTGTTTGAGACTTGCTTCTCAACTTTCTTTCACAAGCATAATAATAATGATGATATATATGTATGTATGTGTATATATATATATATATCATCCCCTCCCCCTCCCCTTATCCTTCCACAATCCCTAGGAAAATTATTTATATGAATAAACTGTATGAAGTTGTATCTGCTAATAAGACCATCCCCTTAACACCCTCCCCCCAAAAAACCCAACAACAACAAAAAATACCCCCCCCCCCCCCCCCCCCAACCCAATCCAAAGATGATTTGAACCAAATTCTTTAGAATAGAGGGGAACTATTGATACTGGATTCAATGGTATCACCTGTGGCAGTGGCAGTGACATCACTTGTGATGCTAACTGTTGATGGCTGCATGCCCCGTCAACTGTCTCCACACCAGATAATCTGTAACAATGGTGCACATTTCTTATGATTTCAAGCAATGGTTTTCATTTTTTGGCAGTTTTTCAAATGAGAAAATCATTAATTTAATTAGTACCCCCCTCCCCAAAAAAAAGAAAAAAAGAAAAAGGAGCCCTGTTGATGGAATACTGAAGTGTGTGTGTGTGTGTGTGTGTGTGTGTGTGTGCTTTTAAGCAAGGACATGGTTAAATGTGTGTGTCCTTGTTACTTTGTATGGATTTTATGGGTGTTTGTGAGTGTCTTCCCATCAACGGTTGTTGTTTCATGCCATCCATCACAGAAACCCACTTCACTCACCACTTCGAACACTTCAGGTCAGAATAGAGAGATAATGACCGTGTCATCAACAGGAAGGGTTTCAGGGCGTTCATGATTCTTGAGCACTTTTATTCTAACAGCATTATAAGTGCCCAAGTGCAGAGGAGAGGACAGGATTGAGGATGTAGCTCTAGGCCAATGGCTTGGTCATGCGCCCTTGTCTGTCAGTGTCAGTCACTGTCAGTGTCATGGTTGAAGGGCCTGTCACACAAAGCGGAAGTGCCAAGTGACATGTACACATGTATGCAGCCTCACGCCCCTGGATAGACTGGTGTCTGCTTGGACTTGACAGTCGTAGATGATTTGCGATAGATGAATGAGTCATCCTAGTCCTATGAGTTTTGAATTGCTATTGAATCTTGAAACAGACCAATAAGCCATACATTTGATTTTGAAGTTTATGGGATAGAAATAATTAAGTTTTTGAATATTATTATTATTATTATTATTATAGTTTTGAAACATACTTTGTTCTGTGACATCTTTGATGGCAACAGAGACAGAAGGCACGGCTGTAGTATAACATCCCCACTCCCTCCCCTGCCTGTTCTGTTTGTTTAGGTCTGCCTGTACTCTGTGATTGCCTATAAGAGTCAATTTGTATTGTACATTTGCAAGGCATTTTTAACTCCTGTGGCCATTTTTTGGCGCACATAATTATAATGTTGCAGGCATGCAAGCATGTGAGCACGCACACACATTGACACACCTACACCCACACACACGCATGCACATGCACGCACACACCCACAGTTTACACTTTTTCCTCAATCAACTAGAGAGAGAGATTGTTTTGAACTGTCATAACCTTAATCGAAGATAAATTATTTGAGTTTCATAAGGAAACCTGGAATATTTTCCTTTCGGTTCCCACATAGATTAAAGAAAAAGAAAGAAGATGACAATGACATCATGTGAGAGAGAACTCAGTGCACTCTGCTGTAATCTTCTGTGTGCTGGTGTTGTGGTGATTACAGTCTCTGATGTAGTATTTATCACCCGTTCTTTTGCAGAAACTTATCACTAATATTAGGCTACACTATAGTTAGAAATTTTAGATACCTGTGGGTAAAAAAATCTTGACTGAAGAAGATAAAATATGGGGATTGAGGATCAGTCACTATTGGTGATTTTTAATGCTGCTGATTTTTTATTCAACGGTGCAAAGAATAAATTGCTTTCTTGTTGTTGTTGTGATGTACAGGTCTGTGTTCTACCATGAAAATCGGATGTTTTGATATCACATGGTAGAGTGATTTTAGTGGTCCCTGTACTTTCATGTTCATCTCATGCTTTTAGTTACCTTCCCCCCCCCCCCCCCCCCCCCCCCCCCCCCTCTCTGTCTGTTTCTGTCTTAATCTCTCTCTCTCTCTCATTGTCTCTGAATTACGATACATATTTGTCTTTTTATGTGTTTACTTCTTTTTTTCCTGAGGGCTGAATGTAAAAAAAGAAAAAAGGTCTTATTCAGTTATTTTCAGAAGACAACATTTTGTTTGTTTTGTCTCCCTGTCGCTTAGAAGTACTCTTTTAGACTGCTGCCAGCTGTCTATTCCTCTCTCTGTCTGCCACTGTCTCTCACATGAAATGCTGGAGTTTGAGTCTTTTTCCTCATACAATTAGAGCAGTGATCACTTTTAAAAGTAAAGTCTCTAAAAGGGATATTACATCCTGGTTGATGAATTGAAGGTTCAGTTTCTGTGGAAGAAGGATGACAGGAGATAGTGTACTACTACTTCTAGTCAGAGAGGGCTTTGTTTGTTCATCAAGTGGCAGGCAGGATGTGGGAAAGAAAACAGCAGTCACAGTTTTTCCTAGAGCTTTTGAAGCTTTCTTACAAGGAAACTTTGATTTCCTGACGTCAGGCTGAAATTGAAAGTGCAGCTCATGTGATGGGCCACGCTTGTTGGTCATCTGTCATTGAGAGGATGAACTCCTGATGTGATGTGTGCGGCAGTTGGTGTGTGTGTTATGTGGCATAATTGTTGTTGTAGTCATTATTACTGTTATCATGATGATGATGTTGATAACATTAATAATATTAATAATAATAATGATGATGATAATAACTATAAATAATAATAATATCATCATCATCATCATTAAATTTTTGGGTAATTTTTCCCTTTGTTGAGCTTATCTTTGCTATGGAACCAAATTGTTATCTGGCATTAACTAACTTAAACATGTGAAAGGAAGAATTTTAAAAAATTGAGTGTAAATATTATCTAAATAAATGGAACAACAGCTAACAATCTGTCCATTGTATTAAGACGTTACATGTAATTGTTTTAAATAGCTTTTTATGACTTTATCGTGACATTTTTTTCTGTTACATTTGTTATCCTGTTTTCAGTTTCATTTTTTTGTGTGTGTATGTGAGTGTTCAAGCATTTGTGTGTCAACAATGAAGTACTAAAATGAGGAAAGAAATTGAAGCATTCAGAAATCTAATACCATTTTAAAAAAGTAGAAAATAGCTCAGAGTTGTTGAATCATTTCTCATTTCTGTATGTTAAATAAAAGATATACTGTTGGAAGATGTGAAACGTGGTAGGTAAGTAATATAATTATAATGTGAAGAGATTGAGCCGCTGTGGAAATGCTAACCTTCATTTGCATCAGCCGAACGTTGAAAATCAGAAAACATGTTAGTGAATTAATGCTCAAGTTAAAAAGAAAAAAAGAAAGATTTGATTAACTTTGCAGGTTTTGTTGCTGACATCTGGTACCAAAGTTCACCCAGCTGTATGTAAAACACTGTTAGTATTGCTTTGATTCCTTTCTCTAAGAAGCACTGTAAAACAGTGGAACAATTACCATTTTTACCAGCACTAACTGAATAAGGCCCAAAGGGTTGTTAAATTGTTTTAAGTAGCATGACTAAGAGAGAGTATGGTGGGTTAATCCGCCGAAACTTCTTTCTTTGCCTGTTTCGTTTGGTTCTGTTTTGTTTTTGTTTTGTTTGCCCTTTTATGACCCATAATGCTTATATACAGTAGTAGCTGACACATGATTATTCATATTGTTCATCTCAGATCTGTGAGTGTTTGTTTAGTTTTGTTTGGAGAAGGTAGGGAGAGACTATGTTTTGTGTTTACAGCAGGGTAGTCTTTGGGTTAAAGGTGTAAGTTTTGGCTGATGGGACAAGACATAAATTGCTCTTTTTCCTTTTAGGGTTTGATGGGTCATTATGAAATAGCAGGCAGTGAGTAGTTTTGAAATTCTCTTTGACATCGTCAGGTTTTGTCATTGTTTTGTGTAGGATTTTTGTTTTGGGTTTTTAGGGTTTTGTTTTACTTTTGGTTTTCAGAGGGAAACTGTACAATTATGATTGGTTTAATATAGTTTTTCTCTCTCTCTATCTGATGATTGGTTTAATATAGTTTTTCTCTCTCTCTATCTGTGTGTGTGTGTGTGTGTGTGTGTGTGTGTGTGTGTGTGTGTGTGTGTGTGTGTGTGAAGTCAATTCAAAATGATCTTTATTGAGGGTAAAAGAGTAAGCTTACAAGTTAACAAGCTTTTTCTCATCCTGCCCTCACACACACACATGGACACACACACACACACACACACACACACACACACACACACACACACACACACACACACACACACACACACCTCACACAAAAACGCCTTATGAGTGTGTATTTTTTGGGTCAGTTTTGTGTTTGTTATATATATATCTCTATTGAATAATTCATTTGTTTTTCTGCAGTGTTGACAGCTAACTTTATGCATTGAGATCAGCCAATAATTTATAGTAAAAGTGAAATACTTTCTCTTGCTCTTTTGTTGTGGAGTGACCACAGTATCAAGTCTGTGGTTCTGTTGTACAAAGACTATCTTATGCTGTCTATTTATGGAGATGTTCACAAAAAACCAACCACATGTCGTTTGATGCTGCAGTTTGAACAAAAATCAGAGTTCAAACTTTTGGAGTGTGCTGTTGAACATACTGTATGGTGCTGGTGACGTTGTGTTGTGACAAGTGTGGCACCATGGTGAACTGACTCTGATGGTGGTCACTTCATTATTGATGATGACAACGGTTTGCTGCGGTGTTTGATATTAGAAAGGGCTGCACTGTGGAAAATGTGCCTGCAACAACATGAGGTACGTAACCTAACACTCTGTGTGTGTGTGTGTGTGTACGCGTGCGTGTGTGCGTGTGTGTGTGCATGCAGACACACATCTGTGACTTGAGTACCTGCCCGCATGCATTTATATCATAGAAAGAAATGGGACAAAAGTGTATTCATGAACCCATTGAAATGCTTTGATGAGTTAGAAAAAGATGGTTTTATTTTTTATTAATGAAGTTGTGAGGTGTGTGTGTGTGTGTATACGAATGTGCAGGTATGTGTGTGCATGCATTTGTGTATGCATGGTAGTAGATCTGTTTTCATATGTTTTGCCTTCAAGAAGAAAGGAAGGCCAAAAAGTCACTGTATACACTCATGTTAAGAACAGACAGTTAATTTGACAATATTAAATATTAATATCAGAGGAAAATAGTAGGTGTAAAAGAAAACTGTGTAGGGAGGTTGATAACTTGATGGGGATAGAAAATGTATAGTTATCATGTGCTCTTGTGTGCATGCGTGCATACACGCACGCGCATACCCACACACACACACACACACACACACATGTCAAGCTAACACTTTCATCAGTCCCATCTGGAATCAAATTTGACTGACACTACACTCACTCACTCACTCACTCACACACACCACCACACACACACACACACACACACACACACACACACACACACACACACACACACACACACACACACACAGAGGTATGAATTAAGTAGACTGTGTAATCAGTGTAAAGCCCTGTGCATGTTATGACTTATGATGATAAAGTTATAAAATGAGGTAGTGCTAATTCAGAAGCTAATGAAAGCATTTAATTAAGAAGCGATGATAATAGCAGTTTATTGTGATTCTCGTGGTGTGCGTGATAAAATTACAAAAAACAAAACAACACAACGCAACACAAAATAAAGCCAAAACAATATATATATTTAATGAGTGCATACAAATATAAGATAATTACATAAATTTACATGTATGCTCTTTTGCATTATGCATACATGTGTAATGACCCTCTCTCTTCTCACTCTGTCTGTCTGTCTGTGTCTGTTTCTCTGTCTGTCTGTCTGCCTATCTGTCTCAGTGTCTGTCTGTCTGTCTCCCTCAGTCAGTCTGTGTGTCTTTTTCACCTTTTCTTTTGTAAAATTGAAGGTGGTTACCAGCACTTGTTTTCCTCCACTACTATTTCCTCAATTCCTTTCTTTTCTTCTGAATAGCTTTCTCTGGAGGTTCCTTTCCTCCCTTTCTTTCTTTCTTTCTTTCTTTAAATTGTTCTAGGTAGCACTGTTGGTGAATGGTAGTTCTAGACTACCAATTTTGGGGCTCCATTCCCAAGCTAGATTGGCTCACTAATGGGCAATTATTTCGGGTGAAGGGTGATAAAAGGAGAAAAAAAAGGTGCATGTTTTGATGCAAGATTGCAAGTGAACAATTGGAATGGGGAGGAGAAGAAGAAGAAACATGTTATCAGCTGATCTGTTGTCTGCTGTACTGTAGTCAGCCTTTTCCTTGGGTTTCTGCCTCCTCTCCTATCTGTGTGTGTTTATTTATTTATTTATTTATTTATTCTTTTATATCCAGGATAATGGAATAAGCATTTATGTGCTCTTTTACATCCAGTCCCCGTGTGTATGTGGATTTGTGAATTCTGTCATCTGTTCCCACCGGCACACAATGGCCTACTCTTACGAAAAGCGGAACAGGATTTAACATGTGCGCAAGATGTTCTGCGTGTGTTCGCACACGGGACTTCGGTTTATAGTCTCATCTGAAGGACTTGGTGTGTGTGTGTGTGTGTGTGTAAAAATAATCATCAAGAATATAAAATATCAGAGGAAAGAAATCTTGGAGGATGAGTTACATATTAATCTTTCACCTAGTAAGCGAGTAACACATACTTACATCATGAACACCCCCCCTCCCAAACCCCTCTTTAAAAAAAAAAGGAAAGGCAAGAAAAACAGAAGCAACTATAAAGAACAAACATAACAAACATCAACAACTACAACAACAAATAACAAACACCCTCAAAAGACACCCCCCCCATCCCCCAAAAAAAAGCACATAAAAAACAACCAAAACCAAACCTCTGGCCCCAAAACACGACCAATGTCTTTATTTTATAAACCAGGTAGTAATCAGGAGTGACACTGAATGCAAAAAACATTCTTTATACTATAGCCATGCTATTCTGCAGACTTTACATACATTTATAGGAAAACAGAGAAGCTGGAAAACAGACCACCTGCAGAAGGAGAAGAACAAGGAGGAGAACACCAAAAACACATTATGAGAGAGCGAGCGAGAGGAAGAGATTATGTTGGATGGAAAATTATGTCCACCATATAGCAATAAAGAATTCTAACACAGATGAAGATGCCTTCTTCAGTACTCCCCAACCTGTGTGAGTGGGCAACTATCAAACTGCTAGTCCAAGCCAAGGCTGGAAAAAAAAGTTGGGTTTTTTTTCTTAATAAAATGATTTAAGTTATATTATGTTTTTTTTAATTAATTTTTTTTATAGCTCATTGTTGAAAGTGTAAGCCAGTTATTAACATCACATACTTTTAACTACCTATTTTTCATTATTTCTGTGATGTGCTTTACATTGCACATTTGCAACAAACATTGTTTTTGAAGTCTTTGCCTGTCCTGTTTTTAAAAATTATTTGTTTTTGGTTCTTTTTTCTGTCTTTCCCTTTTCTTTCGCATCATGGGACAGGAAATGAGAAATCAGGCTACAGACTGAAAAAGAGAGGTCATTGAATCTCCCCCCCCCCCTCTCACTGTCTCTCTCTGTACCATGATGACAGCGATTTGAGCTGAAGTCTGACAGAAGCTGGCATTTGTTAGACTGTCAGTCACTGCTGTTATCATCATCATGTAGGAAAACTGACCTTACAAATGACGGTTAAATGGTTAGCTGAAATTATCCTTATGTTGGGGTTAGAGGACGATGACAAATACACTGTCTGTCTGAAGGTTGTTTGGGCGGAGACTGATAAAAATAGATAAGGAGAGAAAGGATTCAAAGATGGTGAAGTAGATTGAGAACACACACACACACACACACACACACATGCACGCTTGCACACACACACACACACCTTGCACACACACACACACACACACACACACACACACACACACACACACAACACACACACACACACACAAACTACCCCCCCCCCCCCCCCCCCCCCCCACACACACACACACACACACACACAAAATTGTAATTCTTTCTTCCTAGCAG
The DNA here is from genome assembly GCA_028751875.1 of Rapana venosa. Lineage (NCBI taxonomy): Eukaryota > Metazoa > Mollusca > Gastropoda > Neogastropoda > Muricidae > Rapana > Rapana venosa. Next base: position 98,712,840 of record CM054135.1, on the reverse strand, counting down.
TGTTGCTGTTTTCCTCCATTCACAAACTTAAAAGATCAAAACTAGTATAAATGACAGAGTGTTGTTGTATCTCAGTGGACATCCACATCTAGACCAGTTTTGAATCTATCGCCATTTATCCCAACACATAGGAAAGGAGGGGGAGGTTCAGGGAGCAATATATATTATATATTATACACACACGCTATGAGAGACTCTTTTCTCCTTGACCTTTGTAGTTGTAAAGCGGTTATAAAAAATGGGCCAGCCTATACCACAGTCAGGGAAATGACATGTTGGGTTGATTCACATTTGTACCAAACAGCCTTTAGCCCTTTTTTGAGCTGACGCTGCATTTCTGCAGCATGAATGGCTCATCACCAGTGTCACAGAAATGGGATACATACATTGTACTATAGTGACTGATTCACTTCAAGTTTGAATTTGTTGTTGTTGTTGTTCAAAAAGTTGGTCATTTAGTTCCAGAGACATTTGCATTTAGTATTTTGTATGTACACAACTTTAGGATTTGCATTTCTGTTGGAAAAATGGCCAGTGTTGGGGATTTCTGTGGAACAGAATGGTTGACTGAACAAGGGTTAAGGGATCATCTCCAGCCAAGTGTGTATACATGTATGTGTGTGCGTGCGTGCAGACACTTGTGCGTGCATGTATGCGTGTGTGTATTATGGAAAAGAAAACCAAGAAAGCCAAGCCAGGTTGGAAAAGTGGGTAGGATGATCAACACTTGATGCAGGAGTCGCAGGCGTGATTCACTCTGTTGGCCACCAGTTTGGATAAAAGTATCTTTACAGCCAATAGTAGTGCTGACTCCAGGAACCCCTTCTCACCATCGTCAAGAAGAAAAAGCTGACATGGTTCGGCCACGTCACCCGCCACAACACTCTGCCAAAAACAGTACTGCAGGGAACACTCGAAGGTGGCAGAAAGAGGGGAAGACAGAACAAGTCATGGATGGACAACATCAGAGAATGGACCAGGATGAATGACTCGGCACTACTGCGCAGAGCCGAGGACGAGATGGATGAAGGAGGCTTACCACGGCATCGTCTTTCGTGTCTCCTCCACGACCACCAAGGTCACGGGACTGATGATGATGATGATGAGTAGTGCTGACTCCAGACCCCATGTCACTCTGATGAGATTTTATTTAAACAAGGGCTCCAACGATGAAAATACTGTTTTCTTGCTCACATGTAAAATCTCATTTTACTTGTAAAAAAAAAAAAAAGTATGGCCATCATGTGCTGGTTGGAAGGGTTAATGCACACTAATAACGAGGTAGGACATCGTCTGTGAAGACACAACGTGGCAACAATCTTATTAATGTTGGAAAAAAACCAGTGGCATACCACCCACACATTTTTAGCCTTGGTGAACCTTGGGAGTTTCAGCCGAGGAACAATGAGGCAGATATTGTGTGGGCTTCTGTGGACTTGCGAGATTTATTGAGACCACACGCACGCACGCACGCACGCACACACACACACACACACACACAGAGGTGAGTTACACAACAGAGTTTTCTGACAAGCATTGTTGTGAGCACTCTCACCTGGCGTCATGCCTCCTTGACAGTGCTGCCTACAAACATGCCGCATCCAGAACACAGAGGGTGTGAGGAGAGAGCAACTTGCTGTTGACGGATGGCGTCTTTCGGGCTGTGGTATCTATGCCATTGTGATTTATATCTGAACATCCCACTGATAAATGATGCTCTGTCTGTGTACATACAATATACATGCTATGTTTGAAGATGAAAAGGGTGGGGAGGAAGGAGGGAGATGGGGAGAAGAAGAGAGGAAGGCGAGGGGGAGGGGAGAGAGAGAACTCTGAACTCTGAAAGAATTTATTCATAAAAGGCTGTTGGCCCATACCTGAAGGGGGTTACTGATCAATACACTGAATAATGATAGGGATACATGGTGAAGTGCAGCAGTGACAAACAAAGGCAAGAAAATCCACATGGGAAAAATATTTTATGATCTTACCATGTAAGAGAGAGAGAGAGAGAGAGAGAGAGAGAGAGAGAGAGAGAGAGAGAGAGAGAGAGAGAGAGAGAACTTTCAAGAGTTTTAAGTTTAAGGGAAAAATAAACTTTAAGAAAATAAGGCAATACAAAACAAAGTGAAACAGGCAATCTATCAAACGTGAACAATCCCTTATGTATTTTAATTTTCACATGATTTATTTTAATTCATTATGAACTGATTTGCTTCAAAATCAAATTTTTTATTTCCTGATTTTCTTACTCCCTCATTAGGGGTGGGGACAGAGTAGAAGAAGGGGGGGGGGGGGGGGGGGGGGGGGCAGGGGAGGTTCATTCTGATCCCTTTTCATCCACCATGAAGTGATGTGCTCCCTGATTTAGTTATTTCATATCATTTTCTTGTTCTCCCCTGGGTGCTATATCGGCCTCCATCCCCATTCATCCACACTGAACTGATTCGCTGTATGACTCGAACAATCATTTTATTATTATTATTATTATTTTATGTTCACCCCCTTCCCAGATGCTCTATCATTCCAGTTCCCATGGTTTTGTCAGCGGTTGGAAATCAATCTCTGAGGTGTCCTGCAAAACAAGGGTCCCCAGTGGAATTGTCAGTCTCTGTGTTGCTGCTGGTAGTAGTGTTGAAAGGCTCACTCACTGCCAGAAATGACAATGGGCGGAGGGGCAGGCAGGCAGGCAAGACATGGCTCTCTCTGTGTTTGGCCTCTGCGCCTGTGCCATCAATTATTCTGTTTATGGCTGACAGATTATAAAACTTTTTTCATCATTTCTCTTTAGGGGTTATGTGTGTGTGTGTGTGTGTGTGTGTGCACGCACATATGTGTGTGTGTGTGTGCATGAGAGAGAGAGAGAGACAGAGTGAGTGAGTGAGAGTGTGTGTGTGTGTGTGTGTGTGTGTGTGCGTGCTGTGCATACAAACAGATTTGAGTTCATGCTTTCAAAACATGCAAGATTTTCTCTTTGTTGTTTTTGTTTAAAGATGAACTGAACCAGAATTGTATTGTTTGATCATAGACATTGTCACTCCCCCTTCCATCATCAATAATGTCTTATTTTCCATTCTTCCTTATTGGTATTCATTTCAAGTTTAATTCCTGATTCATTCCATATTCAGAGCAGAGCAGCTCATCAAATGTGTTTTATGCTTGTGTTATGGACAAGACATTGTTGTGTGATGATTATTATGGGTTATAAATATGTGAGGGCGGGGTCAGGGAAGACAACGGACTTGCACATCTCTTAGTGTTCCTGTGCTTCAGTGCTTGTTGGTAGGAGATCAGAAATGAGAGGGGGCACTCATTCACAAGTGATTTCAGTCTTTACTTTTTCGGGTTTTTTCCTGTTCTCTTTCTCTTTCTTCCTTCCTTTTCTATCAGTTCTTTTTATTCTTTTTCTGTTCTTTTCTGTTTTTTTGCCTGAGGCCTGGTTGGTAGAAGGTCATGGCTAACACTGACATTAATCTACACACACATGATGTTTATTGGGCATTCACTCACATGCACTCATGCTCATGGAGGCCCTTATGTGTACTTGTATTCATCCGCTCTTGTGCACATGTAATATATGCCCAGTCATACATGTGCACGCACTCATGCACGCACGCACACATGCACCCACACACATACACACACACACACACACACACACACGGGATAGCCTAGTGGTTAAAACATTGCGCTCGCAATCTGATGACCCGGGTTCGATTCCCATTCAAGGGGGATATTTTCCCCTGGAGTTAACATCAGTGCAAACTCCACTCTCCCCAAAAGTTCTTCGGATGGGACTATAAACCATCCTATGTGTGAACGCACGCAGAACATCTTGCGCACACGTTAAATCTTGTTCCACTTTTCGTAAGAGTAGGCCATTGTGTACCAGTGGGAACAGATGACAGAATTTACAAAACCGCATACACACGTGGACTGGATGTAAAAAAGCACATAAGTGCTTATTCCATTATCCTCGATATAAAGAATAAAGTCGAGTGGTTTAGGCGGTCAACTCGTAATCCAGAGGTCGCGGGTTCGATCCCCGCTCGGCTCGGTGTTGTGTCCTTGGGAAAGACACTTTACTCCTAGTTTCCTCACTCCACCCAGGTGTACAAGTGGGTACCAGCTCTGCTGGGGAAGTATCTGGCGACAGACTAGCGTCCTGTCACAGGGGTGGTGAAAAACCATCAGTTCGCTTAACGCTACAGAAACCGGGATAAGCTCCGGCTCTATGGGCCTTCTGGCTCGAAAGAACATACTTTACTTAAAGAATAAAGTAAAATAGAAAAATAAAAAAATAAAAATTAAAAAACAACACACACACGCACGCACACACACACACACACATGCATGGATGCATGCGCGCATGCATGCATGCACGCAGTCGCATGCCTCTCTTAACATTATCAGCTCAGAAGCAAGTCACACGATTTGACAGGAAAGCCCTTGTAATTGCTCTTCATGGGATGATTAAAGTGTTTTGACTTGACTTGATATACAATCCAAGCATGGCGTGGCAGTAGATAGTATGATAGTATCTGGGCATTTCAAAGAGAGGAGAGCAGTGACATTCTCCACTTCTCCTGCTGCTGGTGACCCCTCAATGTTGCCCAGGTCTTCCCCCCCCCTCCTTTTTCTCACTGTGCAGCACAGCACTCAAATATAGGGGGGAGGCAAAGGTTGCTTGCGTCAGGCAGATAATGAAGCAATGCTGTTCATTGCCGGATGGAAGTTGAGCAGAAAGGGCTTCCTACTTCACAGTTCGGGCCATTCCACCAAGACTGGCTCTGAACTTTTGGAGAGCTGTCTGGCTCCAGTGTTGTTAGCTCAAGAGTGTTGGGTTATCAAATTGTTTATGAGAACAGTCCAGATGTTTCGTCTTTGTTGGTGTTTATATTATAAAGATAAATGTATGTCTTGTGGGGTTGTGGTGGATGTTTGTGTCGTTGGTGTGTGCCCTTTCAGAGATAAATCGTTCAGGTTTCTGAAATGAGATAGACAGTTCTAGATGTTCACCCCGGCCTCTTTGACTCTGGGCATTAAAATAAAAAACACCAAAAACCCCACAGAAACTGATGACTCTCTGGGGGTCTGTTTGTTTGATTTTTTGTTTTTTTTAAAAAAAGGAATAGAAAAAACAAAAGGAAAAAGAAACCACATCAAATAGGATGGGTTTTTGTTTTTGTACATTCAAAAAAGGAACAGTTTGAAGATTAGTTGACAGTTGACAGAAGAAAAGGACAACGCCCCTCCCCCCCCCCCCAAAAAAAAAAAAAAAAAGAAGAAACAACCCCAAAACCCCAAACAAACACAAAACACAACCAACCAAACAAGCAAAAACAAACACAAAACCCCCAATACAAAACAAAAACAGACAGAGAAAGAAAGGATATCTGAGCAGTGTCAAACATGTTTCTAGTTGTTCGCTGAAAGAGAAGGTTTCGTTTTTTTGTATCCAAAGAAAAATTATGCATTTTTAAAAATCAGCATGTATTGAAATATTTACTCGCCTCCCTGGTGGGGATGGCGGGGGCCTGTCTGTATGAATAGCATCCCCACCTACTGGAAATTCTGTGCTAGGAATTCCTGCTTTTCTATCTTTCTCTTTGTTTCTGCCTTGTTCCTTTTCTTCCTTTCGCCCGCTTCTTGTCTTTTTTCTTCCTTCTTGGTTCATTCAGTTGCTCTTTTTCTCCCCATAAAGACTTAAAAGATAACAATTTTCTTCCATGCTGAAGTCAGATATGCTGGGCCTGACTTGTCAGGTGTTTAACAGCAGTGCAGCGCATTTTCATTCATAGTTGCTGTCTGAGCATTTGACAACGAAGAAGAAAAGTTTACCCTTTTACAGTGAAACAGCGGATACGTGGAATATTTTTTTTATTTTATCAGTGTATGCCAGAATGCCAAACTGGAGTACCTTGTTATCACAGCAGGCAGTAGCGGTGTGCATTCATATAAAAGTAAACTTTAAAAATAAAATCCTAACTTTATCTGTTTGGCGGTCCATTTGACGTCACAGCTCCAAGACTGCATTACATTCATTATCAGTGGGATAATGTTGGGAATTGACACGTGTTTACTTTGTTCAGTTTTATCTGCATTTGTGGAAGATTGGGGCTGCTGCAGTTGTAGATCATAGCTTTCATGGGTTTTTTTGTTGTTGTTTACCAAGGCATGATATGTTGCATTTTGGTTTTTTTGGGGGGGTTATCATATGTGCTAAATTAGAAGTTTACAACCTTTATGAGGAAGGGAAGAGAGAGAGAGACAATGACAAATTCCAAGTGACAAGAGAGAGGGAGGGAGAGAGAGAGACAGAGGGGGGGGGGGGGGGGGGTGGTGAGCAGACTATGCAACTGTTTTTCCTTGTTACCTCAGTTTAGCTGGGTTTGGCAATTGCTTAAAATCAGTTATCAAACCAAAAAGTGTGAAAGTAGCTGTGGTCTGTCCCATGTGGAAAATGCAGTGTCATGTTTGAATGAAAATGAGTCTGATAGAAGGGGAAAAGCAGCTAATTGTATTTCACTTGTTATATATTAACATAAACCCAAATCACTGGAGATGGGGGAATGAGGGTGTCAGCACAAACTGTATCACTGGCAGACAGTAAAATTCTCTTTTTTGTGATTGAGAAGTCCTGAGTCAAGTCAGTCAAGTCAAGTCAAGTCAAAATTTTATTTCCAGATGGTACATTGAATAAGCAATGTATTTGCTTTTTTTCATCATGAAAACGTATTTGTGTATGTTTTTTACAAAAACAAAATTATGGCATCATATAATTGCATGGCTGGGGTAAGCAGAAATATTGCCTTATTTAAAAAAAAAGGATTGTGGGAAGTCTTGAAAATATCATGTATACATGTATGTCTACTTATTCATGTATTTCTTTTTATGGCTTCATCCATGTATTTTTTTAATGATTAGCCATGCGCAAACAAAGGCTTTTTTGATGTAGCATTTACTTTGTACTTTACTTTTTTTTTTCTTTAGTTTATTCATTTTGATTAAATTTTTAAAAATAAAATGCTATTCTTGTTTGTTTTCAGCAAACCAGACCCCAAAGCCAAGGAAATCTCCATTGGGAGAAAGAAGTTCAACATGGATCCCAAAAAGGTAAATTATGCTTTTTCTGTTTTGTTTCTCCTCTCATTTCCTGTCACTGAAAGAATTCCCATCAGTCTGTTCTTGAGATTCATCAGATTATCCCTTCATGCATGGTGGAGGGAGGGGCAGGGAGGGAGGGAGGGAGATAACATAGCCGGTTTTAAAGCGGAAATGGTGTTTAAGGTGCTGTGCTGTCGATTTTCAGCTGAATGAGTTCAGCTGGAATTAAAAAAAAAAATCATGAGAAGCAGATTTGCTCTTTAGCTCTTTGTTATTTTTGTTGTTCTTATTATTCTCTTTGTCTATTTTCCTGCCATTCTTTTTTGTTTGTTTGCTTAGTTATTTTGCTGGTTTAATCAGAATGTATTCATTTGAAAGAAGCAAAGCAGCGGTATGTATATAAGTTTTTCCTCTTCGTTTAAAAAAAAAGTAATTTATTACATCCTTGGCCAAACTTTTGGGGTTTGTTTTTTGGTTTGGGATTGTTTGCATCCTGGCCTTGTTTGTGGGTAGGGTGTTTGATGCTGGATGTTGAGGGTCACAGGTTCCAATCCTTCAGCTGCGAGATAGGAAGAGGGTGCCTCTTCAGAGAGGGCCCTTGTAGGAAGGAAGAGGGTGCCTCTTCAGAGATGGCCCTTGTAGGAAGGAAGAGGGTGCCTCTTCAGAGACGGCCCATGTAGGAAGGAAGAGAGTGCCTCGAAGAGACGGCCCATGTAGGAAGGAAGAGGGTGCCTCTTCAGAGACGGCCCATGTAGGAAGGAAGAGGGTGCCTCTTCAGAGACGGCCCATGTAGGAAGGAAGAGAGTGCCTCTTCAGAGACGGCCCATGTAGGAAGGAAGAGGGTGCCTCTTCAGAGACGGCCCATGTAGGAAGGAAGAGGGTGCCTCTTCAGAGACGGCCCATGTAGGAAGGAAGAGAGTGCCTCTTCAGAGACAGCCCTTGTAGGAAGGAAGAGAGTGCCTCTTCAGAGACAGCCCTTGTAGGAAGGAAGAGGGTGCCTCTTCAGAGACGACCATCGTAGGAAGGAAGAGAGTGCCTCTTCAGAGACGGCCTTTGTGCAGATTCCTGCTCCTTTCCAATCATTCAGCTGATTTTTGAAGCTGTGGCATTGTGTGTCTAAAGTCACATAAAGACATTATTACATTTGCATTCCTGCCTACAGTTACATGCATAAAAGCCCCTTCCACCTCATCAAGAGGAGTAGGTCATTGTGCACTGCTAGGAATGGGTGACAAAAGCTTGATGTGCACACTGGTATCACTTTTACATAGCTAACCTGAAGTCATATGTACAAAAATTGTACTGACGTTGAACCTCAGAGTGCCACCTGAAGAACAGAGAAACAAAGTATTGTGTTGAAGATAATTTGGGTAGATCAGAAAACAATGGTGAATGTAATCAGAAAACTATGGTGAATGTAATCAGAAAACAATGGTGAATGCAATCAAAAACTATGGTGAATGTTATCAGAAAACTATGGTGAATATTATCAGAAACTGGTGAATGTAATCAGAAAACTATGGTGAATGTAATCAGAAAGCAATGGTGAAAGTAATCAGAAAACTATGGTGAATGTAATGATCAAGAAGACAAAGGTCTGCCATTTTTGCTTTATAGACACATGTTGACATAATGTTGAATGTAATAAGATCTAAAACCTATGGTTTTAGTATAGCAAGATTTAAAAAAAAAGATGTGTTCAGAGCTTCTGCAGTGTTAATCTAAAAGTCAAGTTTTATTATTATGATTCAAGTGAGGCTTTTGTGTGTGTGTGTGTGTTTGTTCAAAGTGTCTGCAGTTCTAGAAAGTAGCTTATGGTTAAAAGTGACTTGGCTCAAAGGAAACACTAGTTTGTAGTTTTCTTGAAAGACATGTTTGTGAATCTTTCTCTCTCCTGTATTTTGTGTATGTGTGTGTGTGCATGTAGGAACACACAGAGAGCAAGGCAAATACCCATGTGGTATCTGCCACAAAGGTGTAGGGAACAATTCGATCAAATGCTCCAACTGTCAATATGGTGTCACAAAAGAAGCTCAAAGCTCGAAAGTCTGAAGAAGGAGGACGGAGTATTTGTCTGCCCCAGTTGTATGAATAAGAAGGGTGAAGACAATACCGATGCAGGAAAGAAGGAGCTAGAATTTGAATAAGGGAAGATAGAAGTTTTAGACGAATTCTGCGAGAGATGATGAGCTGCGAAGCAAAATCTGAGTTAGCTGTCAGAACCAGGATTGCGAGTGCTTGGAAGAAATGGAAAGAATTGGCAAATCTGCTCGGAAATCAGAAAATCCCACTGGAGAGACGCTGTCTGATATATAAGGCCTGCATTAGACCTGTCCTGTATGGTTCGGAGACGTGGGTTTTCACAAAAACCGTCAAACGTTTGTTGAAGAGCTTTGAAAACCGAATGCTACACTACATGACAAAGATCAAATGGGAAGACAGGATCACAAATACAGAACTATGGAGAATGTGCAAAGTTGATGATCTGAAGTCTGTAGTTAGTAGCAATAGACTGTGCTGGTTTAAGCATGTTCAACAGAAAGCAGACCACCACATGATAAAAAGAGCAATGAACTTCATAGTGGATGGGAAGAGACCAAAAGGAAGACCTAGAAAAACCTGGGCTACCTGTATCGCAGATGATCTTAGAGAAAGGGGCATAAATAAGGAGGAAGCTCAAAACAGAGATGGAGAAGGCTCATCAATGTCAAACCTCCCCTCGGAGAAACATGACAAAAAAGGAAGAAGAAGAAGAGGTGTGTGTGTGTGTGTGTGTGTGTGTGTGTGTGAGAGAGAGAGAGAGAGAGAGAGAGAGAGAGAGAGAGAGAGAGAGAGAGAGAGAAGAACATAATATCATGTCTGACAGCAGTTAAACAATGCTTAAATTACATTTGTTGATGTTGTGACTTTGGAAAACATGGGCATTGAAATTCAGTCACTTAACTCGTAATGTATGGAAAAGCTTTTGACCCTTACATTGGTGATGAGTAAAATCATGGTTATGATTTATCCATTGTTCAGCTAATAAACTTTGAAAGTAACTTCAGTTCAGATACACACTCACACACAGACAGATAGACAGACACATGCATGCATG
>CM054135.1:98597636-98697636 GCA_028751875.1 Rapana venosa | reverse complement strand
ATTGGAAGGGAAAAAGAAATAGAAAGAAAAACCAACAAAATGAGATGAAGGCTTTCCAGAGTTTGCCAAGTCTTGGAACCCTCCCCCCCCCCTCCCCAAAAAACAACAACAAAAACCCCCTACAAAAACCAACCCCTCCCCCCCCCCCCCGCAACAACAACAAAAAAAACCCTAAAAAAGGAGACCCACTTTTCTAGCAGTCTGATAGTCATTTTTATTGGCTGATAAGTCTTACCAGTGTATTTGGCCCAGGCAAAAAGCATTTATTATTATTATTATTATCATCATCATTATTTGGCCCAGGCCAAAAGTTGTGTCAGTTATTGATGTGAGCCGAGTTACGTGCCAAGGTCTACATCAACATGTCTGTCATGCTTTGAAATTTTATACAGGTGAGGATTGTCATTATCCATGGTAAGTTCTGTTCATAACATGACAACTTGTATTCTCTGGAAAGATTTTCAAAAGTTGGAATATAGCTGCCTGTATTGCATGTACACGCTGCTGAAACAGACATATGCGTTGGCTAGGTCATGTCGTGTGCATGGACAACAAATGAACCCCTAAAGACCTCTTCTATGGAGAACTTGTGCAGGGAAAACATCCCACAGGCAGACCACAGCTGCGATTCAAAGACGTGTGCAAGAGGGATTTAAAAGCCCTGAACATCAACCAGAACAACTGGGAAGCAACAGCCCTTGAACGGTCAGCCTGGAGACAGACTGTGCAGAAAGGTCTCTCCAAGTTCGAAGAGGCACTTGCTCAGCAGCATGAGGCAAAGAGAAGGAGAAGAAAGGCTGCAGCGCAGGCAGACAGACAGACCAGCATTTCAGACTTCATCTGTGCCCTCTGCCACAGGGACTGCCATTCCCATGTTGGACTGGCCAGCCACAACTGATGCTGTATCAGAATTAACTTCTAGAGCGTAACTCCATAGTCTTCTGAGACTGACGGCTGCCAATGTGCTAATGTATGGTTAGGTTGATTGAAAGCAGTCACACATACACACATACGTTCTCATCTAGTGAACACACACACACACACACACACACACACACACACACACACACACACACACACACACACACACACACACACACACGCACATTCAAGGGGATTTCCCACCCCAACTCCACCCCCCCCCAAATGTCCTTTGTTTGAGACTGTAAACCAAGAGCCATGTGTGAACATCTTGTGCACATGTCTAAACCTGTTCTGCTTTTTGGAAGAGCAGGCCATTATGTGCCGTGGGAACATATGTCAAAATTTACAAAACCGCATGCCCTCAGGGACTGGATGTAGAAAAGCATGTGAGTGCTTATTCCATTATCCTTGAAATAAGATAAACCACAAAGAACACACACATGCACACACTGTCACATGCTCATACACACACATGAGTCCAGCATTGGCAGCAGTGGACTACCCAAAATAAGGAAACAAGGTGCTAGGCTAGGAGATGAAGTGATCAGATGTTTGTGGTCTGTTCAGGCCCTATAATAAGTGTAATGCTGACACAGGTAACATCAAAATCTCATTAGGCTTTCTTGCATGGCCCAGCTCCTCATTAACTTTTCTGCCGATCTGTTCCTTGTCAATTATTTACAGGCAGGCAGAAACATACACCCTCCCAGTCCCTAATGCCTGCTGTCAATAAACCAGGGGTTGGAATGGTGCATTTGTGTCTCCTGTGCATGGGTGTGTGTGTGCGTGCGTGCGTGTATGGTGTGTGCTTTGTTGTTTTGTTTGCGTGCATACATGCAGAGAGTTACTGTTTGTATCAGTATTTTTGTCGTAGCTTTGAAGTGTTGTTGTTTAGCTGCCTCATCTCCAGTGACACACCAGTGCTGCTGGATGCCTGCTGTGTCCACACTGCTGACCCTGATCTCACCATAGGCAGCCACACTTTGGCCTGTTCTGTCCTACACTGGGAGTCTGTAGTTCACAGACAACTGTCTGTATGAAGCCATGAAGACACCAGCCAGAGAAGGCCCAGCACTGCTGCTGGAGTGGTCGTGTTTGGTACAGAGGACACCCCCTTAGTGAGTTCTTAACTGAGGACAGAGCTAGACTGACTGAGGCACCCTGTCTATGTTCCTCCAAAGATGAAAATCACTGCATTTATCTGCAGATACTGTGACCTGCAGTACCCACTGTAATTAAGGAAGAAGAGGGGGAAGGACCAAAGTCTGAGGTCCTGGCAGAATCATGGCAATTAGGGTCAGTGAATGAGAGAGAGGGCTGGCTGTTTATAGGGTGTGGTGCGAGTCAGCAAGGGTGATACTGAGATGTACAACTAGATCCAAGATGAGATGACCAGTGTAGTCTGTACTTTACATTAAAAAAAAAAAGTTTACGCTTAATTAATGTATCCGCATGTCAACCATGTCTGAGAGACGTAGACACCAACAATGTTCAGTCATTTGAGTTGAACTAATCATTTAACGGTTTCAATGTCGAGTCTGTCTAACCCACTCTCAGCGTTCCTCTCTGTGTGCATTTGCATAGAAGCTCAGTTTACAGTCTCACATGAGAGACTTTAGTGGAGTGGAATCTGTACCCATTGCTATTCAAACCTGTGCCTATCCCTGAAGTCAGAATGCAGGTACCTTCATGGTGGGCAGAAAAGGTCACATATGCAAAATCTCACAATTGGTAAACCTCAGAGCTGTAGCTGAGGACATCCCCCCAAAAAACACACACCCAAAAACAACAACAAAAAACAGCCCCAAGAACACCTCCCCCCCCCCCCCCCCCCCCCCCCCTTCCCCCATGTGCCTGCTGTTCTAACCATCAGATAATGAGTGCAATGTTCTACCACAAGCTTACTCTGCCCCCAAAACAGAAAAAAAAACCACACACACAAGAGAAAAGGAAAAGAAAGAAAAAACCTACAGTAACACAAAGACATTCAGGACAGTACCATACAATGTGTGCTATCTTCAAGACAAAGCTAGACACTTTTCCATTTCGTCACAGACTTGATATCACACTACCTAGACTTCCAGTCTGAAGGGTTTGTCTTTTCTGTGAAAGCATCTATCACATAAAACATGCCACCCCAAAGCAGATCCTATCATGGGCCTCAATTTCCCTGGCTCCCAGGGAGAGACCATCTACTCCTGCAGCAGCCAACAGGTTTCTGTGCTAAGGGTCGAGGCCCTCAGAAGGGTTCAGTGAGATCTTATTTTGAGAGCTCAGAAGAAAGAGAGTTCCCTGCTGTGGAGATGAAGAATTAGGGCAGAGGAAGACAGTGGAGAGGAGGGGGGTGGGGGGAAGAGGAAAGGGATGGGGTTTGTTTTCCTTAAAATTTGTGGGGAAGGGGAGGGAAATATTTTTCTTCTAATGAAATTGGGGGTGGAGGGGAGGGGAGTTCTATGGAAATGAGGATTTGAGGAGGTTATTTTCCTTTGGTAAAGGTTGTCAAAGATGGAATCTTTTGGGTTTGTGTTTGGATTGGCTAGTTGTTGAGGAGTGAATAGGGGTGTGGTGAAATTTCACAAGTTTCCATGTGTGTCTGTGAACTTCCTTGATAAGTTGCAAATGGTAATGCTTTGGCAAAAATACATGCGCACACAACATGCATATATGCATACTCAGACACATTCTGGCACAAATGTATGTGCACATCTACACAAAGGTGTTGTTTATAGTTGTGTCTTGTTATATCTTTGCGTCTGTGTCAACCCCCACCCGCCTTTTTTTTTTTTAAAGAAAGAAAAGTTCTAGCATGAAAGTAAACAAATTTTGTTTCCACTTTTAAATTTAAATCATTTGATTTTTTTAAAAAATTGAATAACACAATGTGAATGAACTCGCCAGGATGTCTGTATATCTGTTTTTTGTTATGGTAGGTTTATGTCAACATGTCGAGAACATAATGCTTTGACTTTGAAGTGGTATTTCATTTAATGCTGGTCCATTATAAAAAAGATGTGAAACAAAGCCCTTCCTTCCTTCGTTCCTTCCTTCCTTCCTGCCATCCTGCTTTCCTGCCTTCCTTCCTTATGCCATGGCAGGCACAGAACTCATGACTGGGAAGGATGGCTGTGCACACACACGCACGCGCACACACACACACACACACACACACACACAGCTGTGTATACATACATGTATGTATAATAATTCAGTTTTCCACTTCATGGAAAGACTGGAAAGACTTGGTAGGTAATTTCAAAGTCACTACAGTGCAGCTGCCAGTAACTAAACTATCTGCCCAGGTGGGTAATGACTACTTGCCTGCTACAAACCTCCCTCCTCCATCAGGGCTCTCTCTCTCTCTCTCTCTCTCTCTCTCGACTCCTCTCTCTCTCTCTCTCTCTCTCTTCTCTTTCTCTATCTTGCTTTCTCCCCCCCCCCCCCCCTTTTCTCTCTCTCCCCCCCCCCTCCCCCCCCCCCCCCCCCCCCCCTCTGCGCCAGTGTAGTTTTGCCTCCCAAAGAGGTCCATTTTGGCCAGGTACTACCTTGCTGGGTTGTGTATTTTCAGACTTCACAGTGTTTACCATTCGAGTTCACTTAAAGGAAAAACTTCTGGCAGTTTTCCTTATGTGAGGAATAAGAAAAAAAATCCTCCCCCCTCCCCTCCTTCCCTAGAGTTCATGTCTTGTTTTTTCTTATGAATTTTCTTCACATTTTCTCTTGAACAAATATAACTTTTCTGAAAACATTATTTTCTCTAGATAATGATGGTAATATAAATGATTTTTATTGCACTGAATAAACAAATCAAAGCATTTGCATTCAAAACATGCACACGCATGCAACCGTTCACCAAAAAATTAATGGAGTTTAAATAAAGACACTCACAAGCAAGCACACATGCACACACATGTGCGCGCACGCACACACACCACACCACACACACGTTGCGCTTAGGCAGAGTGGTAGAGATGGAGTTATCTGTTGAAGGTAGGAACAGATAAGAGGTGTAACTATAGGGGGACAGATAGATAACCTTTATATGAAAAACTGAGTAGTGTGAAAGTCTGGAAGACGTTGGTCCCTGCCAGGCTGCAGTGTGGATAGGTCTGCATATTGACTTAGGAAGGGTTCAGCTTTTGTGATGTTATTCATGTTCACCATTTTGGGAATGCGCCCAGCAGTTTCCTTCCTCTGAGGATTTTTTTCCTCTCTAATTCTAAAGATTATTTGAACTAAAAACTGGGTTGTCACTTATGGATTGCTTTTGGTTTTGTTCTCAAAACTTGGAGAACTTCCTGTACCTCTCTCCCAACTTTTTTTTGTTTGTGATCTGCTTTTTCATAATAAGAAAACAAAGAAGAAAAACAGGAAGAGGATAAAAATATATAAACTTTCTAAAAAATAATTTTTGGGGGTGGTGGTGGTGAGAAGAAGTGTGTGGTATGGAAGTCTGTGCTGTACAGTGTTACAGAAAATAATGGAAAACGTCAAAAGGAGAAGTGGTAAGTTTTGAGAGAAGTCAGATTGGAACTGACACAGGGGCCTTGGCTGAAGATGATGGAGAAGAGTGTGTGTGCATGGGCACACAAGAGAGAGAGAGAGAGAGAGAGAGAGAGAGAGAGAGAGAGATGTAGGAGGAGCGGTAAAAAGAAGGAAAGAAGGCTTGGCTATAAAAAGCAGGAGACTATGGGTATATAACAAGGAAAGGAAGAAGGGAAGACATTTATGTGCTCAGAAGGCAGAGATCAAAGAGAAGCCATGGTGATAAGAGTCAGAGAAAGAAAAGTGGAGAGGAATGAAGAGAACTGACAATGTAGGGAAATGTAATAGAGGAAGAAGAAAGAGAGGGCTGTTGTTTATACACCAAGACTACTGGGTGGTCGGATAGGTGCCTTGGCAATCCTTGGTAGCACAGTTGGTAATGCTGGAGTTGATGTTTTGACAGATTCTGAGTTTGATGCTTAGTTGCCCCCTTATACACAGAAATACCATTGTGTCGGTAGTTCAGTCCACTGGGAATATCATTGAATTCCTCCTCATCCTGTTTAGAATGATCTTTTTCATTGTAGTTCTCCCTGCTAGGCTGCCTGATGTAAATTGTAGTGTGCTCCCCCCCCCCCCTTTCTTTTTATAATTTTGTTGACCACTTTTTCTTGCCAACTTAAAACATTTCTAGTCCATTTCCATTTCTGTTCCCAAGCAGATCTAGTTCAGCTCCCCCCGCCCCTCTTTATGTCTATAGATATACATATAGTTGAGATAAGGTGATGGTTGATGTTGGGTTAAGTTTAACACCAGCCTCAGTGCAGCCTGTTATGCTCCATTCATCTGTATCATCTCTGCTCCTCAGATGGAGCTCTAAGATTTTCCATGGATGAAAATGTTATGTATTCGTGACACCCTTTTGATGTAAGGGTGTTTTTAATTAATGTCAGTCATTCTTAGTCCTACAGGCTAATGGCCTATTCTTCGAAAGATGGAATGGGATTTTATTCTTGTGCATGGAAAATTTTGTGCATGTGTTCTCACATGAGACCATAGTAGAAAGTCCTGAAGGAATCGATTGGGATTAAAATTGCCTCACAAGTTGGTTTCAAAAAGAAAGTCTTTTCCATCCTTGCAGCAGACAGTGAGAATCAATAAAGCCTGTGACCTTTGGACATTATTCAGAGCCAAATGTCATAGCTCATTAAGGCAGCACTGACTCCAAAACAATCCCCCCCCCCCCAATCCCCAACCAAAGACTGACCATACGAGTTTTATAGTGGTGCAGTATCATGTTGCATAGGCTCTTTCTCCCTTCTGGCCTGAGTTGATTATCTCCCTTGACCATTGTCACCAAAGTGCGCGCGCGTGTGTGTGTGTGTGTGAGAGAGAGAGTGAGAGAGAGAGAGAGAGAACATGACCCATGAATGCAGCTACAGAGGGACAGGAGGAACCTGGCAGTACACACACTCACATAGGAAGACTGACTGTAGACTATGGATGGAATTAGAAGAGAAACAGAAAGGAAGGATGGAAGAATGGGAACGTGTCAACCAATATGGGGCAGATGGAAGAAGATGTAGGCTACAGAAAAGAGTCTGAGTTATAGGTGACTGGAAAATTGACAGAAATAGAACAAAGGAATAACTGAAAAGTTGAGAGTGTAAGAGGGGGGGGGGGGGGGGGGGGGGGATGTGCTATCTAATGATGGAAAGAGGCAGGTAGGGAGGTAGAGAGAGAGAGAGAGGGCTACCTAATGTTGGAAAGAGGCGGGTAGAGAGGAGGAGTTAACTGGAGGCAGGATGTACACAGAAAGAAGGTTTAGTGTAGGTCAGATATTTTGGGCACTGAGTCCTGATAAGACAGGGTGGTGGCAGCAGCACAAACAACATGAAATGAATGGTAGACACCCTGTGGTAATGGTGTGGGGAACATTACCAAAATAAGTAGGCCAGAAAATGGTTTAATATCATAATGGTTGTCAGATGTAGGCATCGCTTTTGATGTGGTCATCAAAGTGAGAGGTTGCAATTTTTCGTAGCATACAAACAGGTTAATGGGGAAACAAGAAAGAAAAAGTTGAAGAAGGGGGGAAAAAAATCCACTTTTATGGGGAAGGGACCGAATTTTAAAGTTATCTTTACATTAGCGAGAATAAATTGGAAAGAGCTACAGCTACAATGCTGTGTAACCTTAACATATATATATATATATATATATATATATATATATATGTTAAATAGATGTATATGTACACTGTTAAGTCTTTTCATTCAGAGGAGGGAAGTGGGTTTGAAACATTGTAAAAATTTGATTTAAAAAAAGTTGATTGTGACCTTTTAAAAAAATTTCTTTTTACATTTTATCTTGGACAGAAAGACATAACTGCCAACCCCGCCCCTTCCATATCTAGAAGGTTGTAGGGGGGTTGTTCAATTTATATAGTGACCTGAGCACCTTTGGGGAGGGGGGGGGATGACCAGAAATGTAGGTGGTTATGGTGTTTATTCAGTTGTTTCTGTGTGTTGTTGATGTTTTTGTTTGTTGTTGATGTGTCATTCCGGCTCATTTTCTGCATCATCATGACATCTTCTGCATTTACTTTCCTGCAGAATGCCTTGGCAATGCCACATAGTTTAGATACTTTTTTGTATTAAAATTTTTTTTTATCTTTCAAAATATCTACCTGGGCAGATGAAGGTGACTTTGCTGGAGTTGAATTTGTTTTTATTATTTTGTTGTTTTTTCATCATTTTTGGGTTCATTTCTGTCAGGGTTTGATCATTCAAACTAGAATCTTATTGTGATAAATTTTTTGGCAGCTATGTTGTGATGAAGGTGCATATCTGTTGTTGTCAAATAAATGTGAAAGCTTTCTATCTCCATCCATTAATGGTTTATCATTTCATGACAGTTAAGGGTATTGTAACTTTCTGTCTTCTGCCTTTTTTGATGTTTCTTTTTTTAATCATTTGCTGTCAATTAGATATAACAACTTTCTGGTTTTACCCCAGAATAGTTTTCATTGGTTTGTTTTTCCTGTGGAACATGCCACACATTGAGCTGCCAACCATAATTAGAGGGAATGTATGAGAGAAATGGAAACAAAACACAAACGTATAATTATTGGTATACAACTGCATGAAATGATGAATAAATGCATTTTTTGCAAAACTAAACAAACCAAAAAAACAGAGATGCTTTCTCTAGTTTCCTTTGTGTTGTTTTGAAATGTACTGGTTGAGAGGTCATCAGTTTGTTGTTTTTATAGTTTAAAGCATGGGGCAGACCTGTATGTTGGTTCTGCCACTTTCAGCCACTCTGTCTCGGTCCATACCATCTCACACCCCTCAGTGCTGAACAGGGGTAGTTATAGTGGGGGAGGGGAGGGGAGGGGAGGGAGGCATTTTGTCATGTGCCCTTGCAGAGGAAGTATGCCATTAAGATAATTGAAGTTCATGCTGCTACTTTACAGCTTTATACTTCCTGTCCTCTTTTTCTTCTATTAATCTCTTTATTTATATCTATGTGCGGGAACATGTGCACGTGCTCACACGCATGTGTGCACGTGTGTGTGTGTGTGTGTGTTTACATGTATGTGAAGAGTAGGCCATTGTGTGCCGGTGGGAACAGATGACAAAATTCGCAAAATTGCATACACACGGGGACTGGATGAAAAAAAGCACATGAGTGCTTATTCCATTATCCTCGAAATAAAAAATGAATAAACATGTAGGCACACATTGGAGCATGTTTACATGTATACATGTGTGTGTCTTGAAGCTAGTCTGTGCTTCTGTTCATACCTGTGTATGTCTGCACCTGTGTGAGCACCTACCTGCACAGATGAGGTTTAGGACTTCAGGCAGGAAGGAGAGCTAGGCCCAAACTGCTGAGTGAATTATAATAATAATTATTATCTATGAAGGGGGAAAAAAAGGGCATATATGGAAGATAAACAGGAAGCAGTTAGCTGGGGGAACATGTCCCAGGCTGGTGCCAGACTCAAGGTCTGTTTATATACAGAGGGTGAGTCAGTCAGTCAGTCAGTCAGGAGGCTGCTGTGTACAGGGAGGCAGGCATCTGTCTGTCTATCTATCTGTCTAACTATCTGAGTGTGTAGTATGTATACTTTCTCTGGGGCTGAAGTCAGCCCCCTAATGAGGTGCAGACGGGTGTCTGGGTATCTTTTTTTTTGGTTTTTCTTTTGGTTGGTGTTTTTTTTGTTGCTTGGTGGTCATTGCACATTTTCCATTGAGACGAGCATGCCCTGTCCCTTGCAGCATAAGTTTTAGTCTGGTAGTACTGGGCACAGTGTATGTAGTCAGATAACTGACGTTCATGGAGGAACTTGGTTTTCAACTTTTCAGTGTAGTACCCCAATCAATGACTCCCAGTGGAGTAGGGAAGAGAAGAAAGGATGAGGGTGTTGTGTATAAAGTAATACATGTACATTTAGCTTCCAGAATCTGTAAATCTAGTTTTGGCTTTGCATAATGACACAAATTCATGATATCTTTGCAAATTGTGCACAGTTAGTTTGCAAAAGGTGTGATTTAGATTTTTTGTTAATCTGCACTCTGTTCTTTCTTCATATAGATAGATCATTGCTACAGTGACGGACTGACTGATGTCACTGCCTCCTTAGTGGCATGGAGTCAAATAGTAGCAGTACCTGTCAGCAGATGTTTAATTAAAAGACTCTGCCCTGAGTGATGACTCTCATTCCAAGATGTGCAGCCTGGTTCCCTTCTGTTGTTCCTGTACAGTGTGATGCCTGTCTTACAGAACCTTCCATCTTCTTTTGGTCTGATGGCCAGGGGTCAGTGCACCCACACAGGAGGCAAGAGTGCATGGTTCCTCTCCAGTCTTACTTGAAGCCAGATCTATATCAAAGCCTTCACATCATGTTTTGCTTTGGTGGTCAAGAGGTATGGCAGCCATCAAGGAGGCAAGAGTGCATGATTCCAGTCCATGAAGCCATACATCAGAATTTCCATGTTATCTGTTCCTTTGATGGCCAAAAGATTCAGGCAGCCATCCATCCAAGGAGCAAATGTTCATGCTTCCTGTCTTCCTTAAAGACAGGTGGTATTTTCCTCCCCATGCCCAGCATGCATGAGTGTCTGGGGGTGACCTGGATATCACTCAGTCTTCTGAATTAGCTGACCTTTATTCTGTGTGTATTACACATTGATTACATATAATTATATGTGCATGTGTGCATACAAGAGAGGTGAGTCTTTCAGAGGTTTGCAGGCCAAGTCCATTGTCATAGGCAGCCAATTATAACTGTCTTAATTGGTCAGGAGAAGGGTGTGGTGGTGTGGGTATTTGGAGGATAATGGAATAAGCACTCATGTGCTTTTAAAAAAATTTAAAATCCACTCCCCATGTGTTTGTGGTTTTGTAAATGTTGTCATCTGTTCCCACTGGTACACAATCGCCTACTCTTCCGAAAAGTGGAACAGGATTTAACGTGTGTGCAAGATGTTCTGCGTGTGTTCCCACATGGGGCCTCGGTTTATAGTTTCATCCGAAGGACTTTTGGGGAAAGTGGAGTCTGCACTGATGTTAACTCCAGGGGAATTTACTCCAGGGGAAAATTGCCCTTGAATGGGAATCAAACCCGGGTTGTCAGATTGTGAGTGCAATGTTCTAACCACAAGGCTATCCCATCCCCCAGGAGGATAAGGGGGTCTGGCAAAGGGGTTTCAAGGACTGGGTGGTTTTATTGGTTTTTCTTTTTCTAAGATAAGAATGAATTTCAAGCAGAAAAGTATTGTTTTGTACATTATGACGCCCTTATACTCCATTTGGAAATCTTTGCTGTGTTAACTGTTCTTAATTATCACAGAATGCCTTACACTGTGGAAGATTTTTTGTTTGTTGGGTTTTTTGTTCCCCTATTTGGAATTATGCATTTTCAGTGTCAGAACACACACGTGAAAGGTCACCATAATCCTCACCAGATACTGAATTCAACAAGTTCACATAATTTTTCTCTGTGTGTGAGTGTGTGTGTGTGTGTGTGTGTGTGTGTGTGTGTTTATGCATGCGCAGAAGGGGAGGAGAGGGGGAAAGATGGAGGACAAGATCATGTGTTGTTATTGATTTTGTTCCCTTCATCACTATGGATTCTTGGTGTGAATTATGATGGCTGACTCTGTTGTTTTCTTGTGTGTTTGTTTGGAATTATATAACTTTTTTGGGAGAAGGGGTGGGGCGGGGGTATCAATAATCTGATTAATTCAGTCGTAGCTGGTTCACAAGTGCACAGGGCTGGTTTAAACTTTAAACAAGATTTTACTTTTGCTTTGGTTTTGTTTCATATTTTTGTGGTGTGTGTGTGTGTGTGTGATTCATCCCTATCTTTGGTATTCTTCACTCATAATATTATTCCTTCTGTTTCTCAGTCTTTCTTTCTTTCCTTCCTTCCTTCCTTCCTTCCTTCCTTTCCTTTTCTTCTTAAATGTCAGGGCTTATTCTGGGATCCTTTGAACATTCCTGTCAGATATTAAAGAAAGAAATCTGAGACAGATTATTTTCAAGGCTGGAGGCTGCTGCATACAGTGCAAACTGGTTTCAGAGAATGAGGAAAGCGGGTCTAACCTAAAACACCAGTTTGTTACACGTGTGTCTGCCTGCCTGCCTTCCCCCACCTGGGTTACTCAATAGCCAAGCCCCTTCCTTTGCCCTGGGCCTGGTAGCCCCTAACTCAGTAACTGAAAGGCTGTGCCTGTGGATAGGGGCAGACTAATAGAAGGGCCTTGCTGTCCTCCTCCTCCTCCTCCTTCCAGCTACACATACATACTCTCACAGGGGGGAGTTCAGTCTGCTCAGCCACTGGGTATATGTTTGGGAAGTATACAGAAAGTTCTTTCAATTTGCTTCTTGTTACAGCAGAACTATGCTGTTTTGTGAGGTACTGTTATTCTTTCTTTCTTTCTTTCTTTCTTTCTTTCGTTCTTTCTTTCTTTCTTTTCCTGTCTGTCTGTCTTTCTGTCTTTTTTTTCTTTTCTGTCTGTCTGTCTGTGCGTGTATGTAAGTGTGTGTGTGTGTGTGTAATTTTACATTTTGTTTTCAAGAATAGACACATACAGCAACAATACAAAATCATGAAAAGTGAAGAAGGAAACCCTCTTTTTTGTTGAATGCTCAGACAGCAAC
Source organism: Rapana venosa (assembly GCA_028751875.1). Classification (NCBI taxonomy): domain Eukaryota; kingdom Metazoa; phylum Mollusca; class Gastropoda; order Neogastropoda; family Muricidae; genus Rapana; species Rapana venosa. The sequence goes on along the minus strand of CM054135.1, from coordinate 98,685,057 downwards.
TACTGTTGCCTGTCGTATAATCAAAAAGACTTTGTGCTGCTGTTAAGCCCCTGACAAGTCAGGCCTAGCACATCTGACTTTGGTGAGGGAGAGAAATGTTATATTTAAGTCTTTCTGGAAAAAAAAACAAATGCAGGAAAATGGACCAAGAAGGCACAAAGTAGACAAGCAGGTGTTGATAAGAAGTAAAAGAACAAGGCAGAAACAAATGGAGGGATAGAAAAGAGGGAATTCCTAGCACAGAAATCTCCAGAAGGTGGGGTTGCTATTTATACAGACAGTCCCTCCTACATACTAACATAGTGGAACAGAACAGTATGAAAAATGGTATAAGCTGAACCCAGCCTGGGGTAAAGTGTAGAAGACTACATGTATATATATACACACACACTACAGCTGGGCCTATCACTAAAGACTCTTCTTGAACTCCTGCCAAAACCTTGCTTAGGGGTGGGGTGGGGGTGAGAGAGCTCTGTTTGGGTGCTGTTGCTGTTGCTGGGGGGGGGGGGGGGGGGGGGTGGGATGAGGGATGTGATTGGGGTGGATGGGGATAGGTTAGGGGTGGAGGGGGGAGGGGGTGGAAAGCGCAAAGAGGAGTGAGGGGGGTATGAAGGATGGTGCAGAAATAAATGGGGGTAGCCTACCCTGTTAGTAATGGGAAAGAGTCAAGAAGAGTTTACAGGTAAGATTGGTTATGAAGATGGGTAGGGGCAGGTGATGCCTGGAGAAATGTTGACCTTTGAAATCAAGGAAGGAGTTGGTGTTGGGGTGGAGGGTAGATTGATGGGCTGTAAAGGCCTGTCTATCAAAAAAGGAGGAAGGGGGGATGGGTGCAGGCCTTGGGAAGTACTTTTGATGTGTGTGTGTGGAGGTGTGTGTACTGACAGGTGGGTGTTGGCAGCCTGCCTTTTATTTCCATCTGGTAAACTGGAGTACCTACTCTGAGTGTGTGTGTGTGTGCGTGCGCATGTGTGTGACTTTGTCTGCCCCTTTTGTCTTCGCCACCACTTTTTTCTGTCAGTCATGCATATGTACACTACTCATGCACTTGGGCATAACAGTCAAAAACAGTCATGCATGCTTACACACAAGCACCCACACAAACAAACATCAATCACATTCATCGCTACCAATGCACTTTTTCTGTTTCAATCCTATATTCAATGTTACTGAAGAAAAGACATGGGCATGGAGTTCACAGCAAAAGAATGTGACCACAGCATTATTATTTTACTGGAGGCTGTATCTTTACTTTACTGCAGTTGACAGACTCTTGGAGCTGTATAGCGTTGTGTTGGTTTTTAGGCTGTTGGTAACCTGTGGTGTTTACCTGTGTGTGTGTGTGTGTGTGTGTGTGTGTGTGTGTGTGTGTGTGTTTCAGGGATGTTTTATCTGTTTGTAGGCTGTTGGTAACTTGTGGTGTGTGTGTGTGTGTGTGTGTGTGTGTTTGTGTTTTGTGTGTGTGTTTCAGGGGATGTTTTATTTGATTGTAGGCTGATGGTAACCTGTAGTGTTTACCTGTGTGTTTTGTGTGTTACAGGGGATGTTTTATCTGTTTGTAGGCTGTTGGTAACCTGTGGTGTTTGCCTGTGTGTGTGTGTGTTTCAGGGGATGTTTTATTTGATTGTAGGCTGATGGTAACCTGTAGTGTTTACCTGTGTGTGTGTGTGTGTGTGTGTGTGTGTGGTTTCAGGGGATGTTTTATCTGTTTGTAGGCTGTTGGTAACCTGTGGTGTTTACCTGTGTGTGTGTGTGTTTCAGGGGATCCAGTATCTGATCAACAATGGCCTGGTGACCAACACTCCAGAGGACGTGGCCAGGTTCCTCTTTCAGGGGGAAGGCCTCAACAAAACTGCCATCGGTGACTACCTGGGAGAAAAGTGAGTTCTCCTGGCAACAATTACCTGGACTGAACTCATCGTCGATCTTTAGTTCGTTAGGATTGTTTGAAACTTAGCACAGCACAGCGAGACATTGTGTGGCACATCACAACAATCACTTTACTCACCCACTTAACTCCCTCCAGTGCAAGAACCAAGTGGAAAAGGCAGTAGACTTTTCTGAGCTTTATGACCCTGAACTTTTCAATTTGTGGGTTGGAATCATGGTAGCTCACAGGACACACTGAGAATTTTTGCAGTCTGGCAGATCAGCTTGCTTGGAGACCTGCTAGTGGCATACCTTCATGTAGACATGAAAGCAGAAGATCCAATTTGATGTGCACGCTAAGTCCCTTTAATGCCTGTCGTCAAGCTTGTTGGGTGGGGGAAAAGGCAAAAATAGTTTGCGCCCAAGGGTTCACCATTGCGCTAGGATAGGGAGTTGGTCAGGCCGTAATGAAGTGGATTTCTTGACAGTTAATGTGTTGATGTCAATATGGATCGGAATGGTCTGCAGACAGAAAACCTGATAATTGAAAAACTGCCCCCCACCCCACCCCACCCCTTCCCAGTATACAAAAGGAAACAAAGCTTAAACAAAACTGAAGACAACAAAAAAACCACCAACAAATACACCAAACACACAACCACCCAATGTAAAAGTGGTTTAGAAAGGGTTGGTCAGTTGGTGAGGACTGTCTGTCATCTGTACACACACACGTCATCTGTACACACACACATCATCTGTACACACACACGTCATCTGTACACACACACGTCATCTGTACACACACACACACGTTATTGCACACCACAGAGACAAGCCAGCCAAGGAGGGCGTTGCCATCACGTTTGTTTACATGAAGGAACAGGGCAAGAGTTGACTTTGTCCTCACAGAGAGTTGTGCAGCACAATGAAGTCATTAGTGGTGTTTTTTACTGGGGATAATCTTCAGCCAGTCATGTTACAGACATAGATAAGTCATCCCTGAAGTCGGAATGTGGCTACCTAAACGGTGAGGGGGGGGGGGGGGGGGGGGGGGGGGGAGTTGCATATGCATAAATCTCACCATTGGTGAGCCTTGGAGCTCTAGCCAGGAAATGACATTTTTTTAAAAATAAGAAGATAAGTAATGGAATATAGTTTGACACACAGAAGTGGGAAAAGAAAGATGTGTGTTTAAAAATTATTTTTTTTTATTACTATGGTGCAGCATTTTGTGTTTCAAATCATAGTTTGTTTTAAATTTCACAGTGACGTCATTTGTATGTTTGTGCATTTGTGTGTGTGTGTGTGTGTGTGTGTGTGTGTGTGTGTGTGTGTGTGGAAGAAAGAGAGGCAGAGATGGAGAGAGCATGAATGTAATCATGTGTGTGAGTGTAGAATACCAGCAAAAGCTTGAATTAATGTATATATAATTGACGGTTGTTACCCAGGAATGACTTCAACATGGCGGTGCTGAAGGCCTTTGTCAACCTGCATGAGTTCTCTGACATGATTCTGGTTCAGGCACTCAGGTATGCTGTTTTCAAGATGTTCTCCAATGTTCTCTGTCCCTGTCGTCTTTTCTCTTCTGCCTTTTCCCTTTGTCTTGGAAACATTGTTCATGTTTCCTGAGATCCTATAGACAGTGTGCATCTGGTTCACTCCAGAGAACCATGTGAGCCAGAGAGTTCAGGTAGAGAGAATTTTGAGAAGAGTGCAAAACTCGTAAAAAAAAAGAACAGAATTTTGCTTTGTGGCAGTGTGCTTTCCTTGAGAGAGGGATTAACGGCGGATGAATTTGGAGTGGTTTGTGTGGGTGTGCAAGTGTGAATGATACGTTAAAGCAGGAATAAAAAAATGTTCTTTGATTAGGTTTTTCACATTGGTGATAATGTAATTTTTTGTTAGATGTTGGTTTGAGGGGGGGGATGGGTGGTGACTGTTAGAGTGTTTGATATCTTGTGATTGTGTGTGTGTGTTGATATTGTTGTGTGTGTGTATTTGTGTGTGTGTGTGTACACTCCGCTGTACCTGTGGTACAGCTGCTGCCATGATGATGTGTCAGTGTGCATAAACCATTCACCAAGCCTCAGCATGCCCAAGTAAACCATCAGTAGCAAGACAGCTGCTTGAAAAAAAGAAAGAAAGAAAAGCACTGGTAACAGGAAGAGGGAAAAATACCTCTGTCTCTCTCTCTGTCTGTCTGTCTGTCTTTTTGTGACCTAGTTCTGCTTCCTGTGCCCTAGTTAGTCGTGTCAGGCCATTCCCCATCTCTGCTACCCCATTTCCCAAAATAGCAACTACCAAAGAGCGAGGGGTGGAGGGGAGGGGGGGTGGAGAGAAAAGAAAACGGGAGAAAAAGCTTCAAAACAAGAGAGAGAAACAGATACCACAGTCATTTGTGAAAAAGACATAATTGAATTGCCACATCATTTTTTTCTTTTTCAAAAGTGAACAGGCCAAAAGTCAATGTCTTTTTAAAATTATTATTATTATTATATATATATTTTAAAGTCTTGTCTGTTCCCTACCCACTTTGTTTTATTTTTCAATTGATTTATCAGTCTGTTTCTCTGTCCAGCTATTATTCATTCATCTATTTATTCATTTTTGTTGTGGGTGGGTGGATTGTGTAACTATTGTGTGCAAATCCATTGTGCAAAGATGCAATCATTGCACGCAAATCCATTGCACAAAGATGCAATCCTTGTATGCAAATCCATTATGCAAAGATGCAATCCTTGTATGCAAATGCGGTGTGGAGAGATGCATCACGGCGTGTGATGTATGTCATACGTGTGCATTGCAGACAGTTTCTGTGGAGTTTCCGCCTGCCCGGAGAAGCGCAGAAGATTGACCGCATGATGGAATGCTTTGCCGCCAGATATTGCGAGCTGAACCCCGACGTGTTTACCAATACAGGTCAGTGCTTCATACTGCAGTGTCAGTGTGTGTGTGTGTGTGTGTGTTAATTGCAGCTCTTCTTGAATACAGAAATTAGAAATTGTCAACTGTATAAATATTGATGATAAAATCAGGATCTGTGCACTGCATTTCTTTCTCTTTTTTGCAGACACGTGCTACGTTCTGTCGTTCGCCATCATCATGCTGAACACCAGCCTGCACAACCCCAGTGTCAAGGACAAACCCACGGTGGAGCGCTTCATCCAGATGAACCGAGACATCAACGATGGGGGCAACCTGCCTGAGAGCTTGCTCACAGTCAGTCAGAGTCCTCCTCTTTTCTGTTTCCTGCTCTTTCTTTGTCTGTTGTAACATTATCTGTCTGCAGAAGTATCAGGTGCTATTGTGAAATCAGTAAATCAGCAAATAGCTTATGAAGTAGACTTGCCAGAAAATACTTGTGGTGATAAACAACAAGATTCATCCCTGAAGTCAGAATATGGCTACCTTAATGATGGGTAAAAACGGTCACAAATGCAAAATCTCACCAGTGATGAACCTTGGAGCTCTAGCTGAGGCACAAAGAAAAAAAAACAACCGAGATTTGTTAGGGTTGGAAGTATTTGTAGAGTTTTTGTTCAGTCTGTCCTAGCTGCTGTCTCAGTGAATTAAAACTATGGTTATGAGAAAAGCCAAGGAAAGCAGCTCAATGTATAAAAGATATTAAAAGTTCAACCACATAATAGAAAAAAATGCCCTTGACAGCTTTTGCAGCAGGAAATGCTGTACTTTACAATATTATGAATATCATGCATTGCTCACACTTGCATCCACATATTCACACACATTATTATTGTTGTTATTATTACTACAACAGAGCCTGTACGATAACATCAAGAAGGAGCCCTTCAAGATTCCAGAGGATGACGGCAATGACCTGATGCACACCTTCTTCAACCCTGTCAAAGAAGGATGGCTCATGAAAGAAGGTATGCTGGCCTCTTTTTTGCATGCAGAATTCTTTTCCTATTCTATTTTTCTACATTGTTTGTCATGGAGGTTTTGTTTTTGTTTTTTGTAGATGGGAAGTTTCTGTCATTTGTGATTGTGAAAATGGTGAATTCTTGCAGAGAAAACTGGTCACTGTAGTGCCTAAAACTGACTTTTTCACAAGCTGTGATTTTCATGTCACAACCTTCTCATTCATATGGAGTCTGAGAAATCATGCGTGTGCATTGTATTGTTCAATAGCGGATAAGATGGGCCGCTGTCAACTCTGCAGAAAACCAGTGTGCGTTCGATTTCATTTTTACGTCTAAAATTATTTATAACTGTAACCAACAAAAGAAAATCTAAACTACAGAAGGATAGTGTCTTTAAAGTCCATAATAATCATAATAATGAACCAATGTGTGTGTGTGTGTGTGTGTAGTTGAGTTTGTGTGTGTGTGTGTGTGTGTGTGTGTGTGGTGGTTGTTTTGGGGCTTAATCAGATGTTTTGCTTGTTTTCTTCAGTTTCAGTTTGGTTAATTCAACTGGCTTTCAAGTGACTTTTGAATGCTGGCAAGGAGCTCTATTACAGAAAAGAAAAGAAAAAAAACAAGTATGGCTTTGACTTGCATCAAGTGAGGGAGAGAGGCAGCAAGCACAGCTGCCAGCAGCCATTGCCATCATATGACACTTTTTATGGAATGGGCTGGGGATAGAACCTGCAAGCTTGCAGAGCGTCTGCATACATGCACTTCAAAGAATCTGGCAGAGCGCTATGATAATAGGTATACGAGGCAAAGGTGATTGTTTAGTCATGTATTATTTGTTTGCTTTGATGGACATGGTTGTGTGTTTGTGTGTGTGCAGGTGGGCGCTACAAGAACTGGAAGAGAAGATGGTTCATTCTGAATGACAACTGTCTCTACTACTTTCAGTACACCACCGTAAGTGCACGTGCTTGTCTTCGGCGTTCATTTCTTTTATTTTACTTTGTTGAGGTTATTGTGTCCCCAATAATTTGTGTTTAGAGATTCATATAGAGAACACAAATGTACACACATGTAATAGATAGGTTTGTTCTAGATTTGTGTATGTGAATCTGACCATGATGAATTCCAGGCACAACTCTGTACTTGTTTGGTGTTGTATACTTTGCCAAGTCAGAAAAGTACAGTGCAGAACTGTGTAACTATTTCGACCAAGCAAATTTTGAAGGTACTTGTGTTTTTAGTTTCTAGCATATATATTTTTCTTTTCTCCTTCTTCTTCTTCTTCTTCTTCCTCCTCCTCCTCCTCTCTCTCTCTCTCTCTCTCTCTCTCTCTCTCTCTCTCTCTCTCTCTCTCTCTCTCTCTCTCTCTCTCTCTCTCTCTCTCTCTCTCTCTCTCTCTCTCTCTCTCTCTCTCTCTCTCTCTCTCTCTCTCTCTCTCTCTCTCTCTCTCTCTCTCTCTCTCTCTCTCTCTCTCTCTCTCTCTTTCTCTCTCTCTCTCTCTCTCTCTCTCTCTCTCTCTCTCTCTCTCTCTCTCTCTCTCTCTCTCTCTCTCTCTCTCAAAAAAGACAGAAATCTACCACTCAGTATGCAGGCTTTCAACTGAACCTTGCAAATTCTCTAGTAAATTTGCAAAAAACTATGAAACAATGAACTATGAAAGGAGATTAGAGTGTATGTGGCTTTTGTCTATTTATTTTGTGTTATTTTATTTTTAAACGCGACGACGATGATGAAGATGAAGATGATGATGGTGGTGGTGGTGGTGGTGTGGTGTCCAGGACAAGGAGCCGAAGGGCATCATCCCTCTGGAGAACATCCAGGTGAGGGAGCCGGGGCCGGAGAAGGCCAAGCGACAGAACTGCCTGGAGCTGTTCCCCGTGTCCGGGGGAGACGTCATCAAGGCCTGCAAGGTCGACTCTGACGGGAAAGTGGTGGAAGGTGAGGACTCTCTGCCTGTTCGGCAGTTGTAGCCATAACAAGATTGAAAGTAAAGGGGGGGGGGGGGGGGATATAGACCCTTTCCTCCTCCTTAAAAAGACCAAACAAACAGCAGAGCAAAAATCCCGCCCCCCCCCAAAAAAAAAATTTTTTTTTTTAAAAACCCAAACAACAACGAAACAAAAACAAACAAAAAACTTGACAAAAAACAAACATCAACCTATACTAAGAAAGACACTCCACTCAACTCAGCTAGCCTGCCATTATCTCATGAATGTATTGTGTCTGTTGGAGTGTGTGAGCGATTGTATGTGTTTGTACATTCATGAAGCAGGGGAGGAAGAGGAAGGGAGGAAGAAGAAGGGAGGAAGAAGAAGGGAGGAAGAAAGAGAGGGAGCAAGGGAGTCTGTGGGTAAAACAACGAAAAAGACTGCTTTAATAGATATAGCATATTGACATTAAGCAAGGTTCTCCATTCTAGAGAGTAGGTTTTTCAGTTGGCTAGCCAAAAAATGTATGCTCTTAGATATTTGAAGTTTGCCATAATGATTTATGTTTTTAAAAAATTCTATTGTACTGTTTACATTAATTTCTGCCATTGATATTTATAACCAAGTTGTTTTTGTCCCTGGCATTTCAGAGAGTAGCTTATATTAGTTGGCCTATCCATGTTGCTGAACAATGCGTGTGTGTGTTTTCTTCCTCAGGGAGACACAATGTGTACCGCATGTCTGCGGGCACTGCTGAGGAGAAGGAGGACTGGATCCGGTGTATAAAGTGAGTTAGCAGTTTGTTACTATCAACCAGAAAATGAAAAGTGTACAGGATGTTTGGCTTCTCTGATATTCACAGAAGGTTCAGTCATTCAGTATAACAGGATTTCTTTTTTTTATTTTATTTTATATTCATACCACTTTATGTCATGACTTAGCAGCAGTGGTCGTAGAACTTTTCTTTATTCGGAAAAACAGAAATCTTTTAGGTTGGAAGCTAAGAAATGAGATGTTGATTTGTCTGGCTATAATTCAAGATTGGAAGAATCTTACAGTCTGTTTTTGTTTGATTACGTGGTAACTCTCCGTCATGACTCGGTAACAAAAAACACTTTTGATAACAAAGCTCTGAAAAGTTTTTCTTCTGGGGCACAATATAAAAAAAAAATTGTCCATCCATCAAAAAAGATCATTATACCCAATGCATGTAATCATTGAAATGTTTCTGTGGTGAAAAAGAATTTTAAAAAGACCATTTTTGTGACTCCACAATGCTCTGATATTTGATGCTCTTTGACACTAGCTGATTTTGAGTCACCAGTATACCATCTACACAGGAGCAATACCTTGAAAGACTGTTATTGTTGTTGTTGTTATTGTTGTTGTTGTGTGTGTGTTGCAGAGCCAGCATCAATGACAACCCCTTCTACGACATGCTGGCAGCGCGGCGCAAAAAAGCCACGGGTCACACCAGCCGAGGGGGGCACTGAGGGCTGGGGGACACCTTTTGTATCATACACTTTTCCTACAGCAATACGCAGCTAGTCAGACAGACGTGGGGAGGGGGGTAGGGGGGGGAGGGGGGTACACTGCCGAGCTGGTTCCTCGGCTCCCTGCCACACAGGGCATGTGGAGAAGAACATGGACAGAATATTGAAACAACGTGGAAAACCAGAACTATGGAAACTGTGGACTACCTGACCTGTGACCAGCTACGCAAACTGTGGTATTGTGTGGAGTGGTGTTCTGGTGGAAGTGTCCACAGTGTTGGCCATTGCGGAAGGCAAGAGTGGTGGAATCATCCTGTGTCCACTGATGGCAGCAGCAGCAGCAGCAGCTCCTCTTTCACATGTAGGCCTGTGTGTGAGTGTGCACATCCACATCACTCTGTGTGTGTGCGTGCATACAGGCTGGTGTTCCAGCGTGCCTGCTAGTGCACATGCTGTAGTGAATCAGCTGGCTGCGTGCGGTGTGTGGTGTGGAATGTGTCATGTAGCATTCACAGGGATCCTGTATCTCCTGTTTTGGCTGAAGAACTGTTGTTGGGGGTGCCTAGGGGAGGAGAGGGGGGGGGGCTGGCTCTCTCCCTCCTCCCTGTGCAGACCCACTGTGTGTGTCAGACAGAGCATGGATGTGGAGAGAGTGGTCTTCCTGTGTAGGCTCCTAGGAACCGTGCCTGCTCTGACTGTCCAGTCCTTGCCTCCCTGTGGTGGTCACAGACCTGTGGGTGACCGTCGTCCTCCTCCTAGCTAGCTAGAGGTCACAGAGAGGGAGTGTGTGTGTGTGTGTGTGTGTGTGTGTGCGTGCGTGCGTGCGTGCGTGCGTGCGTGCGTGCGTGCGTGCGTGCGTGCGTGTGTGTGAGGATCTGGTTGTAAGGGTGTTTGCTGAAGTGGTTTGGATTGATTGACATAATAAGACAGAGTGTGCGTGTGTGTTACACTTGTGTGTATGAGGGAGGGTGGAAGGGGGAGTGAGAAGAGAGAGAGAGAGATAATCCTAACACACATTTTAGAGAGAGAGAGAGGTTAGAAATATAGTTGAATCTCTCCCCCCCCCCCCCCCCCTCCCAAGACAAAAAAGACAAAAAAGCTATTGAGAGAAATGTAGGGTGGATGAAGTGATGGACAATCTCTGCTAAAGACATCACCAGTTAAAGATTGCATTCCAAGGACCTAGCTACCTGACTGCATGGCACATTCAGTTAGGTCATTACCACACAAACATGAAGAAAGAATGGGCTGTTGTGTTCTGCTTTATCAGACCTCCACAATATGTAATGACTATGGCCTTTGTATTCATTTAATCAGGTTAAGTTGTTATCATTACTTTCGTAATAGAATGGAGACTAGTAGCATCCATTCATGCATGAAACTGAGTGAAATAGGAGTAATCAAAATGATGTTTATTTATTTATTTCTAGATAAATTACTTACTTTCTTACCCAAGTATCACATATCTGTGTACTGTTTCAAAAACGGCTTTTACCATTAGTTTTAAATGCTTCATCAGTTATTCCCTGTAGCACTGACTCATGGGAAACTGAAGACCTTTTTAAAAGACATTTTCATTGTCATTGAAACAGTCCATTTGATACCATAGTGTTAACTGAGCAGTTAGCTCTTTCTCACCTGTGTGCTGGCCAATGTGTGTAGTTGATGATATGTTGGGTATGTGTGGGTTGTTTTCATGAAAGGGATTTTAAGAAATGCGCCATTTAAAATAAATGTGGGTTCACATCTTTTCATATGTATGGAGATTTGACACAACCATGATCCATTGAATTTTCCAACTCCCCCCGTCCATCGTCGCTACTGGCTGTACAGAAAGGGAAAACTAAATCATGAAAGTTATTCTGTATTGGCAGCTTATGAAGAGTGTATGTGTGCTGGTGTTTGTATGCAGCCTGTTATTGTTTATCATGATAGTAGATTTGTGTGAAATGTCCTTCATTTTTCTCCTTGCTAATGTGAAATGAGAGAGAGAGAGAGATGTGTGTAGAGGTTGTGCTATTAAAAAAAAAAGAAAGTATGTTTTTTCTTCTGGACAAGTAATAGCTATGTGTATGACTTGCTCTCCAGGGTGTAATTCTGAAAGTAGGAAAGGCAGTTGTGTTTTTCCTGATCATTCTGCACAACAAAGTCCTGTGATTATGTCGCTTTTTATTTTCTTCCTTAGTTATACATTTTTTATTATTTTGTATTATCTGTGGTGCCTTTCCCCCCTCTGTTGTGCACATGCGCATCAGGCCACCCAGTTGAAGGGATGGTCATTGTATTTCTCTGCAGGAACTTTGGGCTTCTTTGTCCATGGACAGGCTTTGCCATTACACTGTGCCCTCCCTCCCCCTCCCACTTTTGTGCATAAATGTTTCTTAACCTATGGGAGTGGGTCATCTTACAGATCTTTCTAGGGACAGCTTTTCTTGTTGCTGTTAATTAGTTTTTTTTAGCATGTGCAAAATGGGTGATGAAATTTGGGCTCTGTGTATTAGTATCGTCCAGAAGATGTACATTAAGATTGATCACGCCTTGGGGGGGGGTGTATGGATGATGGTAGAAAGTTCATCTCCACAAGGGATTTGAACCACAGACCTCTTCATGTAGACAGGCATGTCTCAGTACTTTCAAACTGCCCTTTTAGTTGCCAGAAATTGGTCCACTGTGGTGGGGGTGGGGGTGGGCTTTAACATTTTTAAAAAAAAGAGGTCATGACTGTTCCCCTTCTTTTTCTTTCTTTGTCTCTTTTTTTTTTTCTTCATAAGCGCTTTTTTTGTTGTTTGTTGATATTTCGACCGACACTGTGTTGTATGGTCAGCCATGTTGAATAACTGTGACTGTGGTGTCTGTGTTGGGGGACTGATTGAAGAGAAGTGGGTCACTGAAATTCAGACACAGCGAGTGTTGAGAGGTGCCACAGTTTTTATTATTTATTTTATTTTAATTTTTTTACTCACTAAGTTACTGTTTGCTTGGATGTCATTTTTTTTTTTTAAAGAAGTGAAGGTGCAGATATGGTATGGAAGGGATAGATCGAGTTGAATTTCTTTGGTTTCCTGAAAATGTATGCTCCACAGAAAGCATGTTGGTGGTTTTTTTGTAATTTTTAAGGTTTATTTATTTGTTTGGAAAAGGGTATTCCAACATTGTCAAGTGTGCAAGCAGGAATTACTTGCTTAAGTGTGTGAGAGTCTCTGTGTGCGTGTGTGTGTGTGTGTGTGTGTGCATGTGTGTGTGTGTGCTCATGCAAGTGTGCATGCTCTCACTTGCAGAGGGCCTTGTTCTACTTAATCTGATGACTTTTGATCCCTCTTCTAATCACTTTAGAGTATAAACCATGCTGTAAAACCCATACGTGTAAACGAGGCCATCTGTACTCAGGTCTTTCTAGTCATTTGACCAGTGGTGGTTATGTGGTGACCCCTTGGTTCTTGTCTGCTTGTGTGAGTGGTGGGGTGTGTCTACATCAGTACATGTATGAGAAGTATGAGACAGTGAAGGTATGGCTGTACAATCTGGAGAAAAGAGAAAGAACAGTCCTCTATGGGCAGAGAGAGAGAGAGAGCTAGAGGAATGAATGTAGATATATATATATATATATATATATATATATATATATATATATATATATATATATATATATATATATTATATATATATGCAAAGGTGAGAGAAAAAGAAAGATTGCTATGTAGTTAATACCCATAGTTATAAGAATGTGTTTTGATTGAAATACTCCTTGGTGTGCCTGCAATTGTATATATATCTATCTGTAAGAAGTGTGACATTTTCGTGTTTGTTGCCTGAAAAATCAAAGACTGTAGGCATTTACCTGTATGTATATGCCTGCACTGTTTCCGCTTTAGTTTACTGTTTTTCCTTTACCAAAGATCCTCCTTTGTTTGGTGCAGTTGCCTTTGTTTGTCTCCTGAAGTGAGTGGTGGGGAATTGTCTGCCTTCTTCTTCGGCGTGATTAGTTGTGTGGCCTTCTTTAGTGCAGTTTGTTTGTTTGTTTGTTTATATTGATCTATATTGCCTTGTTTGGTGATCCCTTTTTTTGTGCCTGTGATCTGGAGTGATCTGTGTTTGTATCATTTTTTTTTCTCTTTTAAAGGGTTTATTGTTGTGGGCTGGAAAGTGTTACATGTATTCATGTGTTGGTGTATTTTCTTCACATTGGTTTACTTCTAACTAGAGACACAAGTGTTCTTACTTTCTTAAAATAGGTGGAAGCTCTCCTCTGTGTGTGTGTGTGTGTGTGTGTGTGTGTGTGTGTGCGTCATGTGTGTGTGGGCATGGGTTTTCTTGGGGGGGGGGGGGGGAGTGTAGTTTTCTTGTGTGTGTTTTTTAGAAATAGAGATTACTTCACTGTTTTGCAGTCAAACATTGGCATGATAGCTTGTGATCTGAATAAATTATAAACCTGTATTATTTAAAACTTGAGATGTGACACTGTTTATGAAATGAGTTGGAGACATGGCAATGACATCATGTGGTAATCCCTCTGGAGTTAAGTATGCAAACCTTCTTGCCAATGTTTTCTTGTTAACACGTTTCCTCTTTTCCTGCACTGTCTGTTTCTGCCCTCTTTTTGCACCAAGTCATGTCTGCGTGTGTACAAGAGTAGTGAAAGGGGCAACTGTTGTCCATTGTCTGTCTGTTTGTCATGTAAAAGGTTGAATGAAGCAGTGCCTGTGTCGAATCCCATGAATCCCTAGACTAATGACCTTTGTGATTGGCAGGGCTTGACACATGGTTCAGTTGGATGACTGTGTGAATTTATTTGCTGAAGTTGTAGACAATTCAATATTGCTTTTTTATGCTTTGTCTGTATGTTTATGTACCATAGAAAGAATAATGATGTACCCAGTGGAGTGTGTGTGTACAATGCAATAGCTCAGCCTGTATACTCCTGCTAGAGCCCTATTTATGTGTACATATGTAGATACACAGTACTGCAGCCAGTGACTTCATGGGACAGGGGATGCACGGGAGCTGCCCTCAGTCTCCTCCCCACCTTGCCTTTGTCAGTGTGACAGATGAGATGGCAAGACACAAGCCCTGACAGAATGTGAAAACAGAACGATGTTATGCAGACGGTTCAGCCCTCAGTGGCCTATCCTAGCTGCTGGGCCAACATTTGATCATTTATAGCAAAGTGTGTTTTAGTTTGCTTTGTACTGCATGTTCTCCAGGAGGTGTTATTGTATGCAGGACATTCTGGGAATTCCAAACCTCACCCTGTGTAGGTGAATGGGACAGTTCAGTTTTCAGTATGGAAGGAAACAACCAGATTTTTAAAAAAAGTTAACATTATTCATACTCCACTCAAAACGGAAACATCCACATTTACTCAATATTGAAAGGAAATCCATGATCTCAGTGTTTTAATTTTTTCCTGAATTATTTATCTTAGATTTATGGAAGTTCATATATATATATAGTTTTATTACAGTTTTAGAGACATTTTGTAATTATTCTTTTCAACACAAAGGAAGAATGTATTTTTGGGATTCACTGCTGTTCAATATTAAGATCTAAGCATGTTTTGTTCAGGTTTCAAACGCCTGTCAGCACTTTGCCCTTGTGTTTCCCCATGTCCTTTGAATTCAGATTGATTGCATGCCTCACACTGCTGCTACCCATGTGGATTTTATTATTATTTATTTTTTGTGCTACTGGTCTACAAAAACAATCACCAGTTTGCTCGCTGATGTTGAATGTCCAGTCTGCAAGAACTATCAAAGCAGCTCCTGTCTGACAATGGCATCCAAAGATGTTGTGTATTCCTTGAAAATGAGTGGGATGTCTTGCAGGGAGATGTGGTGATGATGTTGTGGTCCACAGGAAGGGAACAAGCTTGGTGTCGGAGAGAAATCGGCTGTGTGGCAGTTTGTATACTTTCTATTTTCGTGGGTTTGGTTCACATCTGCCTATTGTCCATCTGCTGTGGTTTGGGTGGAGTGTGGTAGGAATTCTCGCATGTGTGGAGTGGTAGGAAGTATGCCAAAGTCGGATGTGCTGGGCCTGGCTTGTCAGGTGCTTAACAGCAGCGCAACGCATTTTCACTTATAAATATGACAGACAACTGTAGCTGCTGTTCGAAGAAGAAATCATGTGTATTGATTGTATGTGAATTCAGTCATCGCTCCTTTTCGGCATTGCTTTTTCAAAGTGTAGCATTACTTTACAGCAAGTATTGTTAAGTGCAGTATGCCCTCTGAGCTGCATGTAATGTGTAGTGCTGTATATCCACGATTGAAATGGCACAGTCATTTTGATGTAGCTGTATTGCCTGGTATGTTGGAAGTATTCCTTTTTGATTTCACTGGGTTTTTTCCCCCATGTCTTTTCTTTACCGTAAAAGTGATATGGTCTCACCTGTTGGCAATGTCGGGTATGATGCTAGTGATAAGTTAGCCCCACATTTGTTCAAAAAGTTGTCATATGGTGTGGCGAGGTTTCTCCTTTACATTTTAAAGGCTTGGTTAGTATTTATTTGGCATCAACAGTTTTAGTTACACTTTACAGGGTGTATGTAGTCCCTCAGGCTTTTGATAGGACTTGTGTAAGTTTACACACACTCTCTTAATATGACTAACTTTCACAAGATTTTTGTTTGTTTTTGTTTGACCTTTTTTTGTTACCTCCTTTGTTTTCTCTTGTTTTCATCAGGCAGTCAGTGTAACTGATAATCAGGCAGCTTCAGTTAGTCAAAGGGATGGCAGTTTAAGTGAGATCAAAATGATGAAACAGGGATGCTTTGAGAACATCATATAGTGTGCCCTTTGATTAAACAGCAATTGTCTGGCGGTTAGTTGACTAGCGGTGTTTATGATCTGTCAGTGAATGGCTGTAGTGTTGTAATTGGGGTAGATCTATAGGACAGTGTGTGTGTGTGAGGGAAGGGAGGGGGGAGTGCTGTATTTTCTGTGTCGATGGAAGACTTTTTATGCATGTGTCAGGAGTTATTTTTGTAGCTGACAATGATATTATTCACCAGGTGTGTGTGTGTGTTTAGAAAAGTGTCATGATAAGGTGAATTCTTGAAAGTGGTTTTTTTTTAGTTGCTCTCACCATCTCTTGCATTTACTATGAAATTTAGCTGGTTTGAGGGAAAAAAAGTAAAAGTGATCTGTCATCAGTTGATGTCTGCGTGGCCATGTCTTCTGTCTGATCTGGCAGCACAGCAATAACACTTTGTGTCACAGACACACACAAATAACCAAGACACCTGTGAAAGACTTTCCTGTTTAATACTTTTAAAGTGTAAGAAACATGCTGTGATAAAACACTACTATGAATATGGTCTTTTGGGTTGTTCGTTCATGAGTGAACATCATCATTATGAAAAATTGACATTATGAAGAAAAAGATTTTTAAAAATTGTTTTAATTTTGTAAAAGAAAGGATTTTTTGTTTAGTGATTTGACATACAGATATTTGTTTGATTACATGAAATTAATTCTCACCTGGCAGAATATAACCTTAACACAGAAAAGAGAAGTGGGTATGGTAAATGGTTAGTTCCGTATAACGATAAACAGATCTGTGTGATGTGTGTTTTGTACCATTGGTGATCTCTACAACTGCAGTGCTGTCTATTCTGATGCAGTCTGTTGCCTTTTCTATAACCCGTGTATGCTGCCCATGCACACAGCATTGTAGCACATGTGAAAATGACGTCTTTTTTTGCCATTCTTGTGACAAAGGGGATGTTCCACATTCTGTAAAGTTGTTGATCAGATCTATTGAAGATGAAATGTTGGAAAACTTAAATTGCAGCATGTTGTACTGTTGATTAGCGATGAACTGTTTAAATGGAATTTTCATCAGGAAAATCATTGATACTTTCCCTACTATTCCATCAATTTTCTTAACCGAAACAAAAAAAAAACAAAAAAAGAAGAAGAAAGAAATACAAGCAAACCAGCCAAACAGGATAAAAATCGCATAGTACCCTATCCACCACCAGTACAGTAGTCTGTGAGTTATCATTGACTAGATCTGGTGGCTGGGATGGAATAGCCTGGAGGGTTCTGGTTCAAGTCTGCTGGAGCTCTAGAGATTGATTACAATCTGATTTTCCCCCAGAGTTTTCATAGAGATTGATTACAATCTGATTTTCCCCCAGAGTTTTCATAGAGATTGATTACAATCTGATTTTCCCCCAGAGTTTTCATTGGTATTGACACCATCATTCCTCTGAAAGATCTTCAGGTGATACTTTCCTTCATCCATAAAACAACCTGATGGAATTTTAAAATTATTTTTGTTAACAGGCCACCACAGCATTGTATTTGTGGTCGGTTCAGAAGAATGTGTGCATTATTATGTAACAGTGCAACTGTGCGAATGTTTTTCGTGGCTACCTCTGGCAGAGTGACCTGTTGTTCCTGATCGTACTTACACCAAATCCACTGTGAGAGAGAGAGAGAGAGAGAGAGAGAGAGAGAGAGAGAGAGTGTCCTCCTGCCTGTGTATCATTGCAATGGATCATGAATCAATCAATGTATTATGGTCTCCTGAAGTGGAAAGAATGTAATATATTTGTACACAATACTACTGTATTTTCATTAAAATGTATAAACTGTGTATCCATGTACTTTCAGTATGAGTGGTTGGTTTTTTGTTTTGTTTTGTCTGCTGCTGCATGAGTTGGCAGTTAGTTGTGTGTATGTAAAGAGGCGCGTGTGTTGTTAGCAAAGGGTATTCTGCAGCTCTTAGCTGAAGACTTCCAAAGTGTAATGGAAAAAAAAATTGAGAATTTAAAAGAAAAGAGAAAAACAAGGAAAATGTGCAGATTCCTAAAAGCAGAATGAACATGTTCAATAATAAAAAAACAAGCCAACAACCCAAACAACACCTGGCAGTGTATGGCCCCCTCTGCTACCACAACGTTCACATGCCTTTTCTCTGCATGACAGTGTTGAAAAGAACATTGAACAAAGCTAGGATCAAAGAGAAAAGTAGAATTTTAAATTTTAAAAGAAAAAGGAAAAAAGCAACCCAGTACAAACAGAAGAAAAAAAGAATCACAAGACTTAAAGAGCATTCATAGGGAAACGTCTTTATTTTGAAACTTCTATTTCTTTTCTTGAAACAAAGCTTCACATGATTTCATTCAACCACGTTGAGGGAAATAAGGAAAATCAGATGCATATAATCCACACCAGTTATTCATTATGTACAGTTTAAAAAAAAAAAGGCTTTGCTTCCCTAATTTCATTTGTGACAATCTCCTTTTCATGATTTTTCTTTCATGAACAAACACACTCTCAAAATATAAAAATCAAACATAACATTAAACATTAATCCATCTCCCCCACACAAACCCAACACCTATCTGCATCAAAGCTCTTTTCATCAGTACCATCATTTTGTAATATTGATGTAAAAATATCAACTTTTAAGCCAGCATGTAAAGTGTGCACAACTTTAAACCATGATAACAGTGATATCACACTGGCTTCAAATCAAAGAAAGTATGTTCACAGGAAGAGGGCAACAAAAGACCAGCAACCAGTCACACACACACAGAGTAGACAGGCAGCAATCGAAGAAAAATATTTTCGCATGAAGACCAGTAACCCACACACAGAAGGAAGGTGGCAGGCTGGTTAAGATGTTCGCCTGCCAACAAGTAAACCGTGAGGTTGTGGGTTTGATTCCCAGCCTCGCCCTTTCTTCCCAGTTTGACCAAAAAAATCGAACTGAATGTCAAAGTCCTTTGGATGAGACTATAAACCGAGGCCCTGTGTTCGAACGCATGCAGAACATCTTGCG
The DNA here is from genome assembly GCA_028751875.1 of Rapana venosa. Taxonomy (NCBI): domain Eukaryota; kingdom Metazoa; phylum Mollusca; class Gastropoda; order Neogastropoda; family Muricidae; genus Rapana; species Rapana venosa. Next base: position 98,666,094 of record CM054135.1, on the reverse strand, counting down.
CACACGTTAAATCCTGTTCCGCTTTTTGGAAGAGTAGGCCATTGTGTGCTGGTGGAAACAGATGACAAAATTTACAAAAACGCATACACACGGGGACTGGATGTAAAAAAAGCACATGAGTGCTTATTCCATTAACCTTGATATAAAATAAAAAATAAAACAGAGGACACACACACAGGACACACACACTCACAGAGGACACGGGGTGGGGTGGGGGGGGGGGGATGCTGACATGGGAAATGGTTTCCATCCCAAACTTACTAACAGCTGGGAGTGACCCAACCCAAATCTTCAGCAGCTGACCACAAGGAGAAAGAGCATTGAAACTGCGATGTGAGGAGAGGGAAGGGAGAGAGAGGTGTAAAAAGAGAGACAATAATGCATAAATAATGCATGCTTGAATTTCATTCATCATATAACACAAAATGAAAGATTTCTGACCACACTGATCTTTCAAGTAAGAAGAGAAAACAATCTGATGCCCCATCCTATTTAAAAAAACATACAGATTTACAAACAGTGTGTGAGGACAGGATGAAAAAAAAGCTAAAGGTGTCCCATAACTCATGCAGTTGTTGGGAAGTGAAATGTCGGAGTCCTCAGCTTCTCCAGGGGCCAGCTTATTGAGGGCGGTGCCCATCTCCTCTCCATCGCTGCTTACCTTTCCTGACCCTAAAGAGGGCAGGTACCCATTTACAACTGGGAGAACTGTACTGAAGCCAAGGTGCACAAATGGTCACCCATCCACTAGGAAATCATGCTCAATGCTGCTTAACCTTAGCTTGGGGAAAGCGAGTGCTCTAACCACTGAGTTATCTCATCCCATCTGTACCCTCAATAATGATTATTTTGACTTGACACAGTTCTAACATGTTGCTCTGAAAAATGTTTTTGATGGAAACTGAGCTAGGCATTTGATCCTCGCCCTGAGTGTCCACATCCACCAACACCAGGAAGAGCACTGCCTTCATTCAGGACAACCCAAGAGCAAGGGTGCCTGTAGAAGAGACATTCCAAGCCAGTTTTATCCAAGAACAAAGGTCCTATGGAGACATTCCAAGCCAGTTTTATCCAAGAACAAAGGTCCTATGGAGACATTCCAAGCCAGTTTTATCCAAGAACAAAGGTCCTATGGAGACATTCCAAGCCAGTTTTATCCAGGGACAAAGGTCCTATGGAGACATTCCAAGCCAGTTTTATCCAAGGACATGGGTTACCTATGGAGACACTGCAAGCCAGTTTTATCCAAGGACATGGGTACCTATGGAGACACTGCAAGCCAGTTTTGTCCAAGGACATGGGTACCTATGGAGACTGCAAGCCAGTTTTATCCAAGGACATGGGTACCTATGGAGACACTGCAAGCCAGTTTTATCCAAGGACATGGGTACCTATGGAGACACTGCAAGCCAGTTTTCTAGTTATTTTAGGGTCACTTCCAGACTATCTGCAGGTAGAGACACCACTGGTACACAGATGTGGAAACAAACAGTGCTGCAGGATGCTTCATTACACACACACACACACACACATACATACACACACACATACACACACAGAGACACACACACACACAGACACAGACACACACAGAGACACACACATACACACCAGGCAGAGGATCATCATACCTAAACACTTCTGACACAAGTTTTACATCCCTCATTCATCCAGGGAGATAATCAACATGATTTTCCTAGTTTTGTTTAATGTCATACAATACATCAATGGGTATTATCATTTGATATTAACAGCCCCTAAATGAAGATGTATGATGGTTTATCATACATATGAAATCTGCTGTCAATGATGTGTATATGTAATTCTTATGTCAGAGTTACTACTCAATGCCACTGCTATATGCTCAATATTCAAACTTGGTGTTTTTGGCTATGTATGGGTGAAGGAGGTCAATATTTCTACTCTACTTCACACACACACACAAAACAAAACAAACCAAAAAACCCCAACAAAACACACACACAAACAGTTTTTTAAAAAGTATTCAATCCAAAATATACTTACCTATATATCTCAATAAGCAATGACCTGGAAAAAATGTTTAAAAATACAACCGCTACCACCCCAAAACCCAACCAAACCTGTCATTACGAACAAGACATACATATTCCAACAACATTTTTTCAACAGAAATATCAATGACAACAAAAAGTCTCCCCCCCCCCAACACTCACACACCTATCAGTAGGAGTGAGGGATCCAAAATAATGGAAAACATTTACATATGGAAGAACAAAATAAAGCACAGACAATGATATAGTTATACTCATGTTAAATGGTCACCTTTCAAGAATGTTGACTGAAGAGTGTTGTATACAATAAATAATTATGAATATCGTACAGATAGATACACAGGTCATACATTTTCCATACCCCCTGTTCAGAACAGTTTTTGTATAAAAATCCCTGAGGAAGTTGCTAATGTGCTAATAAAAGAGACAGATAGACCATAACCTCCCCCCCCCCCAAAAAAAAAAAAAAAAAATCACAAAAAAAAACAACCAACCAAATAAAAAAAACCCAAACCCACCCCCTCCCCCTAAAAAAACACACACAAACTAACAACACAAACACACCAAACAAACCCCAACCCAAAAACAAAAGCCCACACCCCCCCCCCAACAACAACCCAAAACAAAACCAAAAAAAGCAAGAAAACCTAAACCTTCCAGATCCATAAAAGGCATTTGAGCTGAACAACAGTAACAGCAAATGAACACAGTAAGCCAAGAGACACCTGCAACTAAGAGACTGATGAGAGCACCATGTCTACAGGTATACTACAACCAAGAGATCAAGGGTAGCATCATATCTAAAGGTACACTGTCAGGTGACATCCAGACATTTGCCGACAAACAGAACAGTTTCTGCACGATCGATCCAGACACGCCTCAGTGTGTGACACAGACATTTGCCGACAAACAGAACAGTTTCTGCACGATTGATCCAGACACGCCTCAATGGGTGACACACCTCCACAGCCATACTGCGACAAGTTCTGCCACAAAGCAACAGCTCCTTTAGACTAGTCGGCAAGTTTATACTGTCTTTAGGCCATTCTAAGGAGACAACAGTTCTGAAGTGCATACTGTTGGGCAGTCAGTCCATACAACAATGAACACCTGCAGTGAAGTCAGTCAGTCACACACATCAACAGTGCAGGCTACCCTGAAGTTCTCAGATTCAGAATGAACCAACAGGCACAAGTAGAAAGAACTCCAAGAACTAGAGGTAATGGAAAACGCAAGAGTTGAAGGTGGACGCTAAACTGGAAAGATGGTAAATAAGTTCAATGATGCACACCTGGTGTACTATGGAGAAGCTGGCCCACATCACATCACAACACATCAGTGATCACATCACAGCAGAGTGGCAGTCTCCCATGGCCATGCACCATCAGTGGCCATGGGCCTAACTGACCACCAACCAGTAAGGCCAACTTCAACCTCCTCTCCACAGGAACGTGAAGGAGACATGCTGCTTTCTTCTTCTCTTCTTGCTTAACTCAAAGTAAAGTCCTGAGCTAGCCGAACAAGACAGACTACGCTGAGTAACTCAACTGCAGATCAAACAGCGGTTAGCAGTGAACACATGCAGAACTTAAACTGTTACAAACAACAGTCACTGCATCAAAGACAGAACATGTGCATGTAGAATGAAGTTGACAACCATCCATACAGTGAAAATGCATTTTCTACAACAGAAAATGCCACATGAAAAAGGAACCTACAGGGAAAAACAAAAACCTACTGCTATGTCTAGAACTGTCAGCAAAGGATCCAACAAAGTGCAATTAGAAGTTACTGAAATTTGAGAGTGTGGACCTCTGTCGCAACATGAAGTCCAACTGCTGCCATCTTAAGTCATTACAAGTGTGAACAAACAAACCAACCAATCACCACCCAGACTGTATTCTCCCCACTTCCAAAAGAACATGAACAACACCAAGGCACCTCTAACTGAACAGAACCGAATCTGACTGCCATGTTGAGGAGCTGTACCCAGACATCTGAAATGAACAGTCAGTTGCCTTTGGCACAAGACACAGTCAATATGCTGGTCCACAGCATGCAATGCCATCTCTGTACACAGGGACTGAAGGAAAATGACAGTGAAAAAGTAAGCAGCACATTCACAGAATGTCCTGGAATGGATGAAAGCAGAGCCAAGTCTGAAACTTCTTGGACTAAACAGCAAGTACCATTTATTTCACTGCCACAAAGGAAGAATACTAACTCTGATATGAGGTCTACATAACAAATCAACCGATGTTAATAACATATATACCCATCTGGCATCATTCGGCTTATCACCCTGTCTGCCTTAGAAGCATAGTGTATGTTCACTGTGTATGTACAGAGAATATATATTTCTGACATCACAAAGTCTGACATCACAAAATCTGAAGATACCATAGGCATCACCGGCCAGTTAGCTATCTGCAGGATGTGATCACAAAGACCAAACTGTGTCATTAACATAAACAAAAACAAAACACAATGCAACAATCCCAGCCAGGACAATATCAATAACAAAAGCCTGTCATCCTCACAACCAATTCAACATGTGTGGATTTTGGAAGAAGGTTCCAGAGAAAAAGATGCCCTCCACGTAAAACCTGACCACTGAGCACGGCAGAACTGACTGCCATTTGGACACAGCGGGTTTTTTGGGACACAGCTGTTATCCAGATCCCAGCAGATGCCATGTGGACACAGCTGTTATCCAGATCACAGCAGATGCCATGTGGACACTGGAGTTATCCAGATCACAGCAGATGCCATGTGGACACTGGAGTTATCCAGATCACAGCAGATGCCATGTGGACACTGGAGTTATCCAGATCACAGCAGATGCCATGTGGACACTGGAGTTATCCAGGCACAGCAGATGCCATGTGGTCACTGGAGTTATCCAGATCACAGCAGATGCCATGTGGACACTGGAGTTATCCAGATCACAGCAGATGCCATGTGGACACTGGAGTTATCCAGATCACAGCAGATGCCATGTGGACACTGGAGTTATCCAGGCACAGCAGCATCCAGTCCTAAACCTAGGAGGTGCTGATGCATGAACTTAGTGACTTAAAGAACTTGTGAAACCTCTGTAACAGACAGGACAGTTCACTGGTGTTGTCATCATCTGATTAGATTTTTAAAAAAAAAAGTGAACTACAATACAACATAAAATTCAATAAAAATCTTATTGGCAAAGAAACAGCTTCTGCCAGTGAAGACAAGTGGCAATGTAGCCCTCTGCAGTGTGTGTGTGTGTGTGTGTGTGTGTGTGTGTGTGTTATTTACTAATGATATCCCCTCCCCATTCAATCTCCTTCTTTCCAACTGCCCTCAACTATGGAGTGTAAATTTCCAATTTCCATGCATTCTGACACTCAATCCATTAAAAAAAAGAGCAAATGAAAGTAATAGACTTTATAGCACACTGCACTGTTACTAATCGGTTACATTTTTTATCCCATACTTATAATTTTTACTGGCCAGTTATTTTCTTTATTATATACTTATTTGCTGGCCTTTTATAATTGTTGAAAAAAAGAACACGCAAAACCCTAACGGTGTAAACCGTAAAAGACAGATAGTGATCAATCACAAACAGTGTTTCCAGTGAGGCCACCCAGGGTTTTCACACAGGTCAACACAAAAATACACAAAATGGAGCTGAAACAGAAAGCAAGTACATGTATCAGTTCATAAGAGCGCAGATTCTGCATCTTGCAGAAAAAATAAAACAAAATAAAATCCTTTCACTTGAAATCAACCAGCTGGAGGCAAGAACAAGAAAACAGTGAGCACTACACGCTGACAGTGTCTCGGGTTTCTTCACACTGAATGGATTGGATACCTGTGGTTTTGACAACATTCAGCCAACAGTTTCTTCAAGGACAGGAGAGACCGGCATTTCAGAAGCGCGCGCGCACACACACACACACACACACACACACACACACACACACACACACACACAACAGCACAGGTATGGCACACCAGGCAAGCTTTTCTATGGAATGGAGAGGACTCCTCCTTCAACATCACACTGTGTGAAACACAGTGGGGACTATGGCATGTCATCAGTTCACTACCAAAGTTGGAAAACTCTTCACAGTTACATCTTCTGAAGGGCATTCTATCTGATTTAAAAAAAGAGAGAGAGAGAGAACACTCACTTGTACACACACACACGTAAGTAAAAAATACTCTCACACGCACACACACACGCATATACACACACACAAACACACTTACACTCATGCACACACACACACTCTGTGATCACTGTAGTTTTGACATCCACCATCTCCTATTTTGCAAAGCTGCCATTCAGGAAATCTACACATTCTGACAAAGCAGACTATGGGCAGGTGCACACCCCCCTCCCCCTTTCTTCTTTTTTTGTGTCCCCTGTACACTGCAAGTTCTCGCTATGTGGAATACGCTGGAGTGGACTTCTCTCAACACACCAGGGGATGTCAGATCAAGTGAGCCAGTCATTTCTAACGTAATGCTGTTATCAACAACTCCTTGGAGACGCTTTCTCCAAGCACAATGTTCAACAATACAGGCATTTCAACACACCGAGTTGAGTTGTACACAGACTTGTTTCAGTAACTTAGAATTGAAAGAGATTGAACAGACGCTATCGCGAAGTGGTTACGGCAGTTTGACTTTAATCCTATGGGTCCATGAAGTCATGGGTTTGAATCTCAGCGGCACCTGGTGAATTAAGGGTGGGGATTTCTACCACTTGCAACATCAAGTGCAGCCCTGTCAGTGCCATAACTCCCTTCGTGTACAATATACATAGATGCAGAAGATCAAATATGCACGTTAATGATCCCGTAATTCATGTTTGACCAGCGTTTGGTGGGTCACAGAAACATGAACATACCCAGCATGCATCCTCGAAGTTGGAATGTGGCTACCTTCATGGTGGCAAAATTGGTCCTATATGTAAAATCTCACCACTGGGGAACCTCAGAGCTCTAGCTAAGTAATGGAAATTAAAAAGAGATGTAAAGTTGGCAACCTTGGTTTTGTATGATGAACAGAAGGATCCACTGCCTCTGAGAAACATGTGGAAAAGTGTGATACATTCTGCTTTCAATGTACAGAGACTCTAACTCAGTCAAAAAACAGAAGAAAAAAAAGGCAACTGGCTGATAAAACCTCAAACATCTTTCAACTTTATTATAAACTCACATGATTGAAAACAGTCACATATAAAACAACTCACATGAATGAAAACAGTCACATATAAAAAACACACCATGATAGAACAATACTGATCCAGCAGTGAAAACAATGAAGGCAAGTCAATAATAAAAATCATGTTTGACAGATACAAGTATGATGATGTGGCAATGGGGGTGCCTCTTTCACAGGGAGAGGCCAGAGAGAGAGAGAGAGAGAAAACCAAACATACTTCATGACAAAAAAGATAAGTATATTTCAAGGGGTAGAAGATTGGCAATACATATTTTCTTCATTTTACAAACACACACACGCCTGCAAACACAAGTAGACAGGAAGAAAAGGATTACATTTGTAAGTGTACATTTAGTTAATGGGTGAATGGGTACATTTTACAGTTGGCTGTATCCTCCTATTTAAGAACAGAAACGAAACAAGCGTACACAGAGTAACAAAACAAGCATACACAGAGTAACAAAACAAGCATACACAGAGTAACAAAACAAGCATACACAGAGTAACAAAACAAGCATACACAGAGTAACAAAACAAGCATACACAGAGTAACAAAACAAGCATACACAGTCAAAACATTTCAGCAAAAAACAAAAAAACCACTATAAAAATAAGAAAAAGTGGTACATCCCCACTGTTGCATGCACGCACACACATAAACATACACACAGTCCAGTGGGCAGACTTTAAAACACACTCACACACACAACCACAGAGTGACATCATGTGCATAGATCCAGCATGAAACACAATTTGAGCTGCTTATCATGTCCCCAGCAGTGCACAGTCTTCTCTCCACAATATCAGTCAGTTTAAACAGGTGCAGCATCTCACAACTGCAGTGTGAGGTCTTCTCTCCACAATGTCAGTCAGTTTAAACAAGTGCAGCATCTCAAAACCTCTCCACATCCACTGTCAGTCTGGCTTTTCCCCCTGCACAATATTCTCAACACTGAAGATTAACTCCAAAATGTACAAGACTGTATGAATCTAAGTGGTATATATAACACTTTATCACGTCTGCAATTGTCCACCTCCAGTATGGATGGACCTGGACATTGGTTTTTGAGCCGAGCAATCTCCACAACTGAATGGACTCCAGTACAGCACAGCTTTGATGACAGCCAGGCTTTGGCACTCAATGAGCTGGCGTTCTTGTCAGAGCAGTGTAGAGCCCCCATGACCAATCTTCATCATGTGTGGTGTGGTGTGGTGCAGTGTGGTGTAGTATCGTGTGGTGTGGTGTTGTGGTGTAGTGTAGTGTTGTCTCATGTAGCACAGTGTCATATCGCGTTGTGTCCTATCCTGTCGTGTAGTGTTCGTTCTCCAGGGTTGTTTGTTTATTAGTGTTTCTATGTTTTTCTGTCTTTCCTTCTCTCTTTCCACAGTCAGGGCGTGCACTTGCTGGAAGCCAGGCTGCAGAGCTGGAGGACTCACCACCCTGCTGAAGGAAAGTGCGCTGTTGTCCTTCCAGTCTGACCACGACCTCCCCATTCACATAGTCCCTCCCTCCCTCCTCTGTGTCCTTCAGGGTGGGCGGCTCTGTCACCTTACCCGCCTCTGCTCAGGCACAGCTGGAGATGACTTCCTCTGGTCTTCCCCCCATGTCCTCTCTTCACCACCAGCAGACTTCCTCTGGTCTTCCCCCATGTCCTCTCTTCACCAGCAGACTTCCTCTGGTCTTCCCCCCATGTCCTCTCTTCACCACCACCACCAGACTTCCTCTGGTCTTCCCCCCATGTCCTCTCTTCACCACCACCAGACTTCCTCTGGTCTTCCCCCCATGTCCTCTCTTCACCACCAGCAGACTTCCTCTGGTCTTCCCCCCTGTCCTCTCTTCACCACCAGCAGACTTCCTCTGGTCTTCCCCCATGTCCTCTCTTCACCACCACCAGCAGACTTCCTCTGGTCTTCCCCCCATGTCCTCTCTTCACCACCACCAGCAGACTTCCTCTGGTCTTCCCCCCATGTCCTCTCTTCACCAGCAGCACCAACCCCAGGCCAGCTGCCGTGGTGTCACTGCCCCCCCCCGGTCCAGTCCAGGCCCTGCACCTGCTTGTCTTGGTTTCCTTTCTCCTGATCCCCCCTTTTCTTGCTGTGGCCAAAACAGGCTTCTTGCTTCTATTCTCTACACAGAGTACGAGGGTTTCTTTACATGGCAGACTCCAGTCACTGCAAACACCTGTCCGAACACAAGACGAACAAGGCTGTTTGGGGGGTGGGGGGTGGGGTGGGACAGCTAGCCTACTGGTTAGAAGTGTTGCACTTGTGATTGGACAACCCAGGACCGAGCTACTACTGAGACACTTGTTCAGGGGCATTGCTCCCCTGCAGTTAACATCAGTGCTGACTCCACTCTCCCCAAAGTCCTTTGAATGTTTGTCCGTCGTGTTCAACGATGACCTCCACACAGCAGAGGAGGCAGCTGCTGTTTCGGAAATTGGGCAGAAATTTGATTATAGTGGAGATGCCTTGCCCACAGTACATCCCCACTCTCTCGGCCAAGTGGGCATAAGGACAGTCAGCATTGGAGATGTTCTCCAAAGGCCAACCAGCCCCCAGAGCTGCAGCACATAAGGACTGTGTGAGTCAAGCCTCCTATTCAGAGAGTCATAGTCAATCACTAAAGACTAAGCTGTAAAGTGAAATTCCATGAGTGGAAAAGCCACTGGTCATACAGCCTCTCACTTTGCTGTTGCCCCCAGCGCCAATGTTTTAATCAAGAGCTGTGATAAAGCCCAGGCGCTGATGGCATAAAGTCCTTTGAATGAGACTATATGTGCAATGCATGCAGAACATCTTGAGCACACATCAAAACTGGGTTTGCACTTCAGTAGAGTAGGCCATTTTGTGTCAGTAAAAACCGATGTAAAAAACCTCAACAAAAAAGCATGCACACTGGCGTCCTACTTAGACATCATCCCTGAAATCTGAATGCAGCTACCTTCATGGTGGGCAAAAACGGTTGCATACACAAACATCTCACCCATGGTGAACATCTAAGATCTAGTCTAGCTGAGGAAAAACAACAAACCGTCCCCTAACCAAAAAAATACCCCCCCCCCAAATAAATCTTTTAATTACTGTGCCTCCTATCAACAGTATGAGCATAAGCCATATTTAGGTACCTGACAGCAAATAAACTTGCTAAATCCCAGAAGAAATCCTAGTTTTGCTTTTCTGAACACTTTTTTTCAACTTTTTATTTCAGCAGTAACAAGCAGTTTACAAACCATTTTCAAGTATTGATTCACTTTCACATCTGTCAAGTCCAATACAATCTGGCTTGGTTTGTTTGTGTTTTTCCTCAAACCCATTCTCTTTTCCTCTTCAGTAACAGCAGCAGCTTATAATAACTCACATTCAAGAGTGGAGTCACCTGAAACCCTTTCCAGACCAGAAAAACAATCTGGTGTTTTTCATAAACATTTCTTTCAGTGTCTGTTTCAACAGTAAGAGCAGCCACAGTGAACTTCAAGATCCCTTATAAGCCCATAAAGTCCAACACAAATCTGGCTTTTTTCCCCTCCCAGTAAACACTTCTTAACTATTCCATTTCAACAGGAACACTGCCACAGCACAGGCCAGACTGACAGTCTACATCACATGTACATCATGTCCGAGCAAAATAACACCTGGCTCTCCCATTCACATTTCTTCCTCCTTGTGGTAGGGGATGAACAAAGAGAGAGAGAGAGAGGAAACACGAGTCCCTGGCAAAAAGGCAGAGAGGTTAAAAACACTTGTGTGGCATCGACCACCACATCACTCCAGGAAGCTGTGGCTGCGAGAAAAGGCCGGCTGCTGACACTTTTTGAAGCCATGGGGGGAAGGGCGGCTGTGCTGCGATGAATCCCCATTCCCGTTGGTCTGTGGCCGGCAAAAGGAAAACACCTCACTCTGCGGTCAGCACAAGGACGGGGCAGAGTTGTCGGGGAAGGAGTGTGTCTTGTTGCCGGATCCAAAATCTTCATCCCACTGAAACAAAATGGAGGAGTTTTGTTAAAATGTGAGACAGAGGGTGGAACAGGAAGAAGAGAAAGGTGGAAATAATGAGAGAGTTGGGTGGGGTAGGGGGAAGAGAGATTTTGAGGATAACAAATAAGCACTCATGTACTTTTTTAAATCCAGTCCTCACCCGTATCAGGGATAACATCAAATGTATGTGTGCGTGCACGCATGTGAGACACACAGAGAGAGAGAGAGAGAGAAAGAAAGAGAGAGAGAGAGAGACAGACAGACAGAGAGAGACAGACAGACAGAGAGACAGAGAGAGAGAGCGAGCAGCGCTGTCACCTGATGCTGGCCCTGCCTGCAGAGGATGCAGGGAACTTTCACGTGTTCAGATGTTCCGCCCCCTCAGCTTCTGACAAGAATCACACAATATTTAACAGGCACAACATCTGGTAGCAATCATAGTTTAAGCCCTTTGATTTGTTTGCTTTCCAAGATTCAGCGCTATTACAATTCCATATACTATGATTACATCAACTGCTACAACTGCATGAGCTACGGCTGTGTGAGTTTCACCCAACCCTTTCCAGTCCCCTTACCTTGAACTTTTCCTGGTTCCTGTGGTTCTGGTATTTCTGGAATGGATTGAAAGCCCAGGGGGTGTCTTCCACCTTCCTCTTCACCTTCTTCACCTGAAACACAAACACAGGTGGAAGGGTCAGAAGACAAGCCTCAGACAAATTGCATGCAGACATAGATGTATAATAAAAACCCAAACCCAACAACATTCACACCTTGTGAAACTATAGGTAGGGTGAAGAAAAAAAACCCTCCAGGTGTGGGCAGCACAATGCCTAACAAAAAAGAGACTGAACATCAAAGGTAGAGAATTCAGCAATACTTTGGTTTCCAAACCAAATGCAAAAGGTCACCTCAGTGATTTCATCATGCTGACTAAAAACAAAACAACATTAACAAATCACTCTTCTTGAAACTGATGAATACCATCTAACAGATCTTATTTCATCAGTGTTGATTCTAGGATTTTATAAAAAAAGGGCCCAAGGCCCCCCTAAAATGAAAAAAAGGGGACATTTGCCCCCCCACTCCCCCTCAACAAAAGTTGACAGGTAGTATTTGCTTACAGTACCCTCTGTACTCCTAGTTTCTGCTACTGTTCAAGGAAGAGAAACAAAACAAACAGGTAGATATGTTGATAGAACAGATTAAGATAATATCCACCTTAAGTGTAGCTGTTAATCTGTAGTAAGCACTGACACAGGAGAGAGAGAGGGAGGGGGGTGGTGGAGGGGACAGAAGGGGGCATAGGGGGAGCAAGAGAGAGAGAGATGAAAGCCAATATAAACCCCCCCCCCGGGGTAGATTGTGTGTGCGCGCGCATGTGTGTGAATGCATGCATGTGAGAGAGAGATGAAAATTGTATTACCAAATTCAGAGAGGTAGATCTAGATGAGAGGAAGCCAATACCAAAGTCTTAGTCCCCCCCCCCACTGTACAGAGAGAGAGGCGTCAAATTTGTATTTCCACATCCAGATAGATCTAGATGAGAGGTTAAAGCCAATATCAAAGTCTTGCTTTTTCCCCCCAGAGGTACATTGAGAGAGAGAGACTCAGAGAGAGCGAGAGAGAGAGAGAGAGATCAAATTTGTATTTCTACATTCAGAGAGATCTAGATCTAAGAGACAGGTTAAAGCCAACATTAGTCTTGTTTTCCCGTCAGATTGTACAGAGAGAGACAGAGACAGTGTGTTCGAAGTCTTCTTGAAGATTTTCATCCTGTACAGCCTCCTTGTCAGGTGATTGCCCGATGCTCAAAGTGCTGTTCTGTAATTAGCCCATCCTCCTTCAGTGACGGCATTGTTCTTTCCATGTTTGATACACAGCCCATTGCCTACTGCACGCTATGATCACTGTTCTTAAGCCAGGGCTACTTGTCTTGCCAGATCTACCAGCTCCAAACCTGCTGGAACAGTGTCTGCTATCTCTTCAATGATCTGTCCCCATCCCGTTACTTGTTTCTGAAGTACACAGCCTCTTGGAAGATGACGTAAACGAAGAGGGCAACAGAGTAGGATGAGCCCACTTTAGGCTAGGCCTATTCAGAAAATATTGCTGTCTCTGGGGTATTAATGTAATGAGCGCGGCAGGAGCTGTGGTACAGTGGAATTGAAAACGACGAACTAAAAAGATGAAATCATGGGTAGCCTCTCTGAAACAAGGTTGAAATGTTTTTTTCTTCCAAGTGTGTTTATTAATCCCCTCCCCCCAAAAAAAAAGAAAAAAAAGAGGAAAAAATCACTTGCTGAATGCAGACCAGGATTCAAAACAAAAGGACCTCAGTGCCAACCTCAAAACTTGTCAGGTGTGCACACTTACACCTGAAATCTAACACCCTGTCTGCAGCTGGACGACTGTCCTTTGTTGAACGCTCAGACAGCAGTTATTGTCGGCTGTCAGATGAGCGAAAGTGTGCTGCGCTGCTGTTAAGTGCCTGACAAGTCACGCTCAATGCTTCCGATTTCAGCACGGCAGAGAACTGTTCTATTTTAAGTCTTTCTGGAAAAAAGTAAGGAGAACAGACCAAGAAGGCAGAAAACAGACAAGAGGGAGGTGACAGGAAGAAAAGGAACAAGGCAGAAACTAAGACAAGGGTTAGAAAAGAGGGAATTCCAAGCGCAAAATTTCCAGAAGGTGGGGCAGCTATTTATACTGACAGGCCCCCGGCATCCCCATGGGGGGGGAGGGGGGGAGGACTGTGTGAAGCCTGGCAAAGAGAGAGTGAGACTTCAGTGTGTGACCACACACAGGACTGACAGCCCACCTTTCCTCTGTCTATTTCCTCTTCGTATCGGTCCTTCCAGCTTTTCTTCTGTCGCCGTTTCTCCTCTCTCTCTGCTTCTATCTCTGCCTCACTCTTCTCTCCATTCCATGTGGTCACTGCAATACAAAGAACATGATCAACAAACAGTCTTAAGATGAAATATGTATGTATCTAACAATAAAATATTAAATATAACAGTGTCTGTGAGTGTGAGTGTAAGTGTGTGTTTAAGAAGTGTTTTATCACGTGCATTTATTTCTATATATAATAATAATAATAATAATGTATGGAATTAATATAGCGCTGAATCTCGCAAATTTCCTTTAAACAGAGGACAATAACAGAATTGAATTGAATTGAATTAAATAACACTATTGTGCTATACAATAAATTTGAAAATAGTTACCCACACACAGAGTCTCAGTATCTCTCATACAGTCATGCATACTTTCTGTTTCTCTCTCATGCATGCCTGCACACACATGCACGCACGCACACACACATAGTTCAGTATAGCAGGTAAAAAACTACAGCAAAGCACAGAAGACAGTTGCAAGAAGTTTACTACACTACAGACAGAACACAGAGGTTCACTACACTACAGACAGAACACAGAGGTTCACTACACTACAGACAGAACACAGAGGTTCACTACACTACAGACAGAACACAGAGGTTCACTACACTACACTACAGACAGAACACAGAGGTTCACTACACTACAGACAGAACACAGAGGTTCACTATACTACAGACAGAACACAGAGGTTCACTACACTACAGACAGAACACAGAGGTTCACTACACTACAGACATAACACAGAGGTTCACTACACTACACTACAGACAGAACACAGAGGTTCACTATACTACACTACAGACAGAACACAGAGGTTCACTACACTACACTACAGACAGAACACAGAGGTTCACTATACTACACTACAGACAGAACACAGAGGTTCACTACACTACAGACAGAACACAGAGGTTCACTACACTACACTACAGACAGAACACAGAGGTTCACTACACTAAAGACAGAACACAGAGGTTCACTACACTACACTACAGACAGAACACAGAGGTTCACTACACTACAGACAGAACACAGAGGTTCACTTCACTACACTACAGACAGAACACAGAGGTTCACTACACTACAGACAGATCACAGAGGTTCACTACACTACACTACAGACAGAACACAGAGGTTCACTACACTACACTACAGACAGAACACAGAGGTTCATTACACTACAGACAGAACACAGAGGTTCACTACACTACACTACAGACAGAACACAGAGGTTCATTACACTACAGACAGAACACAGAGGTTCACTACACTACACTACAGACAGAACAGAGGTTCACTACACTACAGACAGAACACAGAGGTTCACTACACTACAGACAGAACACAGAGGTTTACTACACTACACTACAGACAGAACACAGAGGTTCACTGCACTACAGACAGAACACAGAGGTTTACTACACTACACTACAGACAGAACACAGAGGTTCACTGCACTACAGACAGAACACAGAGGTTTACTACACTACACTACAGACAGAACACAGAGGTTCACTACACTACACTACAGACAGAACACAGAGGTTCACTACACTACACTACAGACAGAACACAGAGGTTCACTACACTACAGACAGAACACAGAGGTTCACTACACTACACTACAGACAGAACACAGAGGTTCACTACACTACACTACAGACAGAACACAGAGGTTCACTACACTACACTACAGACAGAACACAGAGGTTCACTACACTACAGACAGAACACAGAGGTTCACTACACTACAGACAGAACACAGAGGTTCACTACACTACAGACAGAACAGAGGTTCACTACACTACAGACAGAACACAGAGGTTCACTACACTACAGACAGAACACAGAGGTTCACTACACTACAGACAGAACACAGAGGTTCACTACACTACAGACAGAACACAGAGGTTCATTACACTACAGACAGAACACAGAGGTTCACTACACTACACTACAGACAGAACAGAGGTTCACTACACTACAGACAGAACACAGAGGTTCATTACACTACAGACAGAACACAGAGGTTCATTACACTACAGACAGAACACAGAGGTTCATTACACTACAGACAGAACACAGAGGTTCACTACACTACACTACAGACAGAACACAGAGGTTCATTACACTACAGACAGAACACAGAGGTTCACTACACTACACTACAGACAGAACACAGAGGTTCACTACACTACACTACAGACAGAACACAGAGGTTCAATACACTACAGACAGAACACAGAGGTTCATTACACTACAGACAGAACACAGAGGTTCACTACACTACAGAACACAGAGGTTCATTACACTACAGACAGAACACAGAGGTTCATTACACTACAGACAGAACACAGAGGTTCACTACACTACACTACACTACAGAACACAGAGGTTCACTACACTACAGACAGAACACAGAGGTTCACTACACTACAGACAGATCACAGAGGTTTACTACACTACACTACAGACAGAACACAGAGGTTCACTACACTACAGACAGAACACAGAGGTTCACAACAGATAGAAGAGGTTTACTACAGACAGAAGGGGTTTACTACACTACAGAAGAAGGGGTTTACTACACTACAGAAGAAGGGGTTTACTACACTACAGACAGAATGGGTTTACTACACTACAGACAGAAGGGGTTTACTACACCACAGACAGAAGGGGTTTACTACAGACAGAAGGGGTTTACAACACTACAGACAGAATGGGTTTACTACAGACAGAATGGGTTTACTACAGACAGAATGGGTTTACTGCAGACAGAAGGGGTTTACTGCAGACAGAAGGGGGTTTACTACACTACAGACAGAAGGGGTTTACTACACCACAGACAGAAGGGGTTTACTACAGACAGAAGGGGTTTACAACACTACAGACAGAATGGGTTTACTACAGACATAATGGGTTTACTACAGACAGAAGGGGTTTACTGCAGACAGAAGGGGTTTACTGCAGACAGAAGGGGGTTTACTACAGACAGAAGGGGGTTTACTACACTACAGACAGAAGGGGGTTTACTACACTACAGACAGAAGGGGTTTACTACACTACAGACAGAAGGGGTTTACTACACTACAGACAGAAGGGGGTTTACTACAGACAGAATGGGTTTACTACACTACAGACAGAATGGGTTTACTACACTACAGACAGAAGGGGTTTACTACACTACAGACAGAAGGGGTTTACTACACTACAGACAAAAGGGTTTACCACAGACAGAAGGGGTTTACTTCAGACAGAAGGGGTTTACTACAGACAGAAGGGGTTTACTACACTACAGACAGAAGTGGTTTACTACACTACAGACAGAAGGGGTTTACTACACTACAGACAGAAGGGGTTTACTACACTACAGACAGAAGGGGTTTACTACACTACAGACAGAAGGGGTTTACTACACTACAGACAGAAGGGGTTTACTGCAGACAGAAGGGGTTTACTACACTACAGAAGAAGGGGTTTACTACACTACAGACAGAAGGGGTTTACTACACTACAGACAGAAGGGGTTTACTGCAGACAGAAGGGGTTTACTACACTACAGAAGAAGGGGCTTACTACACTACAGACAGAAGGGGCTTACTACACTACAGACAGAAGGGGGTTTACTACAGACAGAAGGGGCTTACTACACTACAGACAGAAGGGGGTTTACTACAGACAGAAGGGGTTTACTACACTACAGAAGAAGGGGCTTACTACACTACAGACAGAAGGGGCTTACTACACTACAGACAGAAGGGGGTTTACTACAGACAGAAGGGGCTTACTACACTACAGACAGAAGGGGGTTTACTACAGACAGAAGTGGTTTACTACACTACAGACAGAAGTGGTTTACTACACTACAGACAGAAGGGGTTTACTACACTACAGACAGAAGGGGTTTACTACACTACAGACAGAAGGGGTTTACTACAGACAGAAGGGGCTTACTACACTACAGACAGAAGGGGGTTTACTACAGACAGAAGGGGTTTACTACACTACAGAAGAAGGGGCTTACTACACTACAGAGAAGGGTTAATACAGAAGGGGGTTACTACAGACGAGGTTACTACCCGACAGAAGGGGGTTTACTACAGACAGAAGGGGTTTACTACACTACAGAAGAAGGGGCTTACTACACTACAGACAGAAGGGGGTTTACTACAGACAGAAGGGGTTTACTACAGACAGAAGGGGCTTACTACACTACAGACAGAAGGGGCTTACTACACTACAGACAGAAGGGGTTTACTACACTACAGACAGAAGGGGTTTACTACACAGAAGGTTACTCAGACAGAAGGGGCTTACTACACTACAGACAGAAGGGGTTTACTAGACAGGCTACTACAGACAGAAGGGGTTTATACATACAGACAGAAGGGGTTTACTACAGACAGAAGGGGCTTACTACACTACAGACAGAAGGGGTTTACTACAAGACAGAAGGGGTTACTACAGACAGAAGGGGCTTACTACACTACAGACAGAAGGGGTTACTACTACAGACAGAAGGGGTTTACACTCAGACAGAAGGGGTTTACTACACTACAGACAGAAGGGGTTATACTACAGACAGAAGGGGTTACTACACTACAGACAGAAGGGGTTTACTCAGACAAAGGGGTTTACCTACACAGCAGAGAGGGGTTTACTACAGACAGAAGGGGTTTCACTAGCGAAGGGGTTTACCAGACAGAAGGGGTTTACTACAACAGACAGAAGGGGTTTACTGCAGACAGAAGGGGTTTACTACACTACAGACAGAAGGGGTTTATCACTACAGACAGAAGGGGTTTACTACACTACAGACAGAAGGGGTTTACTCCTAGACAGAAGGGGTTTACTACACTACAGACAGAAGGGGTTTACACGAGACAGAAGGGGTTTATACATACGAAGAGGTTACTACACTACAGACAGAAGGGGTTTACTACACTACAGACAGAAGGGGTTTACCTAACGAAGGTACACACAGAAGGGGTTTACTACACCAGACAGAAGGGGTTTACTACACTACAGACAGAAGGGGTTTACTACCACTACAGACAGAAGGGGTTTACTACACTACAGACAGAAGGGGTTTACTACACTACAGACAGAAGGGGTTTACTACACTACAGACAGAAGGGGTTTACTCACAGACAGAAGGGGTTTACTACACTACAGACAGAAGGGGTTTACTACACTACAGACAGAAGGGGTTTACTACACACAGACAGAAGGGGTTTACTACACCACAGACAGAAGGGGTTTACTACACTACAGACAGAAGGGGTTTACTACACTACAGACAGAAGGGGTTTACTACACCACAGACAGAAGGGGTTTACTACACTACAGACAGAAGGGGTTTACTACACTACAGACAGAAGGGGTTTACTACACTACAGACAGAAGGGGTTTACTACACTACAGACAGAAGGGGTTTACTACAGACAGAAGGGGTTTACTACACTACAGACAGAAGGGTTATACTACAGACAGAAGGGGTTTACTACAACAGACAGAAGGGGTTTACTACACTACAGACAGAAGGGGGTTACTACAACAGACAGAAGGGGTTTACTACACACAGACAGAAGGGGTTTACTACACTACAGACAGAAGGGGTTTACTACACTACAGACAGAAGGGGTTTACTACACTACAGACAGAAGGGGTTTACTACACTACAGACAGAAGGGGTTTACTACACTACAGACAGAAGGGGTTTACACAGCAGACAGAAGGGGTTTACCACAGACAGAAGGGGTTTACTACACCACAGACAGAAGGGGTTTACTACACTACAGACAGAAGGGGTTTACTACACTACAGACAGAAGGGGTTTACTACAGACAGAAGGGGTTTACTACACTACAGACAGAAGTGGTTTACTACACCACAGACAGAAGTGGTTTACTACACTACAGACAGAAGGGGTTTACTACAGACAGAAGGGGTTTACTACAGGTTCAGCAGCAGACAACTCTAGTCCAGCTGCACAGGTGCACTACCTGAACATCTCTTGCAGAGCTCCTGCACCACCTGCGACGTTCTGCTGCCATCCCACATCAGCGTGGACACCTTTTGCACAGGAGGGGGTAACTCCTGCCCCTCACCCCCCTCCTTCTTCTTTCCCCACCGCCGGTCCTTGATGTAGTGGTCCCAGGCCTGCGCTGGCGCTGCTGCCACAGCAACAGTCTTCAGTCAACACACTGTCAACACACTGCTGCCACAGCAACAGTCTTCAGTCAACACACTGTCAACACACTGCTGCCACACCAACAGTCTTCAGTCAACACACTGCTGCCACAGCAACAGTCTTCAGTCAACACACTGTCAACACACTGTCTTCAGTCAACACACTGCTGCCACAGCAACAGTCTTCAGTCAACACACTGTCAACACACTGTCTTCAGTCAACACACTGCTGCCACAGCAACAGTCTTCAGTCAACACACTGCTGCCACAGCAACAGTCTTCAGTCAACACACTGCTGCCACAGCAACAGTCTTCAGTCAACACACTGTCAACACACTGTCAACACACTGTCTTCAGTCAACACACTGTCAACACACTGCTGCCACAGCAACACAGTCTTCAGTCAACACACTGTCAACACACTGCTGCCACAGCAACACAGTCTTCAGTCAACACACTGTCTTCAGTCAACACACTGCTGCCTTCAGTCAACACACTGTCAACACACTGCTGCCTTCAGTCTTCAGTCAACACACTGCTGCCACACCAACACTGTCTTCAGTCAACACACTGCTGCCACACTGTCTTCAGTCAACACACTGCTGCCACACCAACACTGTCTTCAGTCAACACACTGCTGCCACACTGTCTTCAGTCAACACACTGCTGCCACACTGTCTTCAGTCAACACACTGCTGCCACACCAACACTGTCTTCAGTCAACACACTGCTGCCACACTGTCTTCAGTCAACACACTGCTGCCACACCAACACTGTCTTCAGTCAACACACTGCTGCCACACCAACACTGTCTTCAGTCAACACACTGCTGCCACACTGTCTTCAGTCAACACACTGCTGCCACACCAACACTGTCTTCAGTCAACACACTGCTGCCACACTGTCTTCAGTCAACACACTGCTGCCACACTGTCTTCAGTCAACACACAGGATCGATCTGTCTGTCTGTCTGTCTGTCTATCTATCTATCTGGTGGATCGGTGGTCTAGAGGTAACGCGCCTGTCTAGAAAGCGAAAAGTCCGGGTCTGAAGTGTGCGGCGGTTCGTACCCCGTTTGGACCGGAAATTTTTCCACCATCCATTAGACCATGAGTGGTGGTCTGGGCGCTAGTCTTTCGGATGAGACGATAAACCGAGGTCCCGTGTGTTACACGTAATTATTCACTTAATTATTTAGCGCACATAAAAAACCCCACGGCAACAAGAGAGTTGTCCCTGGCAAAATTCTTAGAAAAAAGCCCACTCTGATAGGGATAACAAATACAGCTGCAGAAAAAAAAAAAAAAGTGCTGAACAGGTGTCGCACAGCGCTAAGTGGCGACACGTCTCTCCACCTCTCCCCGGCTGAGAGCATGCTCCGAATTTCACGGCAGAAATCTGCCAATGACTTAAAATGGTATGAAATAAAATCTGCTGACGCTTTGTTTGTTGCTTTACAAGATTCAGCGCTATATAAATTCCATACATTATTATTATTATTATTATCTATCTACTATCTCTATCTATCTATCTATCTACCTGTCTGTCTATCTATCTACCTGTCTGTCTGTCTATCTATCTGTCTGTCTGTATCTGTCTGTCTGTCTGTCTGTCTGTCTATCTATCTATCTATCTATATAAACATTACCTATATGCTGAGTGCTTATCCAGTCATCTTCAAAGAAGTTTTGATACATACTGACATACTGAGTGGTGATCACATCATCTTTTGTGAGCGACAATACACTGACCAATTATCAAAATCATCTTTAGGGAACACATGACAAACTAAGTGACTGCCAAGTCATCTTTAGTGAATGAGTGATATACTGCTTAAATCAGCACTGCCAAGTCATCTTTAGTGAATGAGTGATATACTGCTTAACTCAGCAACTGCCAAGTCATCTTTAGTGAATGAGTGATATACTGCTTAACTCAGCAACTGCCAAGTCATCTTTAGTGAATGTGTGATAAACTGTTTAACCGAGCAACTGCCAAGTCATCTTTAGTGAATGTGTGATAAACTGTTTAACTGAGCACCTGCCAAGTCATCTTTAGTGAATGTGTGATAAACTGTTTAACTGAGCACCTGCCAAGTCATCTTTAGAGAATGTGTGATAAACTGTTTAACTGAGCACCTGCCAAGTCATCTTTAGTGAATGTGTGATAAACTGTTTAACTGAGCACCTGCCAAGTCATCTTTAGAGAATGTGTGATAAACTGTTTAACTGAGCACCTGCCAAGTCATCTTTAGTGGATGTGTGATAAACTGTTTAACTGAGCACCTGCCAAGTCATCTTTAATGAATGTGTGATATACTGTTTAACTCAGCACCTGCCAAGTCATCTTTAGTGAATGTGTGATAAACTGTTTAACCGAGCAACTGCCAAGTCATCTTTAGTGAATGTGTGATAAACTGTTTAACCGAGCAACTGCCAAGTCATCTTTAGTGAATGTGTGATAAACTGTTTAACTGAGCAACTGACGAGTCATCTTTAGTGAATGTGTGATACATATAACTTTTTTCTCCCAAGATATGTATGTGTATATTGCTGTTTTTATGTATGGCTTGTAACCTGCTTGAACTTCTCTGTTTCTGAGATAATAATGTTTGCATTGGGTTGAATTGAACATGATAAACTGACCAACTGTCAAGTCATCTTTAGTGAACCAGCGATACACTGCCTTACTGGGTGACTGTCCAAATCAAGATGGTTGTCAGTGCCCAATAAGCAAAGAGGAGGGCGACCTTCCCAAGGCTCCTTTCTCACACCGCACATGCATGTAGTCATCTCCTCATGGATACACATGTGTGCATGACCACCCAGTCCCACCCACACACTGCTTCACATCCTACAGCACCAAAGAAAAGCTGTTCCACTAACAAAAACTAAAAAAGTACAGCGTTAAACGGTATTTTTCTTTAAAAAAATCTAACTTTTATACTGATATTTTCTGATTTAGAATGGAAGAGAAGGTAACAGCAGCAACAAACTCACTCTTTCTAAACACTGGGTCTTTAATACAACACTCACCTGCTTTATCTGAAGATTTTTGTGTTTCTTTGTCCTTTTTCTGGGATGTTTCTCCGCACAGCTCTTGGTCAGCATTCTCAGAGACACTGCCTTTGAAGTCCTCTCCCAGACAAGAGTGGTGGGCATCACCAGATGCAGCCGTGACATCTCTGTGCTTCTTCTGTTTGCCACCAGAACTGGAGTCCTTTGGTGATAAACTGTCTTCCCCGTCAAACACCTCCAAGTTTCTGTGCTTTTTCTTTTTGCTGAAGGAACCTGAGTGGCTCAAAGACAAAGTCTCTCCATTATCAACAGTGCCATCCAAGCCTTTATGCTTTTTCTTTTTGCCAGCAGATTTCGACTCCTCCACTGCGAAAGAGTCTTCACCCTCACACACACTTGAGTCTCTGTGCTTTTTCTTCTTGTCACTGGAATTTGAATCCTTCCTGTCTATAGTGTCTTCTTCATCACTATGATGAACATCCACCTCTCTGTGCTTTTTCTTCTTGGGTTTAACACCAGAGTCCTTTCTAGCAGATGCGTCCTTCATCATCAGACACATCAAAGTCTCTGTGCCTTTTCCTCTTGCCTTTAGAACCTGAGGTGTTTGTGGTTAAAGTGTCTTTGTCACCACACTCCTCAGAATCTCTGTGCTTTTTCTTTTTGCCATTAGGATGCGAGGCTTTAACAGAAAACATGTCTTCCACACCAGAACTGTCAACACCATTATGTTTTTTCTTTTTGCAGGTTGAATTCCCATCTTCATTGTGTGTGTTTATTTCATCTGAATTCAGTCCATTTTCCTTCGCTTTGTGCTTTGCTTTTTTCTCTCTGCTAAGTGGCTGGCCATCTTCAGAGCTTCCAACCTTGCTCACAGCATTATTTTCTTCAAACTCTTGCTCACCGTTAACTTGTTCAAGTGTTTTCTTCTTCTTTTTCTTGCGCTTTTTGTGTGATGTTTCCACAGAGGCAGGGTCTGCAGTCCGGGACACATCGCACAGACCAGAGTCACCATTCTCACACACTGCGTCCTCACCTACACTAGCTGTCGAGCTATAAGCGCAGAGATTCTTGCCGTTCTGTGTGGTAAAAATGAATGGATTAACAGACTCTGCGGTGTGCTTGTGTTTCTGTGAGTGTTGTGTGTGAGCACTGGAGGAATCTCTGCCTGTCTTAGTCCTCTCACTAGAAGCATCCACTTCTGAACTCATGTGAGCAGACAGATCACGTTTTGCTTTCTCGGGTGAAGAGAAGGACAATTTCTGTTTCTTTGCCTGGTCGAACAGATTCCGCTCTCTCCAGCAGAGGTCTCTTCTTGCCACTGTTGGTGACCGTCCACTGGCCGCAAGTGGAGGGAGTGGTGGGAATGCTGTGGCAGGAGTCACCAGAAGGGCTGGGGTTCGAGTCTATGGGCAAAATCTGCCACTGTTGTGTACGGCAGGAGAAGAGTTCACCCGCACCAAAGAAGGTATGTGGAGTGACAGCTTGTTTGCACCGGCGAAGGACTTGGATTTCTTTGGGGAGGGGGTTGAGTTTTCTTCCCTGGGGAGGGGGGAGGCTCTTCCGTTCTCTCTCTGTAGAACAGGGGGAAGCTTGTCCCCAGAGCTCTGGTGTTTTTTCTTCAGTTTTGGGATGTGGTTCTCATCTGCCATGCCTGACTCCTTTGTCATACTACTACTGCTGTTCTCTCTGTTCAGTGATGGCACACTGCTGCCCTCTTTCCTTGGGGTCGACACATCGCTGCCCTCTTTCCTTGGGGTCGACACATCGCTGCTTTCTTTCCTTGGCGCCAGCGACAACGTGTCTCCCCTCTTCAGGCTGGGCTCACCGCTGCTGCTCTCTTTCTTCAGCGTGGGGGTGCTCCCCGCCTCTCTGTACACCCCCTCCTTCTTCCTGCCCTGGTGCCCCTCCACCTCCCTCTTGAAGAAATCCTTGGGGAACTTGTGGTTCTGGGCTGCCTGTTGAGGTGACGACACTTTCTCACCATCCTCAACGACAAGCTTCTTCTTCTGGGGCAACTTGCTGCCAGAAGAACCGCTTGCAGCAAAGGGAGACGACATGACCTTGGTAGGGGAGACCATCTGCCGGGAGACAGGGGTTCCAACGTCGTTACCAGACTTGGTGTGGTAGGTCCTGTCACCGGCCGCTGATTTGCTGAAGGCGCCGTTCAGTTTGGGGGACATCAGACCGTTAGGAATCTGGGCCGCCGCGATGAGAGGAGTCTGAAAAAGATAGCAAGCTTGTTCAAGACGACATATCAGAAATAAATGTCTTTTGTTATGATTAAAGAAAATGTGTAATAAGAATTATCCCCTCCCTCCTGTACGTCTTTCTGTGTTTCAGAACTTGAGCCACACACTGACAAAAGAATGAAGGCGACCACCAGCTGCGCTAGAGTAAATATGTCATATTTCTAAGCAAAATTCACGTAAAAATGGCCCCCAGGCATGGTACTGGAGGAAAAGCAATTTTTCCTTGAAATGGTTTGGGGGTCAAGGGGGCATTGCTCTCTGGCGGGGTTAAGGGGCAGAGCCCCTTGTTGGAGGTCAGGGGGCAATGCCCCCTGAAGCAGAAGGGTTTTCAGCAATTCTAGCCTCTCCTTAACTAATTTCAGTTCTTCATACTAAGCAAGTTCTGCCCTAAACTAAGCTCTCCTAGAATGACTTTATCAGTCATTTCTTAACCCAAAAGAGGTTTTATACCCAAGTAATCACATAGCAAAAATGAGGACATATTTAGACAAATGTGCACTAACATAGATAGCCTGGATGTACCATCTGGAAATAAAATTTTGACTTGACTTGACTTGACTGGAGGAAGGACAGACACAAGCAGACAGAGACACAGAAAGCGAGAGAGAGAGGGAGAGAGAGAGAGAGAGAGAGAGAGGGGTTGTGGTGGTGGGGAAGCACATGGAATAATACAATAAAGTTGTGTGTGTGTTGTTGTTGTTGTTGTCTTCAATTTTACGTCTGTTCACTCTCAGTGATATTAGACGAGTGTGTGTGTGTGCGTGTGTGTGCGCGCGAGTGGGTGTGAGAGTGTGAGTGAGAGAGACCAAGAGGAGGGTGCACTCCCTGATAAAGAAGGGGGAGGCTGCTGATTGTTATGTTTACAACCATTGCTCTCTGACCACAGGCAGGGCTGAAGTGGAACAGCCAGTGAAAGTGCCCCCCCCCCCCTCCACCCTACCATCTCCCTTCACCCCTTTGCCTTAGAGCATGAAACCCGATACCCATTCTTGATACAGGTGGTCCCCTTCACTTGCTACCTAGGCTAGTGATGACTCAATGTAAAGCAGAGAAGGGAAGAGTTACGTCCCTTGACTGGTTATGGTGGGTTTCATCTCTCTCTCTCTCATTTTTTTAATCAAATTTTTTTTCCTTCTTTTTCGCGGAATTTGTATGTACCATGGCTGGAACCCATCTCTGGTGGAGATCACATGCTCTGGGTATACATACACTGTGGAAAGAAGTGCAGTGTGTTGTTTTGTCACACAGCCTACTGGTGCTGCCCATCAGGCAACATTTATTCCTGGCTTAAAATGGTGAGCAAGGAATAATAACGATAAACTGTAATAAATCATTTTTCCTCAACGCAAGTCTTGCAATAGTAACTCAATGCTCTGTACTCACGTCTTTCCCACTAAGACATAAAATTATCTAGTAACAAAAGTAGTGCACACACACAAACACAAGTTATGTGCATACATGGGAGACGGGATGGCCTAGTCGTCAGAACATTGCGCTCACAATCTGACAACCTTGGTTCGATTCCCGTTCGAGGGGATATTTTCCCCTGGAGTTAACATCAGTACAGATTCCACTCTCCCAAAAGTCCTTTGGATGAGACTATAAATCGAGGCCCCGTGTGTGAACGCATGCAGAACATCTTGCAAACATGTTAAATCCTGTTCCGCTTTTTGTAAGAGAAGGCCATTGTGTGCCAGTGGGAACAGATGACATAATTTACAAAACCGCATACACACTGGATGTAAAAAAGCACATAAGTGCTTATTCCATTATCCTCGATATAAAAGAATAAAATAAAATCAAAATACACAAACTCTTATGCATAAAAGAACACATTAACGAAGACCTTGAATATATGCACATAAACCATTAAAAGGTGTACAGGGAAGCATCATGCAGTTGCCATAAAAGTCGTTAATCCTAGTTGTGCGGTTCCCGGAATATTTCGGTAATGGCGGGTCAAAGCTATGTGGCGTATCCCAGAATATTCTGGGATGACGTACGTGATCGTAATTGAAAGCTCACTTTTGCTTACAAAGGTCAGCCAATAAACGTAAAAGGCCGTTGTAGGCCCGCAGAAAGGTGTGAAGGTCGTTTGACTCACACAAGCAACGAAGAATCTGATTGGCTTAGAGTGTTTTCTGTTTTTTTCGAACCAGCCGAGATCGTCTTCAACAAAAATGGCGGCCAGTGTTTGCGCCAGAATTTCTTCAAGCGTTTTTTAAGCTTTTTTTAATTTTATACAATAGTCACAGTGAGGAGGAGTTTTAGAGGCTGGATTTGGTTAAATTAAACAATGAGAGAGACGATGAGGTAAGGATTGTGGGATTTTTTTTTAAAAACTTGGTAAAAATTTATCGCAATCCGACCGAATAGAGCGGTGCTAGTTTTGCTGAATGGACTTCTTCGCTACTCAGCGATTTTGACATCACAGATTGTTTTACTTTATTTTGACGCAACAAGGCTTCAAAATAACTGTTGTTGAGTCAAATCGCTATGCTGCTGAGTACTTTGCATCACATGAGATCAAGCGATCGTTGTATTTTTGTCATAGAAAGCCACCACTTTGCACGTTCCACTACGACGGTCGCAATGGCCTCGATCTTTCGCGGAACTTTTCCGAGTATTTGATGACCGATAAAAACTCATTTTTTCAAAACTAATGTCAAGAAATAGTATTTACCTAATCATGACATTTATCCACTGCAAGAACTTTGCTTATCATGTTAAATTGATCTGGGGCCCTGACGGCACAACAATGATCGGTAGTGTGCAAACATTTAATATTTTTTTTTTACATAATCATAAACACTACACACTATTATAAAATTACACTCATTTAAAAGCTTGTTATCCTCTCTTTCCAGTGATTTATAGCTTTACACACTTAATTCAGTTTTACCTATCAACATCAAGGGCTGTTTGAGCCCACCCTGCTTCAAAACAACGCTGTCTATTCAGCGCTACCAGGGTTAATTAAAAATGCTTTGACCCTGATCTGATTTTGATTCCAGAAACCAACCTGACTCTTTACAGCCACGCTGGCTGTCATCTTTGTTCTCATCAACACTGGCTGTCATCTTTGTTCTCATCAGTCCTGGTCAAAGCCTCACATTCCATGTCCTGTCTCATGGTGACTTCAGTTGCTGATTTTCCTCCACATCATTGCTTCTTAAGAGGTCCTCACACTCTTCATCCACACACCCTCATGTCACACACACACACACAGAAACACATACACTCACAACACACCACACACACTCTCCCTCTCTCATTCAGACCTACACACTCCCCCCCCCCCCTCTCTCTACGACACACTCACACACTACAACAGCGAGCTCTGTGCAGCCCACAGAAAGAAAACAAAAGTGGAAGAAAGGATGAAAGGAGTGAGGGAAGAAAGGGATGCCTTGACCTTGGGTGAGGGCTGGCTGACACTGGGCTCTGTCTTGGTGTAGAACAACAGGTAAGCCTGCGACCCAAACACCCGACTGGCGGAGACGGTGTGTACCTGTACACGAAGAGCATGATACAGATATGCACCTGTACAGTCAACACCCCCCATTGTAATTTGTCTGTCCACCCACACCCTATCCCATCCAACCTAAAATGCTACACTCCACCATCATAACAAGTCCCCTTGCATCGGAGGTCAAGTCTTCGCTGTTTACCTGGTATTTTACATGTAACAAAAAGGCTGTTTAATACACAAAAAAACAACAACAACAAAAAATTGGACAGTTCCATGACAAGTTATTACAAATTGAAAAGACGGACTCCAGGAAGTGACAACCTGATAACACGGACAAATATTGCATCGTAAGAGGTGGTCAGGATGAGGGTGTGGGTGTTTTCCAACCTCTATTTACAGCAAACGGAAACACAATTAGGCCTTGACATTTCAGTATAAGGTAGAAGAATGGCTGTAGTTTATACTTCCTTGACATTTCAGTATAAGGTAGAAGAATGGCTGTCGTTTATACTTCCTTGACATTTCAGTATAAGGTAGAAGAATGGCTGTCGTTTATACTTCCTTGACATTTCAGTATAAGGTAGAAGAATGGCTGTCGTTTATACTTCCTTGACATTTCAGTATAAGGTAGAAGAATGGCTGTCGTTTATACTTCCTTGACATTTCAGTATAAGGTAGAAGAATGGCTGTCGTTTATACTTCCTTGACATTTCAGTATAAGGTAGAAGAATGGCTGCAGTTTATACTTCCTTGACATTTCAGTATAAGGTAGAAGAAGGGCTGCAGTTTATACTTCCTTGACATTTCAGTATAAGGTAGAAGAAGGGCTGTAGTTTATACTTCCTTGACATTTCAGTATAAGGTAGAAGAATGGCTGTCGTTTATACTTCCTTGACATTTCAGTATAAGGTAGAAGAATGGCTGTAGTTTATACTTCCTTGACATTTCAGTATAAGGTAGAAGAATGGCTGCAGTTTATACTTCCTTGACATTTCAGTATAAGGTAGAAGAATGGCTGCAGTTTATACTTCCTTGACATTTCAGTATAAGGTAGAAGAATGGCTGTAGTTTATACTTCCTTGACATTTCAGTATAAGGTAGAAGAAGGGCTGTAGTTTATACTTCCTTGACATTTCAGTATAAGGTAGAAGAATGGCTGTCGTTTATACTTCCTTGACATTTCAGTATAAGGTAGAAGAATGGCTGCAGTTTATACTTCCTTGACATTTCAGTATAAGGTAGAAGAATGGCTGCAGTTTATACTTCCTTGACATTTCAGTATAAGGTAGAAGAATGGCTGTAGTTTATACTTCCTTGACATTTCAGTATAAGGTAGAAGAAGGGCTGTAGTTTATACTTCCTTGACATTTCAGTATAAGGTAGAAGAATGGCTGTAGTTTATACTTCCTTGACATTTCAGTATAAGGTAGAAGAAGGGCTGTAGTTTATAGTTTTATTATGATCAATCAAAATCAACAGCCTGACCCCACCTGCCTAAAATGGCTTCTAGCGGAAAATGGGTCACGTTCACTGCAAACCCTTTTGTGGTGGAGCGTCACATAAGGTACTACATCAGGAGCACGCTACAGATAGGCACCTGTACAGTCAACACCTGGTGGAGCGTCACATAAGGTACAACATCAGGAGCACGCTACAGATAGGCACCTGTACAGTCAACACCTGGTGGAGTGTCACATAAGGTACTACATCAGGAGCACGCTACAGATAGGCACTCGTTTCGTTTGTCCACACCCTGTCCTATCAAATCAAAATACACATAAAGAGCAAGATATAGATAGGCTTCGCGTTTGTACAACTTAACAAACAAAACGCATTAAAGAAATATAGATGTGTGTTAAAGAAGATGAGTAAGTGTTATTGTGCGACACTGGCTTTTTAATAACCATGCATATGTGGTGTTAGAGAGAGGAAGTTGAGTCTGCCTGGCATGTGTGTATTGCATGGGTGTGAGTGTGGAATGTCAAGCAATGTAATAAAAAGCAACCAGAAATAAATTAAAATTCAACACATTGTAATACAAACAAAAACACACAACCCCAGCTATTCCCCCAAAGACAACCAAAACATACTTGCAAAGAAAATACAAGACAGCAACTCCCACACCGACACTTCTGAGAAGACAAAAGAAAAACATAAAAAATAAAGTAAAAACAAAAGCAACTGCCATTCAGAACGAACGTTCTTAGAAATCAAAAGGTAGTCAAAAATAATTTATTGTACCAGAACTTGCGCGGATCGTCAAAGTCGTTCATGCTGCATGTCCAGTGAACCAGCACACCAACAAGCATAGTTCTCGCTCACCCTCAAAACACCACCCAATACACGTCAACTTTTCATAATATCTTATTCTTTTTTCAAGGATACACTCACCATAACACGTTATACTTTACATATATAGTCCCATGCTTCATGTCCAGGAAACCACACACAACACCGTCTTACACATTTAATATCTATTCTTTTTCCGCTAACACCCAACACACACACTCACATCACGTCTATACTTTTTACATATCTTATTCTTTAATGTCGAGGATAACACCACCACACATACACGTCTATACTTTTTACATATCTTATTCTTTTATGTCGAGGATAACACCACCACACATACACACGTCTATACTTTTTACATTTATTTATCTTATTCTTTTATGTCGAGGATAACACCACCACACATACACATGTCTATACTTTTTACATTTATTTATCTTATTCTTTTATGTCGAGGATAACACCACCACACACGTCTATACTTTTTACATTTATATATCTTATTCTTTTTAACGAGGATAACACCACCACACTTCTATACTTTTTACATTTATGTATCTTATTCTTTTATGTCGAGGATAATGGAATAAACACTTATTTGCTTTTTCACATCCAGTCCCTGTGTGTATGCGGTTTTGTAAATTCTGTCATCTGTTCCCACAGGCACACAATGGCCTACTCTTATAAAAAGTGGAACAGGATTTAACGTGTGCACAAGATGATCTGCGTTAAGTGGGGATGGTGTTTAATATTAAGCGAGGGCGTGTGTGTGTGTGTGTGTGTGTGTGTGTTGGAGCATGTGCGTGTGTGCGTATAAGTGTGTGTGTGTGTGTTTGAGCATGTGCATGTGTGTGTATAAGTGTGTGTGTGTGTGTGTCACTGCAACAGACAGGCATGAAGAACGATTGATACGCTGGGTTCTGTTCTGTTCTGCCTGCAGCTCCGGGATTGACAGGCCTGACACTTGCACCGTCTTCACACCACCGTCACTTTTCAGGTAGCCGCGTTCCTGCTGTGGGATGGTGTCTAAACACAACACCCCTATGCATGAGTGAGTGTAACATTTTGTCACCCGTTCCTACTGGCATAAGATGGCCTACTCTTCCAAAAGGCGGAACAGTTTTATAATGAGTGCGCAAGATGTTCTGCATGCAATTGCACACGGGGCTTTGGATTATAGTCTCATCCCAAGGACTGTGCTGTTAAAAATATGCATGGAAATAATCACTTTGTGTATATACATTCATGAATGCAACTGCATGCACATACACTTGAATGCGCGCACACACACACAGAGGTAAACAGTGGATTAATAACTGCAAAATTTTTTGTTATTGAGTAATTCAGAAAGGAAACTTCTTCGTAAGAAACTAATTCTCATGATTCTGAAAAGTATAATGCATCTTTGATTTAACAAGTACAGCAGCAATCTGTACAGTTGTGCATTTCAGAACAAAAGCCGTCACACCCCAACTGGTCAGATTTCACACAAAAAACTGGTCAGATTTCACACAAAAAACTGGTCATATTTCATACCCGAACTGGTAAGAGTTGGGTCAGATTTCACACCCAAACTGTTAAGAATTGGTCAGATTTCACACCCGAACTGGTAAGAGTTGGGTCAGATTTCACACCCGAACTGGGAAGAATTGGTCAGAGTTCACACCCAACAGTTAAGAATTGGTCAGAGTTCACACCCAAACTGGTAAGAATTGCAGATTTCACACCCAAACTGGTAAGAATTGGTCAGATTTCACACCCAAACGGGTAAGAATTGGTCAGATTTCACACCCAAGAGGGTAAGAATTGGTCAGATTTCACACCCAGATGGAAAGAACTGGTCAGATTTCACACCCAAAACAGGAAAGAACTGGTCAGGTTTCACACCCAAACAGGAAAGAACTAGGTCAGATTTCACACCCAGATGGAAAGAACTGGACAGATTTCACACCCAAAACGGGAAAGAACTGGTCAGATTTCACACCCAAATGGAAAGAACTGGTCAGATTTCACACCCAAACAGGAAAGAACTGGTCAGATTTCACACCCAAACGGGAAAGAACCGGTCAGATGTCACACCCAAACGGGAAAGAACAGGTCAGATGTCACACCCAGACAGGCAAGAACTGGTCAGATTTCACACCCAAACGGGGGGGGGGGGGGGGGGGGGGGGGGGGGGGGGGGGGGGGGGGCTGGGTTAGATTTCACACCCAAACAGGAAAGAACGGTCAGATTTCACACACCCAAACGGAAAGAACGGGTTAGATTTCACACCCAAACAGGAAAGAACGGGTCATATTTCACACCCAAACTGGAAAGAACAGGTCAGAGTTCACACCCAAACCGGAAAGAACAGGTCAGAGTTCACACCCAAACAGGAAAGAACTGGTCAGATTTCACACGGCAGCTTCTCCAGCTACCTGTCCATGGCTCATGTAGGGTCGCAGGTTCAGCTTTTCGGGGAACTGTATGTGTCTGTTGATCTTCCCTGCAGCTCGCGTGAAACCAAACCTGCACAGACACCACCACCATCAGCATCACATTGGCAGCTACCACAGATTTACACACACACACACACACACACACACACACACACACACACACACCACACACTGAAGCAAATGAGGAGTGGAGTCACATTGGATGAAGGGAAGACCAAGGATATGCAGGACAGTGACAACACACTAAACCAAACTGAAATTTTTGTTACTGTAAATCGTATCATTCACTCCTCTTGCTAAACAATGTGTGTATGACCAGAACACACCTTCACACACACACACACACATAAACTCTCTACCTTCTCTTCAAAATTTGAATTCTGATTTCAAAACAGTACCCCCCCCCCCCCCCCTCCAAAATAAAAAAATTCAAAGCAATCAAACAGTGTTGAGAAGTTGTCTGTTCATTATTCACAATACAAAAGCATAACAACACAGACATTTGTTGATATTGTTTGCTTTACAAGATTCAGTGCTATATAAGTACCATACATTATCATCATCATCATCATTATTATCATTTATTATTATCATCATCATCAGTGATAACAGAGAGAGATGGAGAAGGCTCATCAATGTCAAACCTCCCCTGGGAGAAACATGACAAAAAAGGAAAGATCATCATCAGTGATAACAGGAAGACATGGGTACAAACAGACCTGTTGAGCTGGATGGTGAGCACATTGGGCATCTTGTGGATGGAGAATCTTTTCTTGGCCGGCTGTTTCCTTCCACACCTGTACACCACACACACATGCACACACACACACGTTCACATACATTATTATAACTTTCTGTTAACCATACACACGTCACTCTGAATGCATACACACACAAAGCTGACAACATATTCTGATCATTCTATTTTTTCACAAACCGTCACTAGAGAAAACAAGTAGGAATAGGTGGCCAACACTTGACAGGAAACATCACAGATAGAATGAAAACAGATTTTAAAACAAAATCAAAGAATAACAGAGAGAGACTGAAGCAAAGAAGCAAGACACAGACTTCCACCGCAGAGATTTCAACGTGTGGACATGCTACTTACAGCTCTACTAAAAACGTCAACATCCCCTCACAAAGGTAGATGTGGACCAAGCAGAACTCGAAAAACAATTCAATCTTGAAAAACAAACAAACAAACAAAAACCCCAAAAGCTGTCACCTCAATAAAGATTAAAGATCCGATGAAAACTGTGCAGCAATTTAAAGGCTAAATCAGCAAGGTTAAAGGTAAAGGTGTCCCATAACCTATGTGGTCATAGGGGAGCGAGGCGTCAGAGACTTCACTTCTCTAGGGGCCAGTATACTGAGGGCAGCGCCCGTCTCCCCTCTCTCTCTTTCCCTCGCTGCTAAATCAGTCAGGCTAAAACCAACACTTAAGGGGGACCGCGGCATACGTTTTGACAAATTTTTAAAAAAAATGACTTTTGGGATTATGGTTGCATTTGGTCAAGTAATGTCTCAACTTTACATTTCTGTTACTCATTTTGTTTCTTTTGACCGATATCATACCTAATAAAATCATTTTCTGACGTGGGTGTGTGTGAAATTTGAGCGAATGTGGCCAAAAACCGCGAAAATTGCGTCGGTTTTGAGATCATAGCGCTCGCGACCTATTTCTCTAACCCCCCCTTCCATGGTATCAATGTGAAGGTCATTCACTGACCTACTTTCTGACAACACTTGTCAATGGATAACTTCACTCACGGAAACACACGAAGAGCGAATCCGAAGGAACCCGAGAGGCATTTACTGATGGCATATGGTTGAGTCGAAGTCTCTGATTGGCTCCTGTCCGTAAAAAAATAGCTGATTGGTTCTATGAGTCACGTGACTTTATCCAAGATGGCGGTTGTTTTCTTCCTGAGTTCGATCAACACTCGAGTCGGACCGGTTTTTTAGCCAAAGTTTTTTACTGAAAGTCTCAAAAATGCCAAAATATGCCGAAAACAAGTGTTGGACTGTCAATGCCTTCAGCAGACAGAATAGAAAATGGAGGAAACGGAAAATAGACTGACGATCGCCAGCTGAAATGGTGACTGACTTTTGCCGTGCTGTGCACATCAACTTGCGATGTTGTCAATAGCTACTTACTTCTCTGATGTGATAATTGGAAATTTTCTCCATAAAATGTGTATCAATGGCTGGCACCGACACTAGTTATGATAAAGACCCGTTGCGCAAGAAAAATAAACCGATCCGCAAGCCGCAACTTTTCAAACGATCGCAGAATATCGTCATTGATGTGTCAACCTTAGAAAGTTTGGTGACAACGTAACTGTGCACAAAGTGTTATAAACTGGGAGCCGAAGGTAGACAAACTTGAATAGCTACATTTTCCATCGATTTATATATGTTTTGGGAATGTAGCTGACGATTCTTTTCCTATCAAGTTATGTGTTGTTGGAACTTAGAAAGCATACAGTAGTTTTATTTTTTACTAGGGCTATTCAGTATTCACTCCCCCCCCCCCCCCCCCCATTCTTTCACTGTTTTATTTTTTATTCAGTTGTCTGTATTTTCAGAGGCACTTTATAATTTACTGATAATTCTCATAGAAATTTTTACTGTGTTTAACACAGTGTGTGTTAGAAAAGAAAAACGTTTTTGTTTGCTGTCACCATCAACAGAATGTGTGTGCATTCTGTGTGTACACTTTGTGTGTGTGTGCATGCATTCAAATTTGCTATATGTATGGTTTTTTTCAATTGATATGCAATAAATTTGTTTCTTATTTGAACATCTAGTAAGTAGTATAATAAATTTTATAAACATGCAGATATGGCATGTCTGCTCACTCACACATACACAAACACTGCATAAAAGAACACACATTTATGATGTTTTCACATCATTAGTCCATCAGCATACATTATTTTAATTGGCTGCAGAAAGAGGCCAAGGATTGAATACTTTGTATTGCCTTCTGGAGTCCTGTTCCACCACCATCTCTTTCCACACATATTTCTTCCCTGCCTCTTTTCTTTTTAGCTCACTTTCCAACTCTCCTGTACTTTCCATTCTCACACAGTTTATTGTTTTGCATTCTGCTTTGTATTCTCACACATTTTATTATTTTTATCTATCTCACTTTATAATATATATTGATATTTATATAAAGATCTACATTCAAAGCTGAGATGAACATATAACAAGGAAAGAGTCGGCATGCAGTTGGAGGTGAGGTACTTTTCCTGCAACACTGTGCTTGCTGGTCTGGATTTTGTGGCAGGGAGCAATGCAGAAGTGTTTGTAGAGAAATCAGACATTCTCAGAGTGAAAACAGCCACTAGAAAATCCTCTGATAGGGCCAGAGAAAAGAGGGGGGGAAAATAGAAACTGTAAGGCATGCGGAACGTGAACATAGCCAGGCAGACAAGGGGGGGTGTATGCCCCAGGAGCCTCCTGAAAAATTTATTCTATAAGAAAAACTGCCTGTAATCACTCAGTAGTGTTGGCCTAATGTTATTTTACCATGCAAAATTTATTTGGAATGTTTAATCATGAGTTTTATTGATTAAATTGTTAACTAAATCTTTACGGGCGTTTTTCTCAAAACTGGTTTTTTCGGCTGGGTCAGTTGTTTGGCCCACCTGTAACTTCTGACCTAATGGAAATAATCTAATCAAATTTGGCATGCTGGTTTAGAAACATCTGCTGAGTGCAATGAGAGTGTTTGAGCTCTGTAGCTGTTAAAGTTTTTTAAATACCAAATGATAGAAACAAAAAAACGGGAATGAACATTTTTGGGCATATTTGGAGAAGACAGAAAACACCATTTTATTAACTAAAACATAATTTTTTTGTGATCATTGCACACAGTGATATCAAATCAAACTGGAAAAATTATAAACACCATTATGTAATGCATATTTTGAAAGTAGCAGATGGGCTAAACAGCGACCCATATTTTTTTGGAAAAATTATCTCATTATCATATCTGTTTGACTTACATATTTCAAACTTGGCACAGAGAGCCATATTAATGCACTTAGTATGTGTACCAAATTTCATTGAGAT
Organism: Rapana venosa; assembly: GCA_028751875.1. NCBI lineage: Eukaryota > Metazoa > Mollusca > Gastropoda > Neogastropoda > Muricidae > Rapana > Rapana venosa. The sequence continues at coordinate 98,628,220 of CM054135.1, read as the reverse complement.
ATCTTTACTAGTTCCTGAGAAACGAAAATTTGCAAAAAGTGACGCAGTGGTCCACCTTAAGCCATTCCTCCTCCTCATCACTATGATACATCATACATCATATCATACATCATATCATACATCAGCAGGCAAGAGGAGGAGGCACACACTTGCCTTTCACAGTCATAAGCGTTGGCAGAGTCCAAGGTTTCTGGCCTGACAAATTTGGCCAACGCTTCTTCCAACGTGCCCACACCCTGCACACACACACACATCACCACCATGTCACCACACACACACATCACCACCATGTCAACACACACATCACCACCATGTCAACACACATCACCACCATGTCAACACACACACATCACCACCATGTCAACACACACACACATCACCACCATGTCAACACACACATCACCACCATGTCAACACACACATATCACCACCATGTCACCACCACACATCACCACCATGTCAACATACACATCACCACCATGTCAACACATACATCACCACCATGTCAACACACACATCACCACCATGTCAACACACACATCACCACCATGTCAACACACACACATCACCACCATGTCAACATACACATCACCACCATGTCAACACATACATCACCACCATGTCAACACACACATCACCACCATGTCAACACACACACATCACCACCATGTCAACACACACACATCACCACCATGTCAACACACACATCACCACCATGTCAACACATACATCACCACCATGTCAACACACACATCACCACCATGTCAACACACATCGTCACCATGTCAACACACACATCACCACCATGTCAACACACATCGTCACCATGTCAACACACACATCATCACCATGTCAACACACACATCACCACCATGTCAACACACACACACAATCACCACCATGTCAACACACACATCACCACCATGTCACCACACACATTACCACCATGTCAACACACACACATCACCACCATGTCAACACACACATCACCACCATGTCAACACACACATCACCACCATGTCAACACACACACATCACCACCATGTCAACACACACATTACCACCATGTCAACACACACACATCACCACCATGTTAACACACACATCACCACCATGTCAACACACACACATCACCACCAATGTCAACACACACATATCACCACCATGTCAACACACATCGTCACCATGTCAACACACACATTACCACCATGTCAACACACACATCACCACCATGTCAACACAAACACATCACCACCATGTCAACACACACACATCACCACCATGTCAACACACACATCACCACCATGTCAACACAAACACATCACCACCATGTCAACACACACATCACCACCATGTCAACACACATCATCACCATGTCAACACACACACACATCGTCACCATGTCAACACACACATCACCACCATGTCAACACACACATCACCACCATGTCAACATACACACACATCACCACCATGTCAACACACACACACATCACCACCATGTCAACACACACATCACCACCATGTCAACACACACATCACCACCATGTCAACACACACACACATCACCACCATGTCAACACACACACATCACCACCATGTCAACACACACATCACCACCATGTCAACACACACATCACCACCATGTCAACACACACATCACCACCATGTCAACAGACACATCACCACCATGTCAACACAAACACATCACCACCATGTCAACACACACACATCACCACCATGTCAACACACACATCACCACCATGTCAACACAAACACATCACCACCATGTCAACACACACATCACCACCATGTCAACACACATCACCACCATGTCAACACACACACACATCGTCACCATGTCAACACACACATCACCACCACCATGTCAACACACACACACATCACCACCATGTCAACACACACACACATCACCACCATGTCAACACACACATCACCACCATGTCAACACACACATCACCACCATGTCAACACACACATCACCACCATGTCAACAGACACACATCACCACCATGTCAACACACACATCACCACCATGTCAACACACACATCACCACCATGTCAACACACACACATCACCACCATGTCAACACACACATCACCACCATGTCAACACACACACACATCACCACCATGTCAACAGACACATCACCACCATGTCAACAGACACATCACCACCATGTCAACACACACATCACCACCAACACACACACACATCACCACCATGTCAACACACACATCACCACCATGTCAACACACACATCACCACCATGTCAACACACACACACATCACCACCATGTCAATACACACACACATCACCACCATGTCAACACACATCGTCACCATGTCAACACACACATCACCACCATGTCAGGTCAGTCTGTAGGTCTAGCATCTGATCAGGCTTGCATGCAAACACACACCTATTTGTATATTGTATTGTATTGTACATCACTTTAGTTCAAATTTGATGTGGTGTTCAAATAATTCATGTGTGTGTGTGTGTTCATGCATGTGCGTGCGTGAGTTTGCAAAAGATTCTGACTATGATGTACTGCCCAAGATTGTATTTCATGACATGTATACTGCATGTACACAGGTAAAAGGACTAGGTGTGGCTTATCCCCCGATACTCGTGTGACATCGGCTTTACCGTCGACAACACAGAACAAGACACAGAGACGCAGCAACAAAGGTCAGGCACAAACCTTCAAGTTCAAACTGAGGTCCAGGAAAGGCTCGTATGTGTTCGAGCGGGTGGCACACTTGAGACACTGCACTGCAACACCAAAACTGGCCATTGCAGTCTTTCTCTCTCTCTCTACCTCTACAGTCAATGTGTAATATGTCAGTTAAAAGGTAAAGGTGTCCCATAACCTATAAGGTCGTAGAGGAGCAAGGCATCAGAGACCTCACTTCTCTAGGGGCCAGCCTATTGAGGGTAGCGCCCATCTCCTCTCCCTCGCTGCTTTACCTTCCCTGACCCTAAAGAGGCAGGTACCCATTTACAGCTGGGTGAACTGTACTGAAGCCAAGGTGCGCAAACGGTCACCCATCCAAGTGGTAACCACCCTCAACGCTGCTTAACATTAGCTGGAGGAAAGCGAGTGCTCTGACCACTGAGCTATCCTGTCCTCCCAATATGTCAGTTATGATGTGTAAAGATAATTTCTCTGAACTGAATGTAGGTCAGGTACAATGTGTAAAGTCAATTACTTGTCAGTGAATGTAGGTCAGGTACAATATGTACAGTTGCTAAACTTAATAATAATAATAATAATACATGGAATTTATATAGCGCTATATCTTGCAACAAAACAAATCAAAAGCGCTTTCATTCATCCTACTCATTCACATGCAGCCAGTTAAAATAAATATAAACCGGACTGTGCTGCTCAATATTCTGCTGAATGTTTTTTACTTGGGTTTTTTACTTTTTTTTAAGTGTATATATGTAAAATACAATGTCAGAAATAATCTTATTCTAATTGTGAAGTGTGCTGCCCATATTTTGGTCAGTACTGTTCATTACGATTGTCATGTGCACAATAATTTTGAGTGTGCACATGTATGATTATAGCTCCACATCACAGGAAGATAACACTGTTTTCTTCTTCTTCCTTTTTTGTCATGTTTCTCCCAGGGGAGGTTTGACATTGATGAGCCTTCTCCATCTCTCTCTGTTTTGAGCTTCCTCCTTATTTATGCCCCTTTCTCTAAGATCATCTGCAATACAGGTAGCCCAGGTTTTGCTAGGTCTTCCCTTTGGTCTCTTTCCATCCACTACGAAGTTCATTGCTCTTTTTATGATGTGGTGGTCTGCTTTCCGTTGAACATGCCCAAACCAGCGCAGTCTATTGGTACTAAGCTACAGACTTCAGATCATTATCTTTGCACATTCTCCATAGTTCTTCATTTGTGATCCTGTCTTCCCATTTGATCTTTGTCATGTAGCGTAGCATTCGGTTTTCACAGCTCTTCAACAAACATTCGACGGTTTTTGTGAAAACCCACGTCTCCGAACCATACAGGAGAACAGGTCTAATGCAGGTCTTATATATCAGACAGCGTCTCTCCAATGGGATTTTCTGATTTCCGAGCAGACTTGCCAAATCTTTCCAAGACAACACTGTTATGAGCTAGCAAATTAACAGGACCCCCCCCAAAAAAAAATCATAAGCTGTTAGTGATGCACTAGTCTACAGAAAAAGATGTCACACATAACCTTGAAAATAGTGTGGCATTAACAGATAACCCATGCACAATAACACAGGCATAAAAATACAGACATAATAAACACAAAAACAGATACCTTGACTCCTTAGGAATCCGCCAAAAATTTGATGAACGACAGTCGTTTCTTTGCTAAACTTGTCAAGCCTGTATAAACACAAATTTTAAAACTGCAAATTAATGAGAACTATTTCCACTACTCAAACTAAACTGAAATATCTATCAGAAATACTAGGGTGAAAAGAATGCCATGAAACGCTGCAGCAATACCTACAGCCACCTTTCAGAACAATATTGACTGAGCATTCTCCTTCAAACAACTTAGTTCCCTTCCTCATTTGACAGTATAACTAGGCACTGGCGGGTCTGCATTGAAGTGACCTGGGAGGGTGAAAACAACCCCACCCTTAATTCACCAGACGCCGCTAAGATGACTTTTTCTTTTTTCTTTCAGATTGACAGTTAGATGTTTGAAGGGGGGATTAGATGATTTAGAACTTGAGGTGAACGTTATTGGAGTTGCTGCAACTGAATTTATTAACAATTTTTTGTTTACTCTTTTATTTCAAGGATAATGAAATAAGCACTCATGTGCTTTTTTCCATCCAGTCCCAGTGTGTATGCTGTTTTGTCAATATTGTCATCTGTTCCCACTGGCACACAATGGCCTACTCTTCCGAAAAGCGGAATGGGTTTTAACATGTGCGCAAGATGTTCTGTGGAAGGACAAGGTGACAGCCCTGGCTCGGCCTTTGTGGTCTGTGGGCCTATAACCAACATTAACTGAAATCGTCCTTTGAACTTTCAAGTTCAACAAGTTTTAACTCTCCAGTTCACAAATCTTTTCGTTTTTCTCACCAACTAGCAAATCTTAACAGGTCTGATAATGGGAGATGGTTCAGAACTTTTAAAAAGTTTTCATAAAAGAAGCTATCAAATTAGGTGGTGCGTGGGTGTGTGTATAAGAGAGAGAGAGACAGACAGAAAGAGAGCGAGAGAGACAGACAGACAGAAAGTCAGACTGAAAGAGTGCATGTATATATTCTCAATGTAGTTGACATCTAGCATAAATAAACTTCCTCTTCCATGAGAAAACTAGTTAATGACATAGTATCAAAAGGCATGAAAATATCGACCCACAAAAATCATGATAATGTTCTGCCATATTGTTTTGGAAGTGACATCACGTGCGCATTAACCCAACAGTGTAGGGAGAGGCTAGTCTCTGAACAGCAACAGATGACATTTGCAACTTTCAATTTTTTCATTGACCAAAACAAAAAATAAAATCAGATTTTGACATACAAAATTCCCAATTTTTTCCTGTAGCAAATATGGAAGAATAGGGAGGGTGCACAGGTCTGCACAAGAGGAGAATGAACACACAGTGTGCACACATGAAAGAGGCACGCTGGGAGGAGACACTGACTTTTTGTGGGGGTCCTGGCAGGCTTTCTGCATGCCGTCCATGAGAAGGCGCAGAAACTCGTGGGCGTCCTCCTGTCGCCCGAGGCGAAAATGCTTGGCAATGTCTGCAAGGCAGGAATGAATACACGTCACTTTGAACATAACGCACACACATGCATGTGTGTATGCATGCATGCACACACACACATAATGCACACACGCATGCACACATATATCATTGCACATACACAAACATGTATGCATGCATGTGCATGTACACACACATTCACACACACATGGACAGCACAGAGGTAGTACATACTGACTGGTATACTTTAAATCAACTTCAACACAAACCAGTCTTTTCATATTTCATCAAAATTCAACCTTTACTACAAATAAATTGTAGAAACTGACTGAATACGGCATGAAACAGTTCTACCTTAACAGCAATCAATGAATTATGTACATGGAAGTAAAAACATCTAAACATTGTTGTTGATTATATCCCTGTGATCAGTGACATGTATTATACATTCTCCTACAACGAACACAATATCTGCATGCATATGTACACAAAGGGGGTGAAAGCAATGGCAGGTCTGCATTAACTGATTTTATTGATCATATCAATACCTTCCTCTAGTCCACAAGTGGTGTAGAGACCTGTTTGAATCGACAACCTCAAGCCCAGAAGGGTAAGAGATGTGATCAATGATCAATTCAACAAACAAGCCTCTCTTGTGTCAGAAGAAAACAGCTAACCAATGCACCAAGCAAGCAAGGAATCAAGGAATCCAAGTGACAGACATCACTCACACTTCAGTTTGTGGAGAATGGTGTTCGGCCTGAATGCAGAGCCGCTGTGGTTGAAAGCAGATCGAATCTGCTGCCTGACAGCGCACATCAGGCAGATTCCTGTCACCCTGCCTGCAGACATACATAACAACAACAACCCTGCCTGTAGACATACATAACAACAACAACCCTACCTGTAAACATACACAACAACCCTGCCTGTAAACATACACAACAACCCTGCCTGTAAACATACACAACAACCCTGCCTGTAGACATACATAACAACAACAACCCTGCCTGTAGACATACACAACAACAACAACCCTGCCTGTAGACATACACAACAACCCTGCCTGTAGACATACATAACAACAACAACCCTGCCTGTAGACATACATAACAACAACAACCCTGCCTGTAGACATACATAACAACAACAACCCTGCCTGTAGACATACATAACAACAACACTGCCTGTAAACATACATAACAACAACAACCCTGCCTGTAGACATACATAACAACAACACTGCCTGTAAACATACATAACAACAACAACCCTGCCTGTAGACATACATAACAACAACCCTGCCTGTAAACATACATAACAACAACAACCCTGCCTGTAGACATACACAACAACAACCCTGCCTGTAGACATACATAACAACAACCCCACATGTAGACATACATAACAACAACCCTGCCTGTAGACATACATAACAACACCCCTGCCTGTGAACATACACAACAATAACCCTGCCTGTAAACATACATAACAGCCACCCTGCCTGTAAACATACACAACAACCTTACATGTTAACATACATAACAATAAACATGCAATTCAAACTTTCTCACAACACACTAGTACTCTGTTGTGTTATATATATATATAGAACTTTTAAAATTTATTTTTTATTTATTCTTTACACTGGATACCCATTACAATCAGAGCAGATGTCTCTGTATGAAATTCAGGCTGCTCTCCCTGAAGAGAATGTGTCAAAACCAGTGCACAGCTACCATTTTCTTCGTTTATCTACTTTGTCTGGGAATGTAAAATACAGATCCCTTTTTCTTTTTGTGTGCGAGTTTACCCCCCCCCTCCCCCCCCTGTTAAAAATTTACATTTGTAAATCACACTTTGATGAAAGAACTGGTACAGTACCAGTTTGTTGTTTCATTCAAGTAAGAGCAACACCACTTTCAGTACTACCACTGGAACATCAGATGGTGCATTATGCATGAGCCAACACTCTTGAGTCTAGCCTGGCAAAACTGGCTATAACCTCCCCCCCCCTCCCCCCAATGCTACTGTCAAACAATCTCATACTTGAAAGCATCCTCCCCAAAAATCAAACAAACAAAACAAAAAAAATCTCACAAAGACTTGTTATAGCACCAAAATGATGTTCTTGTTTTCTCCACAGCTACTTCTTCAATTATATACTTTTCTTTCTCAATTCTGACTGTTCATACTCCACTTTTGTTGAAATTTCAAAGCTTCCCAAACAAATGTTGTACTGAATAATTCCTTTTCTAGGAGTTGGCCGCATCCACAAGGTTTTTGTCTATCCACACAAGAGTTGTCAGTGGCAGTATGAACCTGAGCTAAAGAATCTAAGGACGAAATGAAGTCAAGCCAAGTCAAACCAGTGCAGGTGAAATAGGTATCTCTCTCTCCCTCAATATATGTGTGTGTATTGATAATAATAATAATAATAATAAATGGAATTTATATAGCGCTATATCTTGCAGAGACAAATCAAAGCGCTTGCACTCAACTCGTTCTTACACAGTCACACGACAAACGCACATGTTTTGGGGTGCTCCTCAGACAGGCAGTAGTTGGCCAGGGCGGGGGTATAGGTGAGGCACTGCAGGGTGGCGTTCAAGAAGCAGGTGTTGCCCGCGTTGAGCAGCCCCCCTCCAATCCTCTGCACCCGCTGCCACTTCAGCTGCACTCGCTCTGGTGGGTACAGCACCACCCGGGGTGTGGGTAAGCTCTCCCCCACCTTGCCGTCTCTGCTGGGTCCTGGTCCATTCACTGTTGCTGTAACAGCATCAGAATAACAAATTTAAAATGGTGCGATCGCTTTTTAATCTTGGCATCGTTGTAGTGATAACATCAGAATAATGACCTTGAAAATGTGACAGCCTTTTAATCTTAGCAACACTCCTGTAATCTTTACATCAGAATGACGAAATTGAAAATCATTTGACACCCTTTCAATCTTCGTCATTTTTGTTTGCTTTTCTTTTCTAAATCTACACTGTCAATTGATATTAAAATCAATCTAAGAAAACAACACTTTCCTATCACTGTAAGCGCTTTGATTTGTTTGCTTTACAAGATTCAGTGCTATACAAATTCCATACATTACTATTTCTATGGCTGATGCCACTAAAACGAATGGGACGAATAAGTTGAAAGATTTCATTAAGATTTGATCAAACCTGACACACCAGAATGATATCTATCAGCTGTTTTTCCTATGCCAAATAAAACCAAACCCTGATATATAACTGCACTAAAGCAGAGCTGCCTACCTTAGCAAATGAAAAATAGTATTTGAACTGGCCAAATAGTATTTTGACATCAAAAATAGTATTTGAACTGGCCAAATAGTATTTTGACATCAAAAATAGTATTCACAATCTTTCTTGCTCTCAATGTATTCTAATAATTATTGTTTATTTGGTGGTTCCAATTATGGCTTTGGTCCTTTGCAGCATTCTGCTTTTATGAAGAAGAGTGTGTTTTCAGAAAACTTGCCATCTTCAACTTGTATGTGAGTGAGTAAGTGAGTGAGTGAGTGTGTGAGTGTGTGTGAGTGTGTGTGTGTGTGAGTGGCTGTGTCTGTGTGTGCGTGGCTGTGTGTGTGAGTGTTTTGTGTGGTGGTGTGTGAGAGAGAGAGAGAGAGAGAGAGAGAGAGAGAGAGAGAGAGAGAGAGAGAGAGAGAGAGAGAGAGAGAGAGAGAGAGAGTGCGGGAGAGAATACTAGGGAAGTATCAGGATACTGGCTTAAAGAAACACAGAAAATGACAAGAAAGGGGGTGGAGTGGGAAAATGACAGATAAAAACAGATTGACAGATTATCTAACAGAGATTGGCAAAGGGAGGGACAGTGAAAGAGACAGATGAGAAAAACAAGCATTCCTAATGGAGAGAGGGGGTGTTGAAATCAACCTCCCCCCTCCACCCCAAAAAAGGGGGAAAAAAAGAGAAAAAGGTGTATATGAATTAAGACAAAATCATGCACAGTTTGCCAAACATAAGTGTAAGAGAGGGAGACAGAGACAGAGACAGAGAGAGAGAGAGAGAGAGAGAGAGAGAGAGTGTATGTAAGGATTTTTGAGGACCTCAGTTTGTTTTAAAGGACCTTCTTCAAAAAATTATTTCATTCAAAGCTCAGAAAGTGGAAAGCTGAAAATAAAACAATATTTTCAGCTATTTTATGCCATCTTCTTCATAAAAAATCAATATTTTGCTGCAATTAATCCCAAAACAAAATTTGACACAGGGTATCCAATTAGCATAGAATGCTACAAACTAAAACTAAGTGGTCATGAAAGCTCACCTGTCCATTCATTGTATATCTTGCTTCTTGAGTGTTATTTTCCCCCTTTTTTCAGAACACTGTTTTCAATACCATGTGCCTACTCAGTGATAAACATAGCAAAGTTTCATCCCACTGGGTAACAGGGGGGAGGGGTGTGGAGATGGGTAGTGGAGAGGGAGGAAGGCTGACAGTACCACTAAGGGCACAGAATTTCATACTAGTACAAGGACAGTGACAGTAGATGTAAACAATTTCTGTAAGGAATGAGAGAACGCAGTGTGTGTGTGTGTGTGACAGACAAAGAGAGAGAGAGAGAGAGAGAGAGAGGGGGGGGGGGGGACAGGGGAAAGCAAGGGAGAGAGAAAGGGGAGAGAGAGAATGTGTGTGTGTGTGAGAGAAAGAAAAACAGAAATAGACAGACAGACAGACAGAAAGAAAGAATGAAAAAGAAAGAAAGAAAGAAAGAAAAAGAAAGAAAGAAAAAGAAAGAAAGAAAGCGGGAGGGAGAGGGAGGAGAGAGAGAGAGAGAGAGAGAGAGAGAGAGAGAGAGAGAGAGAGAGAGAGAGAGAGAGAGAGAGAGAGAGAGAGTGTGTGTGTGTGTGTTTGTGAGTTGAGAGAGAGAGAGAAAGTGTGTTTGTGTGTGTGAGAGAGAGAGGGAGAGAGAGTGCATGTGTAACTCTGTGTTATTATATGTGAGAGAGAGAGAGAGAGGGAAGGAGAGAGAGAGAGAGAGAGAGAGAGAGAGAGAGAGAGAGGAGAGAGAGAGAGAGAGAGAGAGAGAGAGAGAGAGAGAGAGAGAGAGAGAGAGAGAGAGAGAGAGGAGAGAGAGAGAGGAGAGAGAGAGAGAGAGAGGATGTTTATTTATTTGTTTATGTTGAGGATAATGGAATAAGCACTTATGTGCTTTTTTACATCTAGTCCCTGAGTGTTATGTGGGTTTGTAAATTCTGTCGTGTTGTGAGTGTGGGGGGGGGGGGGGGGGAAGAGGGAGAAAGAGTGCATGTGTGTGTGTGTGAGAGGGAGAGAGGGAGGAAAGCTGTCCATGAAAAAGAAGAGGGAAGCTGATAGGTCTGCTATATAAACATCGCTGTGACAGGGCGATAACAGTTGTTGTAGGCTTTCTTGTGATAAAAAAAAGGGGACCCTTGCACTCTGATGGCACACATGGCTGTGAAAGACCCCCACCCCATCTTCCTACCAACCTTCTTCACCTAGCTGCTTTGTATATAGAGGTGCCCCACCATCCCTTTCTTGAAATCCGACATTCATGGTTGATACTTTCCACGTGGCCCCCCTTCTTTCAACAGATAAAGTTCACTTGCTACCCAGCGATGAGTCCTATGGATGAGACTATAAGCCGTCCTATGGATGAGACTATAAACCGAGGCCCTGTGTGCAAACGCATGCAGAACATCTTGCGCACATGTTAAATCCTGTTCCACTTTTCATAAGAGTAGGCCATTGCAGTGTTGATTCTAGGATTTAAAAAAATGGGGCCCAAGGGCCCCCTAAAATGAAAAAAAGGGGACATTGCTTACAGTACCTTCAGTACTCTCAGTTTCTGCTATTTTTTCAAGGAAGAGAAACAAATCAAACAGGCAGATACTAGGCAGAAAGGATTAAATATTCACCCAAGTGTTGCAGTTAATCTGTAGTAAGCACTCCTGACACAGGAGGGAGAAGAAGAGAGAGAGTCCCTCAGAGGCAGAGAGAGGGGGGTGGAGGGGGAGAGAGAGAGAAGAGCGCGGAGGGGGTGGAGGGAGGAGAGAGAGGGTGTGGAGGAGGGAGAAAGGAGGGGGGGGAGGGAGAGGAAGAAGAGGGGAAGAAAGGGGAAGAAAGGAGGAAGAGAAGAGAGGAGAGGAGAGAGAGAGAGAGAGAAGAGAGAGAGAGAGAGAGAGAGAGAGAGAGAGAGAGAGAGAGAGTTGCCTAACTGATATAAGTTTTTCTGAAGATTTTCATCCTGGTGTGTTTGTGTGTTGTTTTAAATGATGTTCTGTAATTAGCGCATCCTCCTTTAGTGAAGGCATTTTTCTTTCCATGTTTGATACACAGCCCATAGCCTACTGATCATTGCTCTCAAGCCAGGGCTACTTGTCTCCCAGATCTACCAGCTCCAACCTGCTGGGATGCTGTGTCTGCTATCTCCTCAACAATCTCTGTCCCAATTACGTCACTTGTTTCCAGATTACATGGCTTCTCCTCAGTAAACTAAGAGAAAAACCCAGCAGGATGAGGAAGATGGCTTGAAGGCGCCAATCAGAAAATCTTGCTGCCCCTGAGGTGGTAGCCTACTAACCTAATGACCGTAATGATCCCCCCCCCCCAACTCACAAGGACGAACTACAGTTTCTGTGATTGGTCAAAAGTGAGGGCGCTTCGCCAATCAGAAGCATTAACAGAGAATATACAAACGGCAGCAGTTCCCCCCACCACAGGATTTTTTTGCGTGGGTTAGGGTGCACTGCCCACATGGTTTTGCAGCAATTTTTAAAAAAATGCAGAAATCCCACAAGGGCACACCCTAGAATCAACACTGGAGTGTGCTGTGGGCTCAGTGGGAAGACTGGGATTACACAGTCGAGCTTCATCCACTTAACAAATGCGAGTTTGAGAGTGTTGCTCAAATTACCTGACCAACACTGCAGGTGTGTGTATCTCTCGGGCCTGGTTGACGCTGGGATATATTATGATAGTAAGTGTGGAGTACAACCCTGTCAAGTAGTCTCAAAGCATATGCACTTCCGCAGCAGCATCATTATGTCATCCTCATTGTCACTGATCATCATGCAATAAAAAAAATTGCCTCTGATTCGGTGGTCCCAGTTGCTCTGGTCTCATGGTGACCTCAGATTTGGTTTCTCCATACACTTCTGTGCCTGTGGAGAGTTTGTGTCAAAGCCTTTGGGGTTGGAGGTTCACAGGGGACAGTTGTTGGAGGGACGTTGAGGTGGCTGCCACCTCAGGTGGGCAACTCACTCAGTCTGGCTCCGCGACTGAGCAAATACTGTCGTTAGTAGGGGGCTTAGTAGGTGGTGTCCTGCGTATGTTAGCTCAGAACAGGCACCACTGAACACCACCAAAGTGACCCAGCAGCAGTGTAGGGCCCCTCTGGTTGGTGGCCCATGGTGGCCTGATAGTGATGGGCTCCCTGTGGACTTCCGACCCTGCGGATGAGACATTGCACATCTGGGTATGGCTGTGGCGGGGAGATTGGAATGAGCGGCGTGGGAACAGCAGTAAGGGGGACGTCACAGAAGATGAGGTAGCAAAAAAACCCACCCAACAACAAAAAAATACATACTCATGCTGTCTGCCTTCTGCTCCAAACCAGAGAAGGATGTCTGTAAGTGGAGCTTGCTGGGTGTTGTTGCTCCTGCTTCTTCATCCTTCTTGCTGGGCTTCAGCAAGGTATACTTGGACTTCAAGGAGCTGAAACACACACAAGTCATGTCTAGTCCACTTATTTTATTCCTGCTGTTATTGGTACTATAGAGTATAACATAAACTGGCATACATACAATGATACATATATAGCAAAAGACAACAGACTATAAATAGAATGCACATGAATATTGTTTTAACATTCCAATACAGTATTTCATGAAAATCAAAAGAGATTTTTTTTAAAAAGACAAAAAAGACTAGAACCTGAATAAACAAACTAGCATACTTGCAAAGCACGTTCGTGCACACACACAGACACATGATTTTAAACTTAAATGACTTTCTCTGAATGTCTTATTTAACAGTTGTACAAAATCTGCTTTTTGTGATGATGACAAATGTTTTGGCATATCATGTCACATCATGTATTTTGCTAAAATTTACTAGTACCTCATTCTTAAAACTGACTACTGCTAGATTCAGGTATGAAAAAATTGCAAAGCATGAAAATTACTTCTCTACTAGTCTATGCTCTAAACTAGTCACTATTTTTTGCTACAGAAGATAAGTAAAAGCGTGCATGCACACACACACACAAACACACACATACACCAAACCTACACACAAGACACACACATGTAAAATAAACATATTCATGTATACACAGTTTCATCAACAAAAGGTAATAACAAAACCAGAAAAAGCAAATGACTAATTATCCCTCTCCCTATAAATAGAAGTACAGGTTCACAGCTCTTGTCTCTGCCCTGTCTCTGATTACATAATTCACTTACTTCGGCTGTTTATGTGTTTTGAAAACATATGCTTTTCCGTATGATTGTAAAATTATCCGTTCATGTTTTGTTTTGTTTTTGGTTTGTTTTTTAGATTCACAGTATGTGGATGCCATCAATTTTCTGATCGCAATAAAATGTAGTTTGAAAGCTTGGAACTCATTCATTATGGCTGTATGTATTGCACCATCATAATGCAAGTGAGACAACAATCTTCAGCCTAATCTATGTACATGATCCTTTACCCATCAACAACAAAAAAACATACGCTTTTTCATTTTTCTCTTTCTATCTTTTTTTTTCTAATTAAAATTTGTTTTAGACAGCTGCTTTTCTACAGCCCAATAAGTTAGTAAAGTAATGTTTCAGCTCTAAAAATATAAGTTCTAGTAAACTGTTATTATTCACTGTTGTTGTGATTTTTTCAGCAGAGATTTTACCCTTCACAGTATAGCTTTGAGACCTATTATATATACTCAGGAAAAACATTTATTCCAAATTTTGTTTTATTTACTTCTACTTTATTTTACCTATTAATTATTATTTTATTTCAAAGATAATGGAATAAACACTCATGTACTTTTTAGTCTTTTTACATCTAGTCCCCGTGTGCATGCAGTTTTGTCAATTTAGTCATCTGTTCCCATGGGCACACAATGGCCTACTCTTCCAAAAGGCAGAACAGGATTTAAAATGTAAGCAAGATGTTCTGCGTGTGTTCACAAATGGGATCTTGTTTATATTCTCATCTTTTTGGGGGTAGTGGAGACGGCACTGATGTTATCCCCAGATTATTGATCCATTCAGTAATAATTATAATACAAATTATATATATGTTTCCAACTGTGACAACACTAATAAAAAATCCTGAGAGTTGAGTCACAAATCATAAAAATCAATGGGGAAAAAAGTAATGGTGGAGGTGGGAAGCCAGGGATGTTATGTGTAAAATTGATAAGCTGTCAGCTACCAAGTAAACATATTCACATAAAGCTGGTTGACTCCCTTTAGCAGTTCAAGTATGATCCAAAATCTATCACTTGAAAAAAGAAATTTCTTTTCTTTTTCTCATCTGTTACCTTTACTATCACACATCTTCCCATCTGATCTCCCTAGTTAGGTTTGACAGCATGTAATTTTAAAGCAACAGTCAATCAGAGAATGGTAAACACACATTCTTTATAGGCTGTGGTCTGAAAATCTGCTGATTTCAGTGTGCACTATACATCCCAATCCATGCATTACAAATTATTATACCTGAACTGAAAAGAATGTGGCTTCTTGGCAGGAACAAACTCGATGCTCTGTTGAAGCAGACGTCGCGAGGAGGAGGCAACATACTGGTCCAAGTCTTCGCTTCTGTGTTTGTTGAAGCCTAACGACTTCTTCATGAATTTATCAATCGCTTCAATACCTGGCATTGTGAGTTGTTTCTGAAACTGGAAAAAAAAGAGAAAAAGTGAACATAAAATTTGTGTCATGCTCTTTACATGAAACCTAAGTAATATTGCTCTTTTCCAGTAAGAAGTATTTAAGTAGCAGAAAAGAAAGGTGTTAGTGTTACTACTTGAAAGTTCTATACTATACCATAGTAGTAGCACAAGTAGTGTCAACAGTAACAAAAGCATTCTCTCAGTCCACTTCCCTTAGTTATTGCCAAAATTTACAAGTCATCTAGTACTGTAATAGTCTACAAAAGTCTCTAATTGCCCGAAACACTTTTAGTTTTCTTATTGTTTTGTTTATTGGCTAGAGCTCTGGGGTTCACCAATGGTGAGATTTTTGCGTATATCATAACTAAGTAACTGCTTAGCATATTATTTTTCTTTAACTGTTGATGTGATAGTTTTTTTTAACATTAAGTTGATTAACTCTGAAATTTTAGGTCATTAAATTGGGTATTTTAAAAATTCTACACACACACACAGTGACACACACCTGCACAAACACCAACATACAACCAAAGCAAAGATATAATCCATTTCTTCTTGAATACAGACTGTCTACTTTCATCTACTTTCATATACTGCCCCACTGTCACACATAATAAACCGTCATCAAATCAACCATCATTGTTACGCAGATGACTCTCAGATTCAAAGCAGTGTTACTCCTGAAAATCTGCCTTCTCTCCTGACAAATATGGCCCACTGCTTTGAAGATATTAAAAACTGGATGGCACAGAACAAATTACAGCTAAATGCAGATAAAACCGAAACCATGCTCGTAGGGACCAAACACAAACTCTCTTCCCTTCCAACACCTTCAATAGATCTCAGCAATACATCAGTCCCTCTATCCACTGCTGTGAAGTATCTCGGTGTTGTTATCGACAGCACACTCTATGCAAAAATTCATCACCCAGACCTGTCAGTCATGCTACTATCAATTATGGCGTATTAGTGCAATTCGAAAGTACCTGTCCACCGATGCAACATCCAAATTTGTCACTTCTCTCATGTCTGGACTATTGCAATTCTCTTTTGGCTGGTCTGCCAGCATCATCTATCAACTCCCTTCAACGTATACAAAACTCTGCAGCTCATCTAGTTCTCAGAAAGAAAAAAATCTGAGCACATTACCCCTCTCTTGCCATCTCTCCACTGGCTGCCTGTGAGAGTAAGTTTTCACGTTCCCTCCGCTCTGCTGCAGATACCTTGTGCCTACGAATACCTAGATTCAACCAATCAACTGTTGGCCGCTGCTC
Source organism: Rapana venosa (assembly GCA_028751875.1). Taxonomy (NCBI): domain Eukaryota; kingdom Metazoa; phylum Mollusca; class Gastropoda; order Neogastropoda; family Muricidae; genus Rapana; species Rapana venosa. The sequence continues at coordinate 98,611,307 of CM054135.1, read as the reverse complement.
TTTCTCTATTTCGGGTCAATCAACCTAAAATGAGCTCCCTCACTCTCTTTGCCAGAATCCTACATATGACACTTTTAAATCCAGTCTCAAGACATATTTATTTCAAACCTAAGATTTTCCCCTCCTGTTTGAGTCTGTTTCATATCAGTACTGTCCCACCTTCAGTGGCTTCACTAACCCATGTCCCATCACCCTGCTAAAGTATATGACCTGTATGTGCTTTGTAAAACATATGACTATTGCAATTTTATTTCATAGATTTGGTCTGTAGTGTACTATGTTTGTAATATTGTTTGTTTAAACTATTGATTGCTTGTCATTGGTTCCATGACTGTGCAAGATTAGGTTGAATGCATGTGCTTTGATTTGTCTTTGCAAGATAAAGTGCTATATAAGTTCCAATTATTATTACTATCTTAGAAAAATTACATGCCTATCACTAAAATTAACAGCAAAAAGACGTTTCACAAAAGAACGAACATGGGTGGTCCAAACATCTGAGGAGCCATTTGTTTCTTTCTTCACTCCAGGTCACTGTTATTACTATATATATATATATATATATATATATATTATATATAATTTTTTTTTTATTAGTGAACATTTGCAAACTTAAATTCTAGGGGTCTTCTCTGATGAGGTTCACTTCACAATGATAAACATTTAATCACATGCCCAATATTGTTGGTAGCACTTGTACTGGGGGACAGGATAGCCTACTGGTTAGAACATTGACTCCACTCTCCCCAAAAGTCCTTCAGATGAGACTATAAACCAAGGCCCTGTGTTCGAATGCATGAAGTGTGCTGGTGGGAACAGATGACAGAATTTACAAAACTGCATACACAAGGGGACTAGATGTAAAAAAAAAAAGCACATAAGTGCTTATTCCATTATCCTTGATATAAAACAATAAAATAGATTTTCTTTTTAAATGAATAAAAATAAAATACATGTATACATCACATGTGTATATTTTTACCAGTTGTTAAAACGAAAAAAAAAGCCTTATTTAAAAGGTTGTTATGATGTAAATTTTACACTTCTCGGTTCACAAAGAAAAAAATCGCAAAAGAAGCACTGGGCTTTTTTTTCAATGGGTAGGCTATCCACAAAAAGAAAGAAAGAAAAAGAACAGAGATAATCAACGACAGACAGGTTGAACGAACACATACATGTATGGCGGAACATGGCCAGGAGTAAATGATACTGATAGACAAATAATTATTGCTAAAATAGCAAATCTCTCTGATCTACCGTTGAACTGATCATTTGTAAGGCATGCATAATGCTATTCTACAACATGCCTCGCCTTGCGACTGTAGGCGTTCTATTCATCTTTCGTTTTCATTCTCTGCAGGTGTCTTCTAAGTCACTTGCCGCGAGTGAACGAGAAAACATGCACAACTGAAAACATGCTTTCGTTAAATTCACATCTTCAAACATTACGGATGACCTTATTGATCTACCAACAGCTGCGGAGGTACAGCATAACTTACCTATTACAATATGATACCGATCAGATAGACAGAATTTGAAAAAACAACATTTGTGTTTGGTGGGTCGCTTCAGTACACGGGAGTTTCAAGGGGCACTGGCCTATTTCCCCATTGCTTTGGGTAGGTTGGTACGTCACTTCCGGACTTCTTGTATGGCCACGTGGTATACAATCACGTGGGCCTAGGGGCCTATAGGTGTGTCCACTTTCGTTTTCCATTCTCAAGTATTAATTTTGGTTAATGGAACAGTCCCTAAATCACACAGCTCCACTATACTTTAATATGATAAAACCAACCAAAGAAACTTCCCATTCTCTTCTCTGATGCCACAGAGGCATATATATCTATATATTTATAGAGAGAGATATATAGATATAGGTAAAAGGTAAAGGTGTCCCATAACCTATAAGGTCGTAGGGGAGCGAGGCGTCAGAGACCTCACTTCTCTAGGGCCAGCATATTGAGGGCGGCGCCCATCTCCTCTCCCTCGCTGCTTTACCTTCCCTGACCCTAAAGAGGGCAGGTACCCTGTTATCTCCAGTCCTGTTCAATCTGTTCTTGGAAAACATCATGAGAGAGACCCTCCATGACTTCCACCCTACCATCTCCATTGGCGGCAGACCCCTCAACAACTTACGGTTTGCCGATGACATTGACCTCATGGGCGGAAGTAACACAGAGCTGCAAGATCTTACGACCAGACTTGAGAACAGAGCTGGAGCATATGGGATGGAGGTGAGCTCGGAGAAAAGCAAAGTACTTGTGAACAGCACGAGCAATGCCACTGCTAAAATTTACATGAACGGCCAACAACTGGAGGAGGTAGACGCTTTTAAATACCTCGGCGCTACACTCACAAAGGACGGGCGATCGACGACAGAAATCAAAGTCAGAATAGCCATGGCAACATCTTCCATGACAAAACTCACCACCATATGGAAAAGTAAAGAGATCAGTTTCCCAATCAAACTAAAGCTCTACAAAGCCCTAATTCAGTCGATCCTGCTGTACGGAAGTGAAACCTGGACATTGACTGCTGAAACAGCAAAGCGAATCCAGTCATTCGAAACAAAATGCCATAGAAAACTACTGGGCATATCCTGGAGAGAACGAAAGACCAACGAATTTGTCAAGAGTCAAATAACACGGCTGGCAGGTCCACAGGAACCCCTTCTCACCATCGTCAAGAAGAAAAAGCTGACATGGTTCGGCCACGTCACCCGCCACAACACTCTGCCCAAAACAGTACTGCAGGGAACACTCGAAGGTGGCAGAAGGAGGGGAAGACAGAACAAGTCATGGATGGACAACATCAGAGAATGGACCAGGATGAATGACTCGGCACTACTGCGCAGAGCCGAGGACCGAGATGGATGGAGGAGGCTTACCACGGCATCGTCTTTCATGTCTCCCCCACGACCGCCAAGGTCACGGGTCTGATGATGATGATGAACTGGGGGAACTGTACTGAAGCCAAGGCGCACAAACGGTAACCCATCCAACTGGTAACCACGCTCGACGCTGCTTAACTTGGCTGGGGGAAAGCGAGTGCTCCGACCACTGAGCTATCCCGTCCCCTAGATAGATATAGATATATGTATATACCAAGTGGATGGGTGACCGTTTGCGCGCCTTGGCTTCAGTACAGTCCCCCAGCATACCCAGCTGTAAATGGGTACCTGCCTCTTTAGGGTCAGGGAAGGTAAAGCAGTGAGGGTGAGGAGATGCGCAGCCCTCAATATGCTGGCCCCTGGAGAAGTGAGCCTCCCCCCCCCCCCCCCCCCCCCCCCCCCCCCCTCCAGGTCGTAGGGGCACTGCAGTGACGAACGTTGCACCAGTTGGCTCCATTTGCGGCAAGTGCCTGGGTTGTGGAGAAGTTCTTCCCTGTCCATTCAGTGATGTTGTCTGCCCATTTCTTCTCGACCTGCCTCCTTTCTCTTCCCCTGCACTGTTCCTTGCAGTATGGTATTGGAGAGCCCATCTGATCTTGTCACATGTCCACACCATCCGAGCTTCCTTTTCTTGACAGCAGTGGTCGTTTTTCGTGGTCAGCAGGTCTTCGCACTGTTTAACTTGTTGTGTGATGGTTTGCCGGACTTCTTCGTTGGTAATGTGGTCCGTGTATGAAATGCCAAGGAGTCTTCTGAGGCATCTCATCTCCAAAGCCTGGATCCTTCTTTATAGATCTGCATTCAATGTCCAGGATTCGCATGCATACAGGTATGTGGAGATGACCAGTACATGCAGTAGCTTGAGGTCCTGAGAGAGATGTTTTGCTACTTATTGAAATTTTAATTCCCGCCGATAACTTAGATAAGCGAGAAGCAAGTGAGAGGCAAGCAGCTTTATTTCCTGTGGCCGATGCGGGGGCTAGAAAAATTAATAATTATCTAAAAAAAAACCACAACACCAAAAACATTCAGTGCTGAAGAAAAAAGACACCAAATAAACAAATCAGTCTCTGGATCGAAATCTCTGCTGGGATCAGTATATAAGTACAACAACAAGAGGGAAAAGATAATAATCAGATCATAGCATTGCATTGGTTAAAAATTGCTAGTGGCCAACCTTGAGCATTAAATTTGGGGGTGGCCCATGACTTGCAGTTACCACAGTCTCTAACTCGGATAAATCCCCGGCGGTTATGAAACAATAAAAACAAAACAAAACAAAACAAAATACAAGACACATTCACCAGGAGCCCTGGACCTGCTATTGGCTTCGCCGCCAGGCTGAGTGAGTGACGGGGAACTCACTGCTTTTGAATACCACAGTCCCTGAATTGGATAACTCCGCTGGGACTGTAATATATAATCCACTATACAACAAAGTAAGATATCATTGAAATCAGTGAAGAAATCTGTTATTAGTGAAAAGACGGAAATCACCTACTTAACTCTGATCAATGGGAAATATCGTTTATTTATCGTTCCCCCTTACGCCCCCCCTCCCACCCCCATCCCCAACACACTTCCCTAAGGAAGGAGACATGAAGCAACAGTTAAAATTACACATACTCACCATTGTTATTTAATCCATGTGAGAATTATTATATTTGCTAAGAAAATTAGGGTTTCCTGTTTTTTCTTATATTCTTTAATGTGATTATTCTTTTATATTATCGCGTGTCTGTGTACACGTGTGTGTGTGTGTGTGTGTGTGTGTGTGTGTGTGTGTGTGTGTGTGTGTGTGTGTGTGTATTTAAACGTGTGTGTACACGTATTTGTGTGTGTGTACTTGTGTGTGTATACTTGTGTGTGTGTGTGTGTGTGTGTGTGTGCGCGCGCGTGCGTGCGTGCCTGCGCGCGCGCGCGCGGTGTGTGTGTGTGTGTGTGTGTGTGTGTGTGTGTGTGTGTGTGCGCGCGCGCGTGTGTGTAATTGTTGTTATTATTATTGCTGATATCGTACAAATAATTCACTCCTTATGTTTGTCATTGTGTGGCAAATGGTGATTCAGTCATAACAGAGGCGAAATTAGTCTAGTCTGAGTGTTTCCTTGGATTGTTGTTGTTGTTGTTGTTTGTAGGGGTGGGACAGGAGAGGTGGGGAAGGGGGTACGCTTGGGGGGAGGGGGGTGGGGGTGACGTGTATTGTGAGATGTTTTGTTTCGTCATCCAGCTTTGATTTAGTTTAAATTGGTCTCTATTCATAACTGTAAAACGAATTTTGTTCATGAATGGATATTTGTATTTCATTATCTGAATCTTTCAAAAAGTGATATCAGCCCTGATACGTCCGTCATGGTCAGCAGTGCTAAAAGCAACACAAAGGAAAAAACCCATCAGTCCCGCTATCCACTGCTGTGAAGTATCTAGGGGTCATTTTCGACAACACACTCTCTATGCAAAAATTCATCACCCAGACTTGCCGGTCATGCTACTATAATAATAATAATAATAAATGGAATTTATATAGCGCTGTATCTTGCACAGACAAACCAAAGCGCTTGCACTCAACTCATACTTACACAGTCATGCAACCAATAGCAAGTAATAGTTCTAACAAGTCCAAATGCACACAGACACACACACACACACACGTTATACACTTTGGCAGGGTGATGGAATTTTTGGCTGTTGAAAAGCAGGGATAGCCATGAAATGAAACAGGAGAGGAAATTCTTAGGTTTGAAACAAATATGTCTTGAGGCCGGATTTAAAAGAGTCACAAGAAGGCCTTTGGCGAAGAGAGATAGGGAGGCCATTCCAAATGGATGGACCAGAAACAGAGAAAGAGCGACGGCCAACAGTGGACTGGTTGAATCTAGGTGTTTGTAAGCACAAGGAATCTGCAGCAGAGCGAAGGGAACGAGAAGGGGTGTACAGGTGGAGACATTCACAGAGGTAGGAAGGTGCTGTTTTGTGGAGACATTTGTAACAGAGAGTACTGATCTTATAGTTTATTCTTTGTGACACAGGCAGCCAGTGGAGAGATCGCAAGAGAGGGGTAATGTGCTCAGATTTTTTCTTTCTGAGGACTAGTCGAGCTGCAGAGTTTTGAATACGTTGAAGGGAGTGAATAGATGATGCTGGCAGACCAGCCAAAAGAGAATTGCAATAGTCCAGACGTGAAAGAATGAGAGATGCCACGTGTTTTGATGTTGCCTCTGTGGACAGGTACTTTCGAATTGCACTAATACGTCGTAATTGATAGAAGCAGGACTGGCAGGTCTGGGTGATGAATTTTTGCATAGAGAGTGTGTTGTCAATAATGACCCCTAGATACTTTACAGCAGTGGATAGAGGGACTGATGCATTGCCGAATTCTATTGAAGCTGTTGTAATGGAAGAGAGTTTGTTTTTGGTCCCTACAAGCATGGCTTCAGTTTTATCAGCGTTTAGTTGTAACTTGTTCTCTATCATCCAGTTTTGGATATCTTGAAAGCAGTAGGTCATATTCATCAAGAGGGAAGGCAGATTTTCAGGAGTGTCACTGCTTAGAATCTGAGAGTCATCTGCATAAAAGTGATGGTTGATCTGATGACGGTTAATTATATGTGACAGTGGAGCGGTGTAGAGAGTGAAAAGAACAGGGCCCAGAACTGATCCCTGCGGGACTCCACATTCCAGTCTGGCAGGTACTGACTGAATCTTGTTTACTGTGACTGTCTGGAATCGGTCATTCAGGTATGATCTAAACCAGGTGAGGGCTGTACCAGTAACACCAAACGTTTCTTGAAGACGGGAGAGAAGGATAAAGTGGTCAATAGTGTCGAAGGCTGCAGATAAGTCGAGTAGAGTGAGGAGGGAGATTTTCCCTGAGTCAGAAGCAAATAGAAGCATGTTTAAGGTGTGAACTAGAGTGGTTTCAGTGCTGTGGTTCAGTGTGTGTTTCAGTGCTCCTATCAATTACGGCGTAGGCTATAAGTGCAATTCGAATGTATCAATCCACAGACGCCACATCCAAACTTGTCGTGTCTCTCATTCTTTCAGGTCTGGACTATTGCAATTCTCTTTTGGTTGGTCTGCCAGCATCATCTATCCACTCCCTTCAACGTACACAAAACCCTGCAGCTCGACTAGTCCTCGGAAAGAAAAAATCCGAGCACATTACGCCTCTCTTGCAATCTCTCCATTGGTTGCCTGTGCCACAAAGAGTAAACTATAAGATCAGTACTCTCTGTTATAAATGTCTCCACGAAATAGCACCCTCCTACCTTTGTGAATGTCTTCACCTGTACAGTCCTTCTCGTTCCCTTTCGCTCTGCTGCAGATTCCTTGTGCTTACGAATACCTAGATTCAACCAATCCACTGTCGGCCCTTGCTCTTTCTCTATTTCTGGTCCATCGATCTGGAATCGCCTCCTTATCTCTCTTCGCCAAATCCTTCTTATGACACTGTTAAATCCAGCCTCAAGACATATTTATTTCAACGTAGGATGTTCCTCTCCTGTTTTCATTTCATAGCTGTCCCTACCTTCAACAGACAAATCCCATCACCCTCCCAAAGTGTATAACCTGTGTGTGTGTGTGTGTGTGTGTGTGTGTGTGTGTGTGTGTGTGTGTGTGTGTGTGTGTGCATTAAAAAAAAAGTTGGACTTGCTAGTACTATTAACTGTTATTGGTTGTATGACTGTGTAAGAATGAGTTGAGTGCAAGCGCTTTGATTTGTCAGTGCAAGATACAGCACTATGTACATTCCATTTATCATCATCATCATCATCATCATCATCATCATCATCATCATCATCATCATCATCATCATTCATCACCACCACCACCACCACCACCACCACCACCACCACCACCACCACCACCACCACCACCATCATCATCAACATCATCATCATCATCATCATCATTATCATCATCATCATTATCATTATTATTATTATTATTATTATTATTAGTAGTAGTAGTAGTAGTAGTAGTAGTAGAAGAAGAAGAAGAAGAAGAACAAGAGGGTTGGGGTGGAAGTGGAGAAAATAATTATATGTAAAAACTACTTGAGCTGAGAGTAGACAGACATGGAGCTGAGAGACACCCTGAGGGTGGCTGAGAGACAGAGGACTGGAGAAAGAGGGTTTGACAAATCTTCGAAGGCACCCCAAAGGATTCGGAATCTGAGGGATCGGTGACGGTGACTTGAACTGCTATTGCTCACATCCTAAGCTTCATAAGTACCAAATAAAAATCACACCATTCCTTTACCTTTCCCTTTTTTTCTGTTTATTCTTCTTTGTTGTTGTTTGGAATTCCGTAAAGTGAACACCAAACAGGTTATTTAACAGATTTGCGGGGTAATTTGTTCATGTCATCCACTCTTGCGGTCATCGTTGACCTGCCCTTTCAGGACACGGGGCAGTGATGTTTTCAGGGCTCTGGCCCAGGTCTGGTACCTTCAGTTGATAGACATGACTGTGGGCAAGGAAGTGGCGTCAGGACAACCCTAGAGAGAAGAAAAAAAATCCTTTTGAAGGGTGCCTCAGTGGAGACTGGAATCCACGCACTCAGTTATCACGAGTTTGCTGGTTTAGCCACTAGGCTAAGGTAGGGGTAAAGTTAAAGGTATTATATATAACCTGTAAGGTTGTTAGGGGACATATAGAAGCATTCTTAGGGGAGCGAGGCGTCAGAGACCTGACTTCTCCATGGGCCAGCATAGAGGGCGGCGCCCATCTCCTCTCCCTCACTGCTTTACCTTCCCTGACGCTAAAGAGGTAGGTACCCATTTACGGCTGGGTGAACTGGGGGAACTGCAGGTGAGAAAATATTGTAGATCTTTACAGCATTACCAGTTGTTTCTTAACATATTCCAGTGTAGCAAGAGATGTGATTACCAATTTATCAATCTGAGTTACCAAGTGAATAACGAAGACAAACAAATAATAAAAAAAAGAAAGAAAAAAGCAACAGTCAAGTTTCCCTACCGAAAACCCAAAACAAAACACTGTGCATCGACCGGGAATCGAACCCGGGTCACCCGCGTGGCAGGCGAGTATTCTACCACTAGACCACCGATGCTACAGGGGATTGCTGAACTGAAAGTAAGAATATCTGAACACTGTCATTGCAGTCCGCCCGTCAAGTCAAAATGATCTTTATTGAGGGTAAAAGATTAAGTTTATACAACTTTTTTTTCATCCTTCCCTCACCAAAAAAAAAAATCAAGAAAATTGACATATAAAAGCATTCAAATACAACGTTGATACATGGTGAAAACAAAACAAAAAGAAACAAAAAATCCAGACTAACAAAACATGATACTGAATGAATGAATCTTTATTTTTCAAGGGTAACAGAATAAGTATGCGCATACTTTTTTTAATCATCGGGCCAAGACGGTATAACATAAGTTCAAGTCATAGAGACAAATGAAGAACATTACCCCCCCCCCCCCCCTCCCCTCCCCCCAAAGACTCACAAAACAAGATAAAACGTACGAGTGGGTGCATACAATGTACGTGTGTTTGTGTGCGCATGTATGTATATATATATTTCGTAGTTTGGTTACAACAATATAAAAAAAAACGGAGTGCAGGGAACGTTACTGTTTTGTTGTTGGTGTTGTTAGTTGCCTGATTTTTGTTTGTTTTGTTTTTTCTTGTCTTTTATATATCTCTTTCTTTATTTTCTTTCCTTTTTATTGATCAGATCAAACTACCTCAGAATTAGTTTGAGACTTCAGCCTTCTTCTTTTAAATTTTATTATTCATTTATTAACTTTTTGAGGTATGCTACATCTATACCAAATCTGGATGTCTGTTAAACACTCATGTTTCTGAAATGCTTTTCAAAGGGAAGTAACAGAAAAATGAAACTGTAGGACTTCAGAAAGAAGTTGTGTACCTTAGACCATTCGCCCTGTTGTCTTGGTTCTGGGTTCTAGGCCTGCGTGACGAAGGCCTATGTGTTAAAACCAGGGTTTTGTCTGGCAATGTGTTGTATTGTATTGTGTTGTCTTGTATTTTTCTGTATTGTATTGTGTTATATGATTTTTGTGGACTCGTCATGAATGAAGCAGTAGGACCATTACGAGGGCATGCTATTTATTTTCCCCATGGGTATGGCTTTATACAGAGAACTTGGTCAGAAGCAACTCTTTAGTTCCTGTGGGTTCTTCTTCCTGCCTTAACTGAATGTCTGCTGCATACAGGGCCTCAGTGTTTTGCCTCACCCAGAGCAAGTTGCTCCCGGCCAAGCGCATCACGTGGCCTATGGCTCGGTGGACGGGGAAAATCTGTCAGCTTCAGATGTCTAGAGATCAAACTCACAACGTCTTGTCTTCTGCTGTGTGGAAACGTTGCCTGCCGCTTGACCACTGACTCATTTGATTGCATGACCTGTATCAGAAGCATTATCTATAATAATAATAATAATAATAATAATAATAATAATAATAATAATAATAATAATAATAATAATAATAATAATAATGTATGGAATTTATATAGCGCTGAATCTTGTAAAGAAAACAAATCAAAGCGCTTATGCATTATGCACAACATCCAGTGATTTCTTGTCTGACACTTCACCAGCACTTCCCCCTGAAGTCCTTAAGAGGGGGGCTGCAGCACTTCACTGAACTGTTCAGGCAGTATGTAGCGGGCAGATTGGATCTGGCAGAGCCCATCTCTCCTCAGGTCGCAGAAAGCATGCTAGGTAGGAGGCCAGCTACGGCCTACGCTCACACCACACACACACACACACACACACACACACACACACACACACACACACACACACGCACGCACGCACGCACGCACGCACGCACGCACGCACGCACGCGCGCACACACACACACACACACACACACACTGAAATTAAATGCCTTTCGAGCAACATTTGTAAAAAATATACAATGCAAATGCGGTGAAAAACTGTCCAATGTTCATGTTTTATATCAGTGTCGAGGTTTTAAAAAGTTCCTACCAACATTTCAAGATAAGTGACTGCACGAAGTTTTAACCAACCCAAAGTTATTGTCTGAGATAGCATTGTCTCTGATGCATCTCCAGTATTCTCATTTTTGTAAAGTACGACCGTGGAATTATAACACCTTTTACCTTTACCTTTTTTACAGCCATGGAATTATAACACCTTTACTGTCGCGATATCATTTTGCTTTATTCGTGGCAGCTTTTACACGTAGTTGGTAGTTAATCATTTCCCAATTTTAGAGTAGTTTTCAATTATTCTGTGTTGTCGTTATTATTTGCGTTTTTTGCCACTTTTTTTCCAGCATATTGTTTATACGGTTTGGAACCAGTCTTTTAATGTACATAAATACCAACATGTACCTCTTCTTCTTAAAGCCCTCATCTCATCATGCCCCAACCTCCCGAACCTCCTTTGTCTACTATCACTTTAAGTAAACAGACTTAACATTGAAGACACTCACACAATAAAGTGATGTGACAGATAGTTGTGGGTCTTAGATACATTCAAAAGAAAGGAAAGCAAAGCTAGCAATGAAGGCAGTCACCGAATTAATCAGAATGGCGGTGTCTTGATGCACACCAACAAAAAGAGAGAGAAAAAAATACTTTGTGCATCGACCGGGAATCGAACCCGGGTCACCCGCGTGGCAGGCGAGTATTCTACCACTAGACCACCGATGCTCTGAAGTTTCGGGCTGATCTAAGCGTTAGAATCACTGACCACAGTAATATATTTTCCCCCACACTTGCATGTATAAGGCCTACTCACGTTCGCAAGTGTGTTCATGTGTACGTTGAAATAACCAAACTTTTGATTGTGACAATGGAAGAAAGGGAGTCCAGCGTTTGTTTCCTTCTTACGTTGCTTGTCGCTTTCTTTCTTTCCTTCCTTCATTTCTGTTAAAAAGCGAAGAGTGTAAATGTGGGTGCGGGGTAGGCCTAGTGCCCGGCGGTCTTCTCCAGTGCTCGTCACTCTGCAGGAGGTCAGCCAGCTGACCTCAGCCGACACATTCCGTCTTCAGAGCAGCTAGCTCATGACCGGTGTAGCCTGCAACCTCTCTACGTGGAAGGTGCCCAGAACTAGAGTTGTTACCATGGTGATCTGCCGCGCCTGTACCGCTTTGTGGTCACAGCTGGGGGCGGGGTCCACCCTGCCCCGGGTCACCACCCCGTCCACAGAACACCCCAGTGCTTCACGGCGTCCTCCACCCCGGCACAACTCACCCCACCCCCAGTGCTTCACGTGGCGTCCTCCACCCGACACAACTCACCCCACCCCCAGTGCTTCACGTCCTCCACCCCGGCACAACTCACCCCACCCCCAGTGCTTCACGTGGCGTCCTCCACCCCGGCACAACTCACCCCACCCCCAGTGCTTCACGTGGCGTCCTCCACCCCGGCACAACTCACTCCAGAGACAAGAGAGTGGGGGATCTTGGCAGAGACTTTGTGATGTATTTATTCATTTTTCTTTTCGTTCCTTGCCTCGAGCTCCGAGGTTCACCAATGGTGATGTTTACGTATGCGACCGTTTTAGCCCACCATGAAGGTAGCCACATTCCGACTTCGGGGATGTATGCTGGATATGTTCATGTTTCCGTAACTCAACGAATGCTGACACGAATTACGGGGTTTTTAACGTGCAAATTCGCTCTTCTGCAAGCGTATAATCACTAGGCTAAGGGGGATTACGGCATTGGCAAGTCTGCACCTGAAGTTGAACTGTGGGGATTGTAAAAATCCCTATCCTTCGTTCACCAGACGTCGCCGAGATTCGAACCCACGACTTCATGACCCATGGGAGTAAGTCGAACGGTCTTAACCACTCGGCTATACGCCCGTCATCTGACGACCCAGGTTCGATTCCCGTTCAAGGGGATATTTTCTCCTGGATTTAACATCAGTGCAGACTCCACTATCCCCAAAGTCCTTCGGATGAGACTATAAACCCACCTTCCCACTTTTCAATCTGCCTATCGCCCCAACCACAGCACCGAAACCACCCTAGTCCACACTTTAGATGCACTTCTACTTGCTTCTGATGCAGGAAAAATCTCCCTCCTCACTCTTCTTGACTTATCTGCAGCCTTTGATACCATAGATCACTCAATTCTTCTTTCTCGCCTCCAAAATACGTTTGGTATTAACGGCACAGCCCTCACCTGGTTTACTTCATACCTCACAGACAGGATCCAGAAAGTTATTGTAAACAAAATTCAATCAAAACCTGTCAAAATGGAATGTGGAGTCCCGCAGGGATCAGTCCTGGGCCCTGTTCTCTTTACTCTTTACACTGCTCCACTCTCACATATAATAAACAACCACCATATTGATCATCATTTCTATGCCGATGATACTCAGCTTCAGTGCAGTGATACTGTTGAAAACTTGCCTTCCCTCCTGACAAATATGTCCTACTGCCTTCAAGACATTCAAAACAGGATGACTCAGAACAAGTTACAACTTAATGCCGATAAAACCGAAGCCATGCTCATAGGGACCCAACATAAACTTTCCTCTATCGCAAAACCTTCAATTGAAATCGGCAATACGTCAGTTCCTTTGTCCAACTCTGTGAAGTATTTAGGAGTAGTTCTTGACAACACACTCTCTATGAAAAAATTTATCACCCAGACCTGCCAGTCTTGCTACTATCAATTACGGCACATAAGCGCGATTCGCAAGTATCTGTCCACTGATGCAACTTCCAAGCTTGTCACATCTCTCATTCTTTCACGTTTAGACTACTGTAATTCTCTTTTGGCTGGCCTACCAGCATCACCTATCCACTCT
>CM054135.1:98525136-98595136 GCA_028751875.1 Rapana venosa | reverse complement strand
GTAACACACCACCACTGACGTTCTGGTGGCTGGATGGGGGAAACGTGTCTGGCCCAAACGGGGATCAGGGTTACCTCGAGATCACAATCCACCTTTTGTGTGTGTGTGTGTGTGTGTGTGTGTGTGTGAGCGCGTGCTGTATGTGTGTGTGCGTGCGTGCGCCCGTGTGTGTGTGCGCGTGGAGCGCGCGCGCTGTGTGTGTGTGTATGTGTTTGCGGTAGTGGTGTTTGTGTGTGCGCGGTAGTGGTGTGTGCGTGTGCGTGCGTGCATACGCGTGCTGTGGCATGCATGCATGCGCGTGTGTGCGTCTATGCGCGAGCGCGTGTGTGTGCGTGTGCATGCACGCATGCATGCATGTGCGTGCGTGCATGCGTGTATGCGGGTGTGGTGTGTGCGCGCGCGCGAGTGTGTGTGTGTGTGGGGGGGGGGGGGGGTAGTTATGAAGGGGGAGGGGAGAGATTGCATGAGATGTAGGGACTGTGAAACCTAAGTACCAAAGTGGACAATAGTTATTTTGCTGATGGCTGACACAGCTTGCAGGCATAGCGTTACAGCCTCAGCTTTCTAACGTTCCCTTGACTCTGGTCTCCAGGCTGAAAGTGTCACTAGGCTGCAATAAGTATAACTGGGGCTTGGGTTTGAAACTCGGCTGCGATGTCTGTTCCATGGGATCTCTCTCTCTCACCCCTGTCCCCAACCCATATTGTATTGCATTGTATTGTATTACATTGTATTGTATTGTGTTGTATTGTATTGTGTTGTATTGTATTGTATTATATTGTGTTCTATTGTATTCTATACCACTTTAAGTCAGGGCAGATTTCTCCGCGTGAAATCCGGACGGCTCTCTCCGGAGAACGCGTCGCCTCAAGAGCAGCGCCACCCATTATTTTTTCTTTTCCTGTCTGCAACTGTATTTGTTTCCCTATCAGAGTGACTTTTTTTTTTGCTACAGAATTTTGCCAGGGACAACTTCCTTGTTGCTGTGGTGTTTTTTTTTTTTAACGCGCGCTAAAAGCGTGTTGCCCGCGGGGTCTCGGTTTATCGTCTCATCTAAAAGACTAGCACCCAGACCACCACCTATAGTGTAGTGGATCGGGAAGAAGTTTCGGGCACAAATGGGTATCAAACGTGGACCCGGATCAAACCCGGACTTTTACATTATGTGGACGAAAAGTTCAGACAGCGAATGCATCCCAACAGTAAGGCCCCATCATCTGTGAGGAGAGGTCACACACAGAGGGGGTGTGAAGAGCTGTACTTGCATCATCAGCTATGGCAAAGCTGAAAGCATTTCGGACAGATGCATACTTCAGTCTGAGAACAAAGCTGACCACTGATCATGTCCTGCACCTGGCTCTGCTCTGTCCATCGTCCTGTAGGCTTGTCAGTCCTGGGTTTGACCAGCTGACTTGCAGAGAAGGATTCAAGCCGTTGAGATAGGCGTCAAATCAAATTTTATTGTTTTGACCACATGGTATATTGAGCGAGCAATGCATTTACTTCTTTCATCAAGCCATCTATTTAGGAACAAAACACCCCAAACAAACCCAAGCGTACAAAAAACTCAGCAACTTTATCAATAATATCTAACTACAACATTATTACAACTCATAACAATAGAATAGACTTCATCAGCCCTCCCCCACCCCCCGAAAAAACGATACACTGTAAAACTCTCTCTCATACACACACGCACACACCCCTCCTCCTCCCCCACCCCCCCAAGAAAACACTCCACACAACAACAACAACAAACAACACAAAACCCATAAGACTTCTCTGTGGCTCCTTCAGAGACCCTGGCTGTCATGAATGAGGAGGTGTGTAGCGTCCTTCAGCAGACTGCTATCAACACTCGCTGAGAGAAAGACAACTGAAGTGTTATGGTCGGTCATGTCACACGATCTGACATCTTTCAGAAACCTTCCAGCAAACCAGTCCACAGAAGTAGAGGATAAATTAGAGACAGACAGACAGACAAGAATTTATTTTATTAATTTTATTTATTTATTCTTTTATATCGAGGATGATGGAATAAGCACTCATGTGCTTTTTTATATCCAGTCCCCGTGTGTACGGTTTTGTAAATTCTGTCATCTGTTCCCACCGGCACACAATGGCCTACTCTTTCGAAAAGCTTAACAGGATTTAACGTGTGCGCAAGATGTTCTGCATGCGTTCGCACACGGGGCCTCGGTTTATAGTCTCATCCGAATGAAGAGGCACATCTGTAAATGGATCGTCCTCTTCTGCCTTCCCGGGCAATGCTCATGCTCAGTAGTTCGGTCTGGGTGGCGAGGTCTGCAGTCTGAGGGAGTGACCCTGCCGGTCCCCAGAGTGGGTTTTCTCCCCCTGAACCTCTACTGGCCTGGGCGTTGACGCTGGGTGTCTCGGAGTGTTGGAGGTAAGGCAGGACTGCAGGGTGTGGGAGCGGTTTGATAGGCCTGCGCCACAAGGGCACTGGTCAGTAGTGGGAATCAACCAAAAACTGCTTTGCTGAGACCCAGGCATTGGCACACCACCACAACACATGGAGAGAGAGAGCTAGTACATTTGTCAGTGCGACGCCTGAAAGACCACTGTCGGTTAAGGCACAAGTGAAGTGTGTACATGGGTGTATATGTATCACACTGGACATCCGTTTCTCGTCTTCCACAAAGGCAAGCACCCGGATCACCACTCATGGTTTAGTGGATGGGAAACGGGTGGGGATTCAGATGGGATTCGAACCACAGTCATCCGGTGTTCTGGGTGGATGTGTCTCCTCTAGAGCGCCTAGCCTTGGCAGAAAAGTAGCGTAGCATGCTGGTCATCAAAAAGGTAAATGCTATCCTCCAGGGACAAGGAGCAAGTTTGCTATAAGCATATAATAATAATAATAATAATATATAATAATAATAATAATAATGTATGGAATTTATATAGCGCTGAATCTTGTAAAGCAACAAATCAAAGCGCTTTTTTTAAATATCAAGGATAATGGAATAAGCACTCATGTGCTTTTTTACATCCAGTCCCCGTGTGTATGCGGTATATAAAGTAGAAGACAATCATGTAGTATTATCAACAGTGTTCATCTTCATTGTCGACAGTGAAAGAGGCACTCGTGGTTCCTATCACTAAAGACTAAAGCTCGTTTTCATGAAAGAAGGATATTTGTAGAAAAGGGATCTTCCATTTATTTCATCGCCAGATTGCCAAAAGAAACTGGTTACCAAATTATAACGTTTCGGTTACACAGGTATGGAGAGAGTAAAAGAAACTACCCCACCACATATTGCAAACTGTTTAAAAGCCTGTGTAATGCAGATTCAAACATACAAGAAGTGCTTACCAAAATATAACATTGCGGTTACTTAGGTATGAAGGAAACAAGGACCACCCCCACCCTGTATTGTAGAATGTCTAAAAGATTCAGTAGACAGGACTAAGCACTCAAGACACACACTCTGACCAACTCCTTCGTTAGTTTACATATCATGGTCCTACACTCTCGCACTTGGACAAAACAGGTGGGAAGAGGATGCAGGTATCTGTGGTGATGCTCCATATACAGTCAGAGGATGCAGGTATCTGTGGTGATGCTCTATATACAGTCAGAGGATGCAGGTATCTGTAGTGATGCTCCATATAGAGTTAGAGGAGTGCCAACCTCAATATAGCTGAGAAATGGATCTTCAATAATGGATGAAATAAAATCTACAGGACGGTCAAATAGCTTTACACTTAACGGATTAGATAGCCAGCCATGACAACAGATTGTGAAAAAGATACTGCGTACATATTTATATTCCTTTTGAAATATCTTGTGGAAAAGTAAACTCAGGAATATTGCTACTGGCAATGTTTGGATAGAACCAGTGCGAAGTGACTGACTACTCTCCCTATCTCCCTCCTCACTCTTCTTGACTTATCTGCAGCCGTTGATACCATAGATCACTCAATTCTTCTTTCTCGCCTCCAAAATACGTTTGGTATTAACTTCACAGCCCTCACCTGGTTTACTTCATACCTCACAGACCGGTTCCAGAAAGTTATTGTAAACAAAATTCAATCAAAACCTGTCAAAATGGAATGTGGAGTCCCGCAGGGATCAGTCCTGGGCCCTGTTCTCTTTACTTTCTACACTGCTCCACTCTCACATATAATAAACAACCACCATAGTGATCATCATTTCTATGCCGATGATACTCAGCTTCAGTGCAGCGATACTGTTGAAAACTTGCCTTCCCTCCTGACAAACATGTCCTACTGCCTTCAAGACATTCAAAACTGGATGACTCAGAACAAGTTACAACTTAATGCCGATAAAACCGAAGCCATGCTCATAGGGACCCAACATAAACTTTCCTCTATCGCAAAACTTCAATAGAATTCGGCAATACGTCAGTTCCTTTGTCCAACTCTGTGAAGTATTTAGGAGTAGTTCTCGACAACACACTCTCTATGAAAAAATTCATCACCCAGACCTGCCAGTCTTGCTACTATCAATTACGGCGCATAAGCGCGATTCGCAAGTATCTGTCCACTGATGCAACTTCCAAGCTTGTCACATCTCTCATTCTTTCACGTTTAGACTACTGTAATTCTCTTTTGGCTGACTTACCAGCATCATCTATCCACTCTCTTCAACGCATACAAAACTCTGCAGCTCGACTGGTCCTAAGAAAGAAAAAATCTGAACACATCACTCCTCTTCTGCGATCTCTTCACTGGTTGCCTGTCTCACAGAGACTGGAGTATAAAATCAATACCCTGTTTCAAATATCTCCACAAATCTGCACCCTCTTATCTCTGTAACTGTCTTCATCTGTACACTTCATCCCGTTCCCTTCGTTCAGCCGCAGATACTTTGTGCTTTCGAACACCCAGTTTCAAACAAACCACTGTTGGCCGTCGCTCCTTCTCTGTTTCTGGTCCATCCACCTGGGATGACCTCCCTCTTTCACTTCGCCAAAAGCCTTCACTTGATACCTTCAAATCCAGCCTCAAAACACACTTATTTCCTAACTGAGACTTTCCCCCCACATATCTGTCCCTAATTTTCAACAGCATCTTTCACCTTCTAAGTATTGTTCCGTGTGTGTGTGTGTGTGTGTGTGTGTGTGTGTGTGTGGGTGTGTGTGCGTGCGTGTGCGTGCGTACGTGCGCGCACATGGATTTGAAATCTGTTGTTCATTATGTTTAAGGAGAGTTGCATGCCTGTAAATGATTGAGTGCAAGCGCTTCGATTTGTTTGTTTTTTTACAAGATTCAGCGCTATATAAATTCCATATATTATTATTATTACTACTCGATTGAAATGTTAAAAATGAATACAAACAGAAATATAAAAACCGAAATAAAATAGTTTGCTTCAAATAAGACCTTATGGGATTGTTGTTGGAACGATGAAATACCGGCACACAATACTTCATGACCATTGAAATCAGAGTTAACATTGGAATATCAGGAAAGCACAGTGCAATATTTTCAACATGTGATACCCTATGTTCGGTATACAGGAACACAAAATGGACATTTGATCACAGCAGTCAAATTTCCAGTCTGTTGTATAAATAGCAGAGCAGCACGGGCCTTCTAACAGGGGTTCTGTGGCTGCCTGAACTGGTCAGAGAGAAGCAGACGACACTTGGGCCTGCACAGACGTCTGATCTACATCCGGGCTCCCTGTAGAGGTGAGTGGTGTGCAGCGTTGTGGTTTATGGCGGCCAGTGCAGGTTTGCTGAAAGTGTTTAGGTCTGCAGTTGTAGGGTCAGTGGGGAAAAAATAACCCCTCTGGCAGGGGAAAACAGCAGTCCTGACTTCTGGTCACTCTGTGCTAGAGATGTTCCCTTTTCATCAGTGTATATCTGACTTTTGTTTCTATTGGTCAGTTTTACTTGCTGTTACTGCTTAACAGTCTATTCTTGCTTCCCCACAAAACTTGTAAATAGTAACACTTTATATGCCTACGTCCTGTCAGTCAAATCTCCTAGAAACACACACAAAACACACCCCACACACACACACACACACACACCCCACACACACACACACACACACACACACACCCCACACCACACACAGTCCTTCGGATGAGACTATAAACCGAGGTCCCGTGCGCGAACGCACGCAGAACATCTTCAAGACTCAAGACTCAAGAATACTTTAATGTCTCAACTAGAGAAATTGCGCACACGTTAAATCCGGTTCCGATTTTCGTAAGAGTAGGCCATTGTGTGCCAGGGGGAACAGATGACAGAATTTACAAAACCGCATACACTCGGGGACTGGATGTAAAAAAGCACATGAGTGCTTATTCCATTATCCTCGATATATAAAATGAAAAAAGAAATGAAACACACACACTCCAATTCAAAAATCGTGCTGAACTTTTGAGTCATAGCCTACACATGGTAAAATCCTACACTACGGGAGTCCTCGAGCTCTGAAAGTTGAGAGCGTGAAGTTGGGAGTGAAGAAGCCTTCGTCACGGCAACACGGTTGCGTGGACTGTGGAGACAGGGTTTAGGAAGACGTCAAGAACTGTTCCCTGACCACAACCTGTTCCTCACCTCACCTATCCCCTAGTCTTGTAGATCGTGGGGGCACCACTGAAGATTTTGCAACCAGCTTCCCCTATACCCCGCAGTCCTATGTTTTCCGTAGCAAATCGTTCCACCCAAAGCCAGTCCACTCTCTGATGCTGTCTTCCCATCGTTTTCTCTGTCTGCCTCTTCGTCTCCCTCCTTGTACTGTTCCCTGCAGGACAGTCTTGGACAGTCCAGATGTTTGTGTGACGTGCCCGTGCCACTTTAGTTTGCGTTGCTCTTCATAGTTATGGTCTGATGGTGTTCTTAATTCTCGTTTTCTGAAAAGCTGTATACCTTCATTCTTTCCAGTTCTTTGAAAAGGTGTGTATGGACTGTATGCGGATTGTTGTATTGTGATACATGTATGGAATGTGTTGTATATGATATATGATATGGTATGGTATGGTATGATATGGTGTAATCATGGTATTGGTGATGGTAATAAAGGTAGGTAAAGGATCCACTATAAGTGTAGTGGAGAGGGTCAGAGACCTCACTTCTGAGGCCAGCATGTTGAAGCGGGCCATCATCCATTCATCGGTATATTACTTAAGCTGACCTAAAGGAGGTACCCATAACACGTAGGGGACGACGAGCGGCGCACGAACCATCCAACTTCCTGCGACCTGCAAATTGTGGGGGCGAGTGCCTCCCCTCCCCTCCTGCTATTACTATCATGACTAGAAGAGGTATGGTACCATTGAAGCTGGTATGGGATGTATGAAGTAATGATAATCAGGTACATCAATGGTAACGATCGACGCATGCATAACTTGCATGGTGGTGGAAAGGTAGCTGAACTGATATCCCGTGGTATGGTATATGGATATATCATAGTATGGTATGGTATGGAATGGTATGGTATATATGATATTGGTATGGTATGGTATGATATGGTATGATAATCATGGTATGGTATGATATGGTATGATAATCATGGTATGGTATGGAATGGTATGGTATGATAATCATGGTATGGTATGGAATGGAATGGTATGGTATGGTATGGTATGGTATGATATGGTTGTTGAATATAGTATGGTATGATATGGTATGATAATCATGGTATGGTATGGAATGGTATGGTATGATAATCATGGTATGATATGGTATGGAATGGAATGGTATGGTATGGTATGGTATTGTATGGTAAGGTATGGTGTGGTATGATATGGTATTGTATGGTATGATATGATGTGATAATCATGGTATGGTATGGTATGGAATGGAATGGTATGGAACGGTATGGTATGGTATGGCATGGCATGGTATTGTATGGTATGGTATGGTGTGGTAGGGTATAGTATTACATAGCACGATATAGTATGCTACTTTCAGTCAGAATCATTATTGTCGTCAAGTGAGAACGAAATTATCTGACACCAAAACATTCATTTCATTTCAAACACTTTATTATCTCACAAACAGAAATTCATGCACAGTAAGCAGTCAACATTTCCTACAAGTTGTAGATATAAATATTCAATCAATTTTGTCTAAGTTCATGCTCTTCTGGAGAAAAAAAATCATGCATATATTTAACAACATCTGACAGATAGCCTTCGTCGTTAAAAAAATCCCTCACAATTTCATTGTCATTCGTATTGTTCGACTCTTTGTTTCTAACTTTATAGAAAAGAGTTATTTCTCCTATCATCTTGTGATTATATACAAACATGGAAGAAGTGATTCACGTCTTCTGTTTAGTAATAATCCTTACTGATTGCTTCCCCCCAAAAAAAAACTATGTATGCATAACGCACACACACACACACACACACACACACACACACACACACACACACACACACACACACACACACACACACACACACACACACACACACACACACACACACACACACACACACACACACACACACACACACACACACACACACACAACGACAGACAGCAGAAAGACAGAGATACAGACACACACACAGAGACAGACAAACAGAGACACAGACACACACAGATATACACACGCGTGCGCGCTTGCTTGCTTGCTTTCACACACACACCGCGTACGCGCGAATTTTTAGGATTCCAAACATTAAACATTAGTAGGTCTACAAGGATCAGTATTTTCTCTCTCTCTCTCATTGATTGATTGATTGATTGATCTTTCTCTCATTGATTAATTGATTTATTGATAAACTCTCTCCTTCGCGATTGATTGATCGATTCTCTCTTTCTCTCTCCTCTCTCTCTCTTTCTGGTACTGGGTTTATTTTATTATCATTTGAAGTATCCATAAGGGCGGGGACTGGATGTAAAAAAAGCACGTGGGTGCTTATTCATTATCCTCGAAATACAAGAATTTGTCATTGTTATTCATTCCTCTCTCCCCCCCCCTCTCTCTCTCTCCTCTCTCTCCTCTCTCTCTCTCTCTCTCTCTCTCTCTCTCTCTCTCTCTCTCTCTCTCTCTCTCCAGACTGCTGATTTGCTCAGGATCCAACAGCTAAGGCGGCAGAGACGTGAAGAAGCCTTGGGGCACAGCACAGCACAGCGCAGCACAGCACAGCGCAGCACAGCACAGCGCAGCACAGCATGAAGGAGTCAGGGTGGATGCTACACCTGCTGCTGCTGTGTGCAGCTTACCCTGCAGTCAGGGCGGCCTGTCCTCGACTGGAGGGATATCCCGGAGCCTTTAAAGGTGAGGCATCAGCAGTCACTGTGTGTGTGTGTGTGAGACAGAGAGAGTCAAGTCAAGTCAAAATTTTATTTCCAGATGGTACATTGAATAAGCAATGCATTTGCTTTTTTTCATCAAGCCATCTATCTAAGAACAAATTTCGTAATGATTATACTAAGATACTACATTATTGCATCATTTACCATTAAATTAAACCAGTAAAAAAAAGAAAAAAAAAAGAAAAAAGAGGAAAAAATCGATAAGGAAATACATTGAAAATACAAATTACCACATATACATATACGCGCACACACATACTCATGCACACCTGAGCGCATGCGCGCTCACGTCCACACACACATTTAAATAAAAATGTTTTAAGAATTAAAAAAAGAAAATCATAAAACGTCAGGACAAACAAATTACTTCACTTACTGTTTCATCCATTTTTTCACGTTTATACTTTAGATAATAAAAAAGGTACAGGAATAAAACGTTAGAAAATACTAGGCATTCATCATTACTGATAATATTACCTTCAATGACCTCCCTCCTCTCCTCCTCCACCCAGCAAACGTGTGCTTTTTTTTTTATGCGCTCATACTTTTCAAATAGCGCTTTTTTAAAAATGACATATTCACACAATAACTATCCAAGCAAGAGAAGTCAAATAAGATTACAATAATGATTATTATAATAGAGATAATAATAATAATAATGTATGGAATTTATATAGCGCTGAATCTTGTAAAGCAACAAATCAAAGCGCTCAGATTCATACCACTTTAAGTCACGGCAGATTTCTCTCCGTGAAATTCGGGCTGCTCTCCCCGGGGAGAGCGGGAGAACGCGTCGCTACTTAGCGCTGCGCCACCCTTTCACCCTTTCCCCTTTTTTTTTTTTTTTTTTCCCTGCAGCTGTATTTTTTTCCCCTTTCAGAGGGGGCTTTTTTCAAAGGGAATTTTGCCGGGGGACAACTCTCTTTTTGCCGTGGGTTTTTTTTACGTGCGCAAAAATAATTCGTGTAACCCCGGGGGACCTCGGTTTATCGTTCTCTTTCCGAAAGACTGCGCCCGGGCCCAATTTAACAAAATTACAATTAAAAACCAAAAAACCCCCCATCCCAATGAGACAATTTTTATAAAAAATGATCCCCATCCCCATGAGCCAACAATAACAAAGGGTAACAAAAAAGCTTTGGGAAAAAGGTTTGGGGGTGGGGGGGAGTTTTAAAGGGGGAAGGGGAAACCCCTTTTCAATAAATTTAGAGAAATAAAAATTTTTAAAAAAACCCAAATTATTCAAAACAAGTAGAACCCCTTTTACGATAAGAATTAAAAAAGCCCATAATCATCGGGGACTATCTAAAACAAAAAACAATATAAAAAACAAAAACATTTATGTTATAACAGAAAAAATTGCATCCCCTAACTCCCAAATAAAAAAACACCACGATAAAATCTATTGAATTAAAACAAGACAAAGGGCATGAGGAGAGGGGGGGAAAAAGGGGGGTGGGAGAGGAGAGGGGAGGAGGGAGGGAGAGGGGGAGGAGAGAGAGGAGAGAGGGGTGAGAGAGAGAGAGGGGAGAGGGGAGAGAGAGAGAGAGAGAGAGAGAAAAGGG
Source organism: Rapana venosa (assembly GCA_028751875.1). Classification (NCBI taxonomy): domain Eukaryota; kingdom Metazoa; phylum Mollusca; class Gastropoda; order Neogastropoda; family Muricidae; genus Rapana; species Rapana venosa. The sequence goes on along the minus strand of CM054135.1, from coordinate 98,584,296 downwards.
ACAAAATATCAAGCTATGGGGGGTCACCAAAAACAAGAGTTTTAAAAAAAAATTTCCCCCTTTTCCACTTGTTTAAAACCCTTTGGGGGGGATTATTTACTAGCTTGCATGTTTCTTACTTCTTTGCATAATTAGTGTGCCTCTTTCCTGCCCCCCCCCTCCCTCCAAAACATATAAGTGTGTGACTGTTGGAATTTCTAGTCTCAGTAAGTTTATATTTGAAATTTTTTGTTGTTGTAGGGAATACCATTAGGGGTGGTAAATGTAAGTATGGTTGATTTTGCCGTTTAATCTGGTTGGTTTGCCTTATTAGTCGTTTTCCTAGGCATTTTGCATTAAAGGGCCCTTTTTAGTGTGTCTTAAACTGATTTTTTTTTTTGAACATTTTAAGGTTTTGGGAGTTTTCCCATAAGTCCTCCCTGGAGTACAAGAAGCTTTTTTTTGTAAAGATTTTTTTGGTCTCGGAAATTTTTAGTAGTTGACTATGTCTGTGTTCTTTGATTTTGAAGTTTTGGTGATTTTTGGAGGGGCTTTTCCCTTTTTTGAAAAACTTTTGGAAAAAATAAAAAGTTTTTATTTAAAATAAAGTTGTTTTTAAAGGCAAAGGATATTTTTTTTCCCCTTATAAGGGTTGAGGGTTAGGGAGTTTGATTTTAGTAGAAAAAGGTTTCAGTCCCTTCTTTTATATCATCTATGAATAAATTTTAAAATTTTTTATACTGCGCTGTCCCAAAGAGATGAAGCTTAGTCAACATGGGCAAAATATGGCCGCAAAAAAGATTTTGGGTGGTTTATTCAGAAAATGTTTTATTTTTGTTTAACCCTAAAGTAGCTTGTAAAAAAAGCCGTTTTCCTAGGCCTTTACATGGTGGGCCCCCAAGTAAGATTTTTGTCAATAATTACACCCGGGAATTTTTGGGGGGGAGTCAACTTCTTAAATTTAAACTCTTTTATCATCAACAGGGTTGGAATTTATCTTTCTTTTTTTTGTCTTTTTGTCTTGCTAGAACATACATCCCTTTTTGTTTTTCGCGTTTTTTAGGGACATATGGTTTGGGTTGGGTCCAAGTAACCAATTTTGTAAATATTGTTTTTGAATTTTGATTGAAAGTCTGTGGGGGTCAGAATCATTTACAAAAGAGGGATGTGTCATCAGCAAACATTTCACAGTTTCTTCTAAAAATTTTGGGGGTAAGTATTTAATAGATTAAAAATAGAAGTGGCCCAATTTTGCCCCTTTGGTAACTCCATGTTTAATAGGTACTAGTTTGATGTTTGATTATTTGCAGTTACTAGTGCGGGCCCTATTCGAAATACAGCTTTTCAAAAGATTTTTTCTTTGTTGTGTTGTTTATACAAGTGAATTTTAAACGCAATAATGGGAAATGTTTGATTACATCAAATGCTTTTTCAAAGTCAACAAAAAGAAGGCCTGTATTTTTATTTTCTTGTGTTGTGTAGGGACTGTCTGTAATTTGGGTAAAAGTTGTGTGACAGGAATATTTTTTACAAAAAACCTGACTGATTTTATTTAATAGTTTGTTGATTACAAAGTAGGAATATACGGATTTTTGGTATGTTTTTAAAAGGGTTTTAGATAAGACAGACAAAATTGAAATTGGTCTGTTAAATTTTAAAAGGGCAAGCAGTATCACCTGATTTGTGGGTGGGATGATTTTTTTCCTTTTTTTAAAAATGGCGGGGAAAATTGTTTTTTTATGCACAAGTTATAAAATAGGGCAGGGTTCCAGCTATTACTTTTACCACAAAGCTTAATTATTCTTCCTTTTTGATTGTTTAAAAAAGTGTTTGGAAAAAACGTTCCAGAAATGAGAGTGAGAGAGGGGGAGGGGAGGGAGAGGAGAGTGAAAAGAAATGGAGAAAGAGAACTTTGGAACTCGGGAAATCGGAACTTGGGTTTAATGTACATCGGCCACTGGGCCAAAAATACACAAGTAGGAGGGAAAAAAATGAAAAAAATTCATCACAAAGTTATGTTTCCATAAAGTAACAAAATGTGTCATCAAAAAAGTGCTTCAAAACCAAAAACATTTTCACTCTTTCACTTTTCCCTTTGGGCCCCTGACATGTTGTAAAACATGTAAAAAAAACCCGCAATGATGACTTTTTTATACAAAACAATTGCCCTTGTGAGGAAAAGAGGTTTTGGGGTGACAGAGTGGAGAGGAGTTGGGGAAAAGGGAGAGTGAGGGTGGAGAGGGGGAGGAAATGAGGGAAGAGGGGAGAGGAGAGAGAGAGAGAGGGGAGGAGGTGGGGAGAGAGAGGGTGGGGAAAAAGAGTGGAGAGAGAGGGGTGAGAGGTGAGAGAGAGTGTTTTGGAGAGAGAAAATGAGAGAGAGAGAGAGTTGAGAGGGGGAGAGGGGGAGAGAGGAGAGTAAAAAGGAGGGGGGAGAGTAAAGGGGAGAGAGAGGAAAAAGAGAGGAGGAGTGAGAGAGAGAGGGGGAAAAAAGAAAAAAGGAGGGGGGGTAAGGAAAAAGGGTTAAAAGTTAGAGTAAATTTTTTTTTAAAAATTCCCCGAAAAAATTAAAATTTTAATTTTAAAAAAATACAATACTTAAATTTATTTTTTAAAAAAAAAATTAATAAAAATTTTAAATTTAAATTTTAAAAATTTTAAATTTAAAAAATTTTTCCCCCCAAAAAAAAAAAAAAATTTTTAAATTTTTTTAAAAAAAGGTTTTTTTTTTTGGGGGGTGTGTGAGGAGGGATGGAAAAAGTGAAAAAAAAGGGTTGAGGAGGTGAGAGAGAAAAGGGTGGGGTGGAAGAGAGATGCAAAAGGGGTGGTGGATTTTTTTTTTTTGGAGAGAGGGTTGATGAGGTTTTAGAGGGAAAAGAAGTGAGAAAAGTGAGAGGAAAAAGTAAAAGAGGAGGATTTTTTGAGAAGGTGAGAAAAGGAGTGAGAAAATGGGGAAAAGGAGAGAGTTGGGAGGAGGGGGATGAGAGACGTTTTTTTTAAGGGAAAGTGTTGTGGGGGGGGGGGAGGGGGGGGGTTTTAAAAAGAGTGGGTGGAGAGAGTGGAAAAACCGGAGGGGGAGGGAGAGAATGGGGGAAGATTTAGGGGGAAGGGAGTGAGAGAAAGAGAGAGAGAGAGTGGGGATTTTTTTTTTTTTATTTATTTTTTATATCGAGGGGTAATGGAATAAAACACTACGTGCTTTTTTTCCGCCGTCCCGGTGTATGCGGTTTTTAAATTCTGTATTGGGGCCCCACGGACACAAAAAGGCCCCGCTCTTGAAAAGCGGGAAAAGGATTTAACATGGGGAGGAGAGAAAAGGGGTGTGTGTGTGTATGTAGAGAGATAAAGGGGGAGAGGGAGAGGAGAGAGAGGAGGGGAATGAGAGAGAGAGGGGAGAGAGAGAGAGAGAGGAGAGAAGGGGTGTGTGTGTGTGTTTTGTGTGGTTTTGTGTTTGTTGGTGTGGAGAGAGAGAGGAGGGGAAGAGAGAGAGGAGAGGGGAGAGAGAGAGGGAGAGGGGGAGAGGAGGAGAGAGTGAGAGAGTTAGAGAGGAGAGAGAGAGGGCGAGCGAGGCGCGCGGGGGGGAGAGTTTTTTTGTTTTCAGTATTTAAAATACAGATAGATACATAATTATAATGAATGTGTTTCTTGTTCTTCTTGTTCTTCTTGTTCTTGTTCTTCTTGTTCTTGTTCTTGTTCTTGTTCTTGTTCTGTTTCTTCTTCTTTTTCTTCTTCTTCTTCTTCTTCTTCTTCTTCTTCTTCTACGACGTCGTAGTGGTTGAACGCTCAGACAGCAAGTATTGTTGTCTGTCATATAAGCGAAAATGCGTTGTGCTGCCGTTAAGCGCCTGACAACAACAACAACAGCAACAACAACAACAACAACAACAATAATAATAATAATAATAATGGAATTTAGATAGCGCTATATCTTGCAAAAAACAAATGAAAGCGCTTTCATTCATCCTACTCATTCACATGCAGCCTTACAAATTCAAATGGATACACACAAGCTCGCCTGAATACACGCGCACAGACCACACCACACACACACACAACACACACACACACACACAACACACACACCACACACACACACAACACACACACACACACACACACACACACACCAACACGCACGCACACAACGCACACACATAAAGGTTGTATACTCGGAGGGTGATGCGGTTTTGGCGGTTGAGGGCAGGACAAAAATGGAATGGAACAAGAGGGGAGCATATTACGTTTGAAATAAATGTCTTGAGGCCGGATTTAAAAGCGTCATAATAAGGCTTTTGATGAAGGGAGAGAGGGAGGACATTTCAGATCGATGGACCAGAAACAGAGAAAGAGCGACGGCCAACGGTGGATTGGTTGAATCTAGGTATTCTTAAGCACAGGGTATCTGCAGCAGAGCGGAGGGAACGAGACGGAGTGTACAGGTGAAGACATTCACAGAGGTAGGAAGGTGTTGTTTTATGAAGGCATTTGTAACAGAGTACTGATCTTATAGTTTACTTTCTGTGGCACGGGCAACCATTTGCGAGATCGCAAGAGAGGCGTAATGTGCTCAGATGTTTTCTTTCTGAGGACTAGGCGAGCTGCAGAGTTTTGTTTACGTTGAAGGGAGTGGATAGATGATGCTGGCAGACCAGTCAGAAGAGAATTGCAATAGTCCAGACGTGAGAGAATGAGAGATGTGACTAGTTTGGATGTTGCATCAGTGAACAGGTACTTTCGATCTGCACTGATGCGCGCAAGTGATAGTAGCATGACTGGCAGGTTTGGGTGATGACTTTTTGCATGTGTTGTCTATAATGACCCCTAGATATTTCACAGCAGTAGATAGAGGGACCGAGGTATTACCGAATTCTATTGAAGCTGTTGTGATGGAAGAGAATTTGTGTTTGGTCCCTACAAGCATGGCTTCGGTTTTATCTGCTTTTAGCTGTAACTTGTTCTGTATCATCCAGTTTTGGATATCTTGAAGGCAGTCGGACATTTTAATCAAGAGAGAAGGCAGATTTTCAAGAGTATCATGCTAAGAATTTGAGAGTCGTCGGCATAGAAATGATGTTGATCTGATGACGATTTAGTATGTCAGACCCAGAGCATCCGACTATGGTGTGGAAGAGAAATGGTGTCGTTTTAGTCTACCTGGAAAGGAAGGCAGGAGAATGGACCAAGAAGGCAGAAAACAGACAAACAGGAGGTGGCAGGAAGGAAAGGAACAAGGCTGAAACAAAGAGAGGGATAGAATAGAGGAATTTCCTAGGACAGAATTTCCAGGTGGGGATGTTATTTATTCTGAGAGGCCCTCGGCATCCCCACTGGGGACGAATATATTTCTAGAGATGAATCTTTCTCCCCCAAATGCTACTTCTTTTGTCAGTGAAGAAACGAACGCATCCCAAAGTTATATAATAAAATTCTAAATGTTTTTAAGTTTATCCAATCATTACATTTCCCACTGAAAGAAAGGTAGAAGAAGAAGAAGGATCATTCATTCATTCATTCATTCATTCATTCATCCATCCATCCATCCTTCCATCCATCCATCCATCCATCCATCCATCCATCCATTCATCGATTAATTAATTCATTGATTAATTAATTAATCAATTCATTAATTCCTTCATTCATCCATGACGCAGCGCGGATCCACTGGGCTTATGACGCGGATGACGACATGTGCATAGGCAGCATGGAAGGGGGCGGGCCCCCCACCTCCATTGCAGGAGGGGAGACAAACAGCATCGCTGGCCTGGGTAACGACTGCCTCCGCTTTACCTGTGGCGACGCTCCCAGTGGCGAGAAAGAGCTGTTCCTCAACAAAAACCAAAGTGGTGAGCAGTGGAATGGAAGAGTGGCTGGCACTGCTGGGATGTGTGTGTGTGTGTGTGTGTGTGTGTGTGTGTGTGTGCGTGTGCGTGTGTGCGTGGTGTGTGTGTGTGTGTGTGTGTGTTGGTGTGTGTGTGTGTTGTGTGTGTGTGTTTTGTGTGTATGTTTTTTGTGGTGTGTGTATGTGTTCTATTCTGTTCTATTCTATTGTATTTATTCATAAGCTAATAGAATAAGTACTCCTGTGTTTTTGTTTTGTTTTGTTTACATCTGGTTCTCGTGTGCATAAAGCTTTGCAAATTTTGTCGTCCGTTCCCACCGGCACAGAACAGCCTACTCTTTAAAAAAAGCGGAACAGGTTTTAATATAAGCGCAAGATATTCTGCGTGCGTTCGCACCTGGGGCTTCAGTTTATGGTGTCATCTGAAGGACTTTTAGGTGGAGTGGAGTCGGCACTGATGTTAATTCCAGTGTGTGTGTTGTGTTATGTTGTGTTGTTGTGTTGCGTTGCGTTGCGTTGTGTTGTTGTGTTGTGTTGTGTGTGTGTGTGTGTGTGTGTGTGTGTGTGTGTGTGTGTGTGTTGTGTGTGTGTGTGTGTGTTGGTACTTGTCTCACCTTACATGTTGATTCTTCCTTTCTTTTTCTCTTACTCATGTTTGTTCAGGAGGCACCGTGGTCGAGTGGTTTAGGCGGTCAGTTCGTGATCCAGAGGTCGCGGGTTCGATCCCCGCTCGGCCCGGTGTTGTGTCCTTGGGAAAGACACTTTACTCCTATTTTCCTCACTCCACCCAGGTGTACAAGTGGGTACCAGCTCTGCTGGGGAAGTATCTGGCGACAGACTAGCGTCCTGTCACAGGGGTGGTGAAAAACCATCAGTTCGCTTAACGCTACAGAAACCGGGATAAGCTCCGGCTCTATGGGCCTTCTGGATCGAAAGAACATACATGTTTGTTCACGCATGTCCTCTGTTCTTCCTTGGTGAGCTCCTGTGGCGGGCGGGGGTTGATGTGGGGTTCCCTGTTGCAGCCTGTGTGATGGGCGACGGCTGCTCCAAGGATCGCGAGTTCAGCAGAGACTCCTGCTCGGTGGGCTACATTTGCAGGTATGGCGTGTACAACAAAACCGAAGGGATAAACAACGGGGGCTCGCACAAAAGCGGCCAGTTCAATGTCTTCAGCGAGTACAAGTGTGAAAATGCCGGTAAGAAATAGGGACATTCTCTCTCCTTTATTATCATATGATGTATTCCTAAGGTCGGGGACTGAATGTAAAAAAAGCACATGGGTGCTTATTCATGATCCTCGAAATAAAAGAATTTGTCATTCTCTCTCTCTCTCTCTCTCTCTTCTCTCTCTCTCTCTCTCTCTCTCTCTCTCTCTCTCTCTCTCTCTCTCTTCTCTCTCTCTCTCTTTTCTTTCTCTCTCGTAATATGAATAAAAAAGAATTCACAGGTATACTTTTTAGTGATTTTGCGAAAGCTTTCGATGTTAATGACCACAGACTTTTACTACCGATGCTTGCAGTCTACAAACTATCTCCTAGTACCCTCACACTTATTTCGTCATTCCTATCTAACAGACAGCAAAAAATGTAACTGAACAACACTTCTTTAAGTTTTCTTCTTAATAGCTTTGTTGTTCCACAAGGATCAGTGCTTGGGTCCTTGCTGTTTCTTCTATATGTAAATTAATGCCATTGAGTAAAAAGGTGCACAACGAGCTATTTGCAGATGATACAAATCGTGATATTAGCCACAAAGCATCTCCAAATATGTCAGAATTTACAAGAGAATATAATATCCCTGTCAAATGGACACACATGAGCCATAACCCGTCTTCCAGTTAAAACAGAATTTATGTTGTTATCAACAAAACAAAAACTTCAAAATCTTAACATATGCTTACCTTCCCTTTATATCAACAGTATCAAAATCGAAGTTTCGTGCCTCAAAATTTTAGGGGTAACCATTGATAATAGTTTGTCTTGATCTGTACATATATGTAATTTAACTAAGAAAATTGCCACAAAACTTATTAGTTAAATAAGATGAAACACTTTCTAAATGAGCATGCTAGAAAATGATCTCTTTATTCATTCATTCAATCTACGGTGGATTATGCGTTTACGCTAAGGGATTTAGCCAGTAATAACATATTAAAACCATTAAGAAGTAATCATAAACCAGATGTCAAAATAGTAACAGATAAGTCATTTTCATTAACATGTTTTAGATTACAAAAATGTCAATATTCTACCTCTCAAAGGAAATTTGCTATTTACTATATGTGTAGTAATGCATAACATCCTTCATGGTGATGCCCCATTTTCCTTGAGCAGCATGTTCAGCGTAAACAACTTTCGACATTCACATAAAATTAACCATCCTTTGCCAGCCATTAGTCTGTTTAAATCAAGTCTGGCATATTGTGGAGGCTTGTTTTGGAAAAGGCTCCACCTTTTTAAAAAGATGCAACAGATTTTTCAAGATTTAAGATTCTGTTCTACGACTTCTGACTACCCATGAGCACGTAACCATAAATGTTTTGATCAAACCGCCAGCAGTCTTAGTTATATAAAATCAATCGTCTCCTGGCATGGTATAATTAGTTTCTGTAATTATGCATTTCTGTTAATTTCCCCCTTTTTATTGTTTATTTTTTATTGTATATTTAATCTCTCTCTCTCTCTCTCTCTCTCTCTCTCTCTCTCTCTCTCTCTCTCTCTCTCTCTCTCTCTCTCTCTCTCTTTGGAACTTGTCTCACTTCCTTCACAAAGCCTTCAAGCTGAGAGAAATTGCAACATCATAGTTCATTATTATCATTATCATATTGTTGATTGTATGTTTGTTTTGAATGTTTCTGATGATTTGGTTTTTTGTTCACTTTCCCCTTCCTTATGGGCTATGGCCTAATGAATAAACATCCGAATCTCTCTCTCTCTCTCTCTCTCTCTCTCTCTCTCTCTCTCTCTCTCTCTCTCTCTCTCTCTCTCTTCCCTCTCTCTGTCAATGTGTAGATGTTTATTTTTATGACTTTAAAGTTTGGTTGTTTTTTTCCCTTGTTTTTTTCTTTCTCTTTTTTAATGTCTTTTTTTTTGTTTTTTTTTGGGTGGGGGGGTGTTTTGGGGTTTTTCTTTTATTTGTTTGGTCTTTTTTTTTTTGGAAAGGGTTATTTCCCTATGTTTCTACTGTGTGAGAGTATGAGTATTGGGTTTATCATTAAGATGTATCCCTACGGGTGGGGACTGGATGTAAAAAAGCACACGATTGCTTATTCATTGTCCTCAAAATAAAAGAATTTTTGTCATTGTCATTGTCTGTCTGCCTCTCTGTGTGTGTAGTATTGATTCCCTCTCTTTTCAACTAGATTATTCCTTATAATTATTTCATCTTCATTTAGTGGTCAGAGCACTCGTTTTCCCCCCAGCTAAGGTTAGGCCTAGGCAGCATCGAGCGTGGTTACCACTTGGATGGGTGACCGTTTTCGCGCCTTGGCTTCAGTACAGTCCCCAAGTTCTCCCAGCTGTAAATGGGTACCTGCCTCTTTATGGTCAGGGAAGGTAAAGCAGCGAGGGAGAGGAGATAGGCGCCTCTGGTGTGTGTGTGTGTGTGTGTGTGTGTGTGTGTGTGTGTGGTGTGTGTGTGTAAGGGACTCATCGTGCTTGTCTCACCACGCAGAATCAGGTGTATGCTCCCCCGAGGAATGCTTTAACGACAGTTCCGAAGAGACTGACAGCGATGTGTGCAAAGCTGTTGGAGAAACCGTCACTCAACCCGCCTTCGGCAGCGTGGCCTTTATTTTCCGCTGTAAGAGGGTGCAGGATCGCTGCAACAATCAGATCGAATACATCGATTGGGAGTTCGAACGTAAGTGTGTGTGTGTGTGTGTGTGTGTGTGTGTGTGTGTGTGTGTGTGTGTGTGTGTGGAGAGAGTGAGTGAGTGAGTGAGTGTGTGTGCGTTTTGTTTTGATTCTTGGTCTATGGCAGCCTTCTTTTTCAGTCATGATGTTGGAATATACACATTCAAATGTGTAGAGTTTTGAGTGCACGCCTAGGTATTGTGCAAAAGTCTTACCAAAGTTTGCGAGAAGATATATTTCTTTTTTTGTTTGTTTGCGTCTTGAATAATATAGGAGATATAATTAATCCCTGAGGTATACCCATTTCAGCATTGTGGGATGCAGAATGACTTGAACCTATTATTGTTTGAATGGTTCTCTCTGCTAATTTTTTTAACATAATAAGCAAATTATCAGACCACCCGGTTGATTTTTAACTTTAGTAACAAACGCTTGTGCCAGACGTGATCATAAGCCTTCTCTACACCGAAAAAAGTTGCTAAAGCACTTTTTCTACGGGCAAATTGACGCTTTATTTGAGTGGAAAATTGAACTAGATGTTCAGTTGTAGATCTGCCTTTTCGAAATCCTGCTTGGTTAACAGTTATGATTTGGTTCTTTTCAGAGAAACAAGTCAGTCTATTCAGTACTAGTTTCTCCAATAGTTCACTGGTGTGAGATGTTAAAGCGATAGGTCTATAGTTTATTTTGTCGTGCTTTGATTTTCCAGTCTTTAAGATTGGAGCAACTATAGAATTTTTCCACAGCTGTGGTAATATTCCAGTTTCCTAACATGCGTGAAAAATACGGTGCAAAAACATCACACAATTGTCTGGAAGATTTTTTTGGTACCATTTCAATGGAAATGGAATCCAAATCAACAATAGTTCAGAGTTTGGAGTTTCAGAGTTCTCTGTCTGTCTTTATGTCTGTCTGTCTCTCTCTCTTAACTTGAGCACGTTATTTGTTCTATTCTGCACCTTTATGATCAGTATGTGTAGCTTATAAATAGAGAAAGAGTTGTGACCTAGACCTGAATAAATGGTTATTTGCATTCATATTCTTTATATGTAAAAGAAAAGTTATTGTTAGTCTCAACAATGACACAAAGAAGATCATCAACAGTATTTTTTTTTGGCGGTTATTATTGCATCATGTGTTGATATATTTTGTATTCGTCATATTGTTGCTTGTGTTATTATTGTTGTTTGCTCTCTTGTTGGCATTCTTTGTATATTTTACCTGCTTGTTGATTGATATTGTTGTTGTTGTTGTTAGCAGGGAGGGTGAAGATGAGGAGTAGGATGAATCGTCTGCTGCTGATGCTGTTGCTCAGAATGATAACGATGATGATGATGATGATGATGATGATGATGATGATGGTGCTGCTGCTGATGATGAAGAAGACGATGATGATGAAGATGACAATAATGATGATAGTGATGATGATGATGGTGATAAAGAAGTTGATGATGATGATGGTGATGATGATGATGATGATTATGGTGATGATGGCAGTGAAGAAGAAGAAGAGGATGATGATGGTGATAACGATGATAGCTCTGATAGTTGTTGCTGTTGTTACTTCTGCTTTTGTACCTTTTGTAGCATTGGTCTGTTTTCATGCCAGAGTTATAATAATTATTTTAAAAAATTATTTTTCCACAGGGACAACAACAATCGGGACACCAGCTCCTACAGGTATGCTACAGGCAGTTCATATAACGTCACCACCTACATTTTGTACAGCATGCTACAGGCAGTTCATATAACGTCACCACCTACATTTTGTACAGTTTGCTACAGGCAGTTCATATAACGTCACCACCTACATTTTGTACAGCATGCTACAGGCAGTTCATATAACGTCACCACCTACATTTTGTACAGTTTGCTACAGGCAGTTCATATAACGTCACCACCTACATTTTGTACAGCATGCTACAGGCAGTTCATATAACGTCACCACCTACATTTTGTACAGTTTGCTACAGGCAGTTCATATAACGTCACCACCTACATTTTGTACAGCATGCTACAGGCAGTTCATATAACGTCACCACCTACATTTTGTACAGCATGCTACAGGCAGTTCATATAACGTCACCACCTACATTTTGTACAGCATGCTACAGGCAGTTCATATAACGTCACACCTACATTTTGTACAGTTTGCTACAGGCAGTTCATATAACGTCACCACCTACATTTTGTACAGTATGCTACAGGCAGTTCATATAACGTCACCACCAGCATTTCGTACAGTATGCTACAGGAGTTCATATAACGTCATCACCTACATTTTGTACAGTATGCTGCTATACATATATCTATATCTACCTACCAACCTACCTACCTATCTACCTACCTACCTACCTACCTACCTACCTACCTACCTACCTACCTACCTACCTACCTACCTACCTACCTACCTACCTACCTACCTACCTACCTATCTATCTGTCTGTCTGTCTGTCTGTCTGTCTATCTCTCTCTCTCTCTCAATGTCTATCTGTGTGTGTGTCTGTGTCTGTCTGTCTGTCTGTCTGTGTCTGTCTGTATCATTGAGATAATACTAGTGGAGTAGAACATGTGCAGGTAACCAGTTATAATTTCCGGTTTTTTATAATTTTGAAAATATTTATTAAAGATTCAAATAAGAAAAAAACCCCAGACAATCGGTGAAAAACAACCTAGAAAATATCTTTCAATGACAGCATCTATGACATTTATGAGTAAGGAACATGCCTGAGATAGACATAGATAGATAGATAGAAACAGAAGAGAGAGAGAGAGAGAGGAGAGAGAGAGAGAGAGAGAGAGAGAGAGAGAGAGAGAGAAGAGTAGAGAGAGAGAGAGAGAGAGAGAGACAGACAGACAGACAGACAGACAGACAAAGACACACACACACACAGACTCAGAGAGACAGAGAGATTGTAAGGCACCCCAGACTTTGTCCCCAACAAAACTGAAGACGGCGCAGTGTTTGTCTCCCACGCCAGGAGCAAGGATGGTGCCAGACACTGTACTCCAGGAGGATCTGCCCTAACCCTTTCGCAGCAACACACAGGCCACGATTCACACAGGCCAGTCCAGTCTTTGATGAAAGCTGGTCCACAGGAACAAACCTTTTCTGGCCTTCGTAAAGAGGAGAAAGCTGGCGTGGTTTGGTCACGTTACGCTTTATCACAGTTCTCTTGCCAAGACTATCCTACAGGGAACACTTGAGGGAGGAAGATGGTAGGGAAGGCAGAGGAAGAACTGGATGATGCAGGACTAACACCACAGACTGGACCACACGGCCTGGACATGGCGCCGTTGCTGGGAAAGGCTGAAGGTAGATCAGCCTGGAGTAAATTGTCGACGAACGTATCCGGCCTGTGCCCCCGACGACCATCTTGTGAAGACCTGGTCCTAATTTTCACCTTTACGGATGTTTGATGGAAGCGCCTTTGCAGCACAATCAGTAGATTTTCTGTCTGGTCGAGTTGATGGAAAGTTTAACCCGCCAAACAACTGTAATTTGCGTTCGGTGTGTAAGGACCGTGCATTGCTATCGGCAAACGACAGTCCACTCAACTGCAGTTTTAAAGTCTATCATATGATCGTGTATCAATTCAAATGAACTTTTTTTTCCTAAGGTAAATATACTTTCGCTGAGTTAGAGAACAAGAAGAGAGATAATCTGAACTGCGCAGTGTTTCTGTGTACTGTTAATCGAATTGAGAGGCCGGCCCTGCTCAAAGTCTTCTTCATTCGGCATGTTCATCATTCTGAAGAGAGTGGGCCGCAAAAGACTCGCCTTGAAGCTTAAGCATTCATTTTCTCTGGCTATTTTGCCGACTGTTGTCCACAGTGGAGAACACAGTATTGGGAGAAGAGGAGCACTGCCACTGCATCACGTAAGGGTGGGGAGGGAGGACGAACTGGGGGTAGCCTAGATGAATTCTTTGAACTTGTCCATTTCTTCCGACAGCAGCAGGTAGTCAGCTCGGTACCACGTTTGCCTTTCAACATTGCCTTGCTGTTTGGTTGTTTTGGTGATCGGTGTTGTAAATGGCGTTATTGACATTGATATTGTTGCGGTTGCTGATGTTGTTGCTACTTTTATCATAATTACTACTGCTTTGTTTTCATGCCACTATTGTTCTGATCTTGCAGGTCTAGATTCACTATTAGGAGGTCCAGAAACAGAAGTGACAGCTTCACCTGTGGATCCAATAACAGAATCACCAGTTACACCTGTGGATCCAGAAACAGAATCACCAGTTACACCTGTGGATCCAATAACAGAATCACCAGTTACACCTGTGGATCCAGAAACAGAATCACCAGTTACACCTGTGGATCCAGAAACAGAATCACCAGTTACACCTGTGGATCCAGAAACAGAATCACCAGTTACACCTGTGCCGCCTACTACCTCTGTGGTCCCTGCTCCATTACCCGCAGCACGTAAGCTTCAACAGTCAGGTTTTTGTTTACCTCCTTAGCCGGAGCTCCGGGATACATCAATGGTGAAATTTTGCGCATGCGACAGTTTTTGTTGTTGTTGTTGTTGCCAACCATGAGGGTAGCTGCATTCCGACCTCGGGGTGTATGCTGGGTAAGTTCGTGTTCCTGTAACCCACTGAGCGCTGGCAAGAAATACGGGATTTTTAACATTGTGATCTTCTGCATGTGTATATACAGGAAGGGAATTAAGGCACTGGCAGGTCTGCACTTGAGGGAGAACGTAAACATGCCCATCCTTAATTCACCAGACGTTGCCGAGATTCGAACCCATGACTTCATGGACATATGGATTGAAGTCGAACGGTCTTAACCACTCGGCTATGGCGTCTGTCCAACATTAAATACAGTGTCAACAGTAACAGGTCATCTTGAAAGGTCATGTCAAGTACTAAGTGTAACAAAAACAGGCTTTAATTTAAGCACAAAACAAAGCGACAACAGTAACAAGCCAGCTTTGAAGAAAACGTCCACAACCGCGTCCACACTTTACAATTCCGGTGCAGGGTCAAAAGTAAACATTAGCTTAAGAGCTAAATATACCGTCGACCGTAAAAAGTCGGCACTAAGCATTAGATAAATGTCAACAGTAACACGCAAGATGAAAACATAAAGTAAAATATCAACAGCACGCAAGGTAGGTTGTGAACATTAAATAAAGCAACAGTAATAACAGTAACAAACCAGCTGTAAACATGAGATAAAGCATTAGCAGCAACAAGAAGCAGTTAATATTTATGAAACAGTAACAGTGACAAGCAAGCGGATAACATTTTAAATAAGCACCAACAATAACAAACAAGCATTAAACATTGAATAAAGCATCAACAATAACAAACAAGCTTTAAACATTGAATAAAGCATCAAAAGTAACAGTCAATTCTAACACTAAAATAACGCACCAGCAGTAAAAGTAAGTGTTAAACACTAAAGAATTGTCAGTGCTAACGAGAAAGCTTTAAGCATTAAACAAGTAAGCTTTAAAAATCAAACAAAGCATCAGCACTAACGTATGATCTTTTAGCTTTGAATAGAGCACCACCATGAAAAAGTGATCTTTAAAAATGAAGCGACGGTCGCAGAAGCCGAGTGGTTAAGAACGCTGACTTCACCCCATAGGTCCTTGAAGTCGTGGGTTCGAATCTCGGCTGCGTCTGGTGAATTAAAGGTGGGGTTTTATGATCTCCCAGGTCAACCTCAAGTGCAGGCCTGCCAGTGCCTTTCTTTCCTTTGCGGATATACACCTGCACAAGATGAAATCTGCCCGTTAAAGATCCCGCACTTCATGTCAGCGTTGGGTGGGTTACGGAAATAGAAACATACCCAGGGTACATCGACGAAGTCAGACTGACTGCTGCTATCTTCATGAAGGACGAAAACGGTTGCATTCGCGAAATCTTCGTGTTGGTGAACCTCAGAGGTCCAGCTGAAGAACGACCCCCCCCCCCCCTCACACACACATTAAGCAAAGCAGAGCTCTCCCAAGATCTCTCACTCTCTTGGGTCGGGAGGGGGGAGAGGGGAAGGGGGGGGGGGGGGTGAACGTGGAAGTGGAACATCCACGCCGCGTCAGTGTGGGCGTTCTCTTGATGGGCACAGGGCGTGGGCCACAGGGGGGACCCAGCCAGCCTCCAGCTGTGGTGAACCTTAGTATTGACATTTTTAAAAATTCTTTTATTTCGAGGATAATGGAATAACCGCTCATGTGCTTTTTTCATCCAATCCCCGTGTGTGTGCAGTTTTGTAGATTTTGTCATTCGTTCCCACCGGCACACAATGACCTACTCTTCCGAAAAGCGGAATGGATTTAACGTGTGCGCAAGATATTCTCCGTGCGTTCGCATACGGGACCTAACTAACTAACTAACTAACTAACTAACTAACTAACTAACTAACTAACTAACTAACTAACTCACTCACTCACTCACTCACTCACTCACTCACTCACTCACTCACTCCCTGCCTCCCTCCCTGCTGGTGTGCTAGCTGCTGCACTCACTCACTCACTCACTCACTCACTCACTCACTCACTCACTCACTCACTCACTCACTCACTCCCTGCCTCCCTCCCTGCTGGTGTGCTAGCTGCTGCACTCACTCACTCACTCACTCACTCACTCACTGTGTGGCTGACTATTTCAGTGGACACCACAAAGTGCAGACCCTCCAAGAGAACCTGCAAGTTCTCCGACAACACACAAGGTAGGCTTTCTGTCTTTGTCTGTCTGCCTGCCTGCCTGTCTGTCTGTCTGTCTGCCTGCCTCTCTGTCTCTCTGTGTCTGTTTCTGCCTCTCTGTCTCTAGGTGTTTATACTCCACAGAGCGCAAAGCCTGGGTAAGTTAGTATGGAGAGCAATCTGTTACCCGTCCAACAGACACCCCCCTCCCCACCCCTCGCACTCTACGTCGCTGGAATGGTCCATCGGAAAGGTAATCGCCGATACACATGGTTCCAGTGCCGTCGCAGGAGTTGCTGCCAGAACGATGCTGTCTACAGCTCTTAAGATCCGACCGACCCCCGGGATGGTGTCTAAACACAACACCTGTGTGCATGCTGGGTTTTATTTTACTTTGTCATCCGCTCCTACAAGCACACAATGCCCTACTTTTCCGAAAGGCGGAACGGGTTTTTAACGTGTGCGCAAGATGTTCTGCATGCGTTCGCACACGGGGCCTCGGTTTATAGTCTCATCCGAAGGATTTTGACATTCAGCTCGATCTTTTCGTCAAAGTGGGAAGAAAGGGCGAGGCTGGGCATCGAACCCATAACCTCACGGTTGACCTGTTGGCAGGCGAACGTCTTAACCATCCTGCCACCTTCCTTCCTAATGCAAGACAACATAATACGACACAACACAATACGACACAACACAACACAGCACAATCTAATTCAATACTGCATGGTACAATACAGTGCAGTGCAGCGCAATAGCTGCCGTGCAGTACGCTGCAGCACAACGTGATATGACATGACATGATGCAATATGACATGACATGATGCAATATGACATGACATGATGCGATATTACATGACATGATGCAATATGACATGACATGATGCAATATGACATGACATGATGCGATATTACATGACATGATGCAATATGACATGACACGATGCAATATTACATGACATGATGCAATATTACATGACATGATGCAATATCACATGACATGATGCAATATCACATGACATGATGCAATATTACATGACATGATGCAATATGACATGACATGATGCAATATGACATGACATGATGCAATATGACATGACACGATGCAATATTACATGACATGATGCAATATTACATGACATGATGCAACAAGGTGCAGACCAGACACGACAAAACCAGACGAAACTGAAAGACAAGACAAGACAGTGATACGCAACACTTTACCCCACAGCACAGGACACCACGCCACAGCATAGCACACCACACCACATCACCACACCACACACACCACATCACACCACATCACACCAATAACACCACATCACACCACACCAATCTCACCACATACAACAACACACACCACAACCACTCACACCACAGCACACACGGAACAGGACAGTACACCACAGCACACCACACTACACCACACCACAGCACAGAACACCACATCACACCACATCACACCACACCACATCACACACACACCACACACGGAACAGGACAGTACACCACAGCACACCACACTACACCACACCACACACGGAACAGGACAGTACACCACAGCACACCACACTACACCACACCACAGCACAGAACACCACAACCACACCCCACCCCAGCACACCACACTACACTAACTCCATCCTACCCCACGATCCCTTCATGCTACCCTGCTGTGTGTGCACTGCTGTCTGTCAGGCTGCAAATACCGCAGACAGTGCTACCCTGTCAACACCAGCATCTCCTGGGACGACTGCACGCAGTTTCAGTGTCACGGCAGCACTGACGGAAGCCGAGGAAGCGATTTTCCAAGATCCACCTGGCTACCTCGTTACATTGGTAAGATGTGGAGAAGATTCCTTACAATGCACTTTTTATGCGCAATAAAAAAAACCTTTAAAAGGAGGTAAAGGAGTCCCATAACCTATAAGGTCGTAGGGAAGCGAGGCGTCAAAGACCTCACTTCTCTAGGGCCAGCATATTGAGGGCGGCGCCCATCTCCTCTCCCTCGCTGCTTTACCTTCCCTGACCCTAAAGAGGGCATGTACCCATTTACAGCTGGGTGAACTGGGGGAACTGTACTGAAGCTAAAGCGCGTAAACCGTCACCCATCCAACTGGTAACCACGCTCGACGCTGCTTACCTTAGCTGGGGGAAAGCGAGTGCTCCGACCACTGAGCTATCCCGTCCCCTTAAAAAACACAAAACAAACGGGGGATGGAGAGGTGAGAGAGCCAAATGGTTAGTACATTGATTTCGTTATCTAAAGGAAATCTGAGATCAGAAGTTCAAATCATTGCCCAGGCTTCCATTTGATAGATTCTCTCCATCTCCTCTCCTTTTCCTTAGTGTTATCTTTGTTTCCTACTTCTTTACTTTCCGAGGCAACACTTCAGGGGACATACATACATACATCATACAATACATAACATACATACTACATACATACATTACAATACATACATTACCATACATACATACATTACATACATACATACATACACATACATCTGCATGCATACATACATACGATACATCATACATACATATACATTATACATACATACATGCATGCATACATACATACATACATACATACATACATTAATACATACATACATACATACATACATACATACATATATACATACATACACACATATATACATACATACATACATACATACATATATACATACATACATATATACATATATACACACATATATACATACATACATACATACATACATACACACATACACACATATATACATACAGTACTGATCATCATATCTCCCAAAATAAAATGCAATTTTTATGAAAAGACTAGCCCCTGTCTCACAACACATGTAATTTTAAGTTTTAAAAAAGGCAAGGTTTGAATTTTAACAGAAACAACCACTGTACTTTATAAACTCTTTTCCATCGATTGCAAGGCTCCCAACCACAATGACCATGCAAGTGTATCAGCGTAGGAGCACAGGCACTGCTCAGCTGCGGATCCTCTTCCTGCAGCATGCTCATGACCACCTGGCCTCAGGCTAGTTCCTCAGCCCCCCAGAGCAAGCACACCAAGCATTTCTCAACACATGTTTTAACATTAGCATCCCCCCCCCCTATGAAGACAGTACGTCACCTGGAAGCTAAAGTTGGAGTGTAGTCAATGATCTATAAGATATGATCTATGAGACTATAGTTATACCAAGGCTCTGTGTGTGTGTGTGTGTGTGTTCTAAAGTTAAAGTTCTTTTATTTCGAGGATAATGGAGTAAGCATTCATGTGCATTTTTTCATCCAGTCTCCCGTGTATATGCAGTTTTGTAAATTTTGCCATTCAGTTCCCACCAGCACATTATTGCCTACTCTTCCGAAAAGCGGAATGGGTTTTAATGTGTGCGCAAGATGTGCGTGCGTTTGCATACGGGACATTGGTTTATAGTCTCATCCAAAGGACTTTTGGGAAGAGTGGAGTCGGCACTGATGTTAACTCCAGGGAAAAAAATCCTCTTGAACTAGATTCAAACCCGGGTCAGCAGATCTCGAATACATCACTCTAACCACCAGGATAAACTGTCTCCCCAAGTTTGGCAATGTGTGATAAAGATAAGGACTATGTGACCAACATGCTGTCAAGGGGACACAAGATAAAGACAATAAGGACTATGTGACCAACATGCTGTCAAGGGGGACACAAGATAAAGACACTAAGGACTATGTGACCAACATGCTGTCAAGGGGACACAAGATAAAGACAACAAGGACTATGTGACCAACATGCTGTCAAGGGGACACAAGATAAAGACAACAAGGACTATGTGACCAACATGCTGTCAAGGGGACACAAGATAAAGACAATGAGGACTATGTGACCAACATGCTGTCAAGGGGACACAAGATAAAGACAATGAGGACTATGTGACCAACATACTGTCAAGGGGACACAAGATAAAGACACTAAGGACTATGGGACCAACATGCTGTCAAGAGGGACACACTGTGACGATCATTCTCTCAAAGTGACAAAGATGAACGAAAAGACTATGTGATAAATTTTTTCTTGATGTGTGACAAAAATGTATTTCTAGACAATGGAACAAGCGTGTTTTCAATACTCTTATGCATAACAATAATATGGCATTAGTAACGCCAGGCAAACTGACATGCCTGCTAAATACTTTCATATCTGCATCCATGGAAAAAAAAGGTGACATTGAACTCCGTCATCCTCGCCTCTTCTTTCTTCATGGCACACTGAACCCTGGGTAGTTGTTGGGAGCCTAACACCCCCCCAAAACAACAACAACAACAACAACAAACACCAACCAACCACAACACAACAACAACAAACAAAACAAAAACAAAACAACAACAAAAACAAAACAACAACAACAAAAAAACCTCCCCTGAACAAATGCCTCCATATTCCCACAAAGTAAATCATCACTCTTCTGACACAGCCCAACCCGTTACCTGGCTGACAAAACACTGTGATGTCGCAATTTAGTGACTTACGGAGGGAGTGTGTATACTTTTCTAATGACTCTATATACATCAGCTGGCAGTGAGGTCATCTATCTATCTATCTTTCTTTCTTTCTCCTTCCTCTGGAAGATCACTAGTGGACTAAGGACAATGTCACGGCTCTGATGCAGTGCCAGGGACACGTACAGAGAAGAATGAAGGTGGGGCCAGTTTCAGCCTATGGCCTATCAGACCAAGATTCCAATCATGGTTTCTACACTACTTCTAAGGATTTCCAGCATTCTTATGTTCATACTTTTCAATACCCCATATACATACTATACTGCTTCCAAACTTATTTCTAACGTAAATGTAGTCTGTCACAGGTGAGGAAGGTCACTAAAGTATAACCAAAAAAGTCTTATAACAAAGAGGAGAAACCACTTTCTTTCAAAAACTAGTGAAAACGACTCTGACCCTCAAAGTGGCTGCATTCCCCACAAATGGCTGGTACAAAAAAACATTTTTCCTCACCTACTCATTTTCTGATCAAAAGAAGAAGAAGAACATGGGACTGATTTACATCTTACAAGCTGCTTCACACCACTCCTCTCAATTTCTGTCTTTTTTCTTTAAAAGTTACATTCATCCCTCTAAAAGACTTCACCCAAAGTAATCTATAGTCATGGTGTGTCATAGTGTGTGTGAGTGTGTGTGTGTGTGTGTGCGTGTGTGCGAGAGCACATGTACACAGCAGCAACAACACATACTGTGCACACCACACAATCTCCCAAACCACAATCTGTGTGTGAGTGTGAGTGTGTGTGTGTGTGTGTGCGTGAGCACATGCACAGCAGCAACAACACATATTGCGCAGACTACACAATTGCACCAAACATAAGTAGAAGACTAAGCCAGCCGCGTGAACTGTGATTACATTAGAATGACAAAGGAAGGTCAGAGATCATTATCCACAAAGAAAGGTCAGAGGTCATCGTCCACAAAGGAAGGTCAGAGGTTATCGTCCACAAAGGAGTTCAGAGGTCATTGTCCACAAATCCACAGGGGTGAAAGGAAGTGAAGGGTGAATACAGAAAGGATGACTAAGATTGTTCATTGGATAATAGTTGTCACGGCTTTGTATTGTTTACCACAACAGAACAAATCACTTTACTACATGTTCAAACTCCCAGACATAGGGATTTAAAAAAATCCTATTTCACGTCTTTCTTTCCTGCTTTCTGACAGGCTGCTATGGACCCAGCGGATGTGTGACATTTGGGCAACAGGTCAGAGACGCTGAGACCAACGCCTTGTACACGTGTACCTACACCATGGGAGAGCTGGGATTCCCCGTGCCTGAATTCCGGAGAGGTGAGTGTACCCTGAAGAAAAGACTGTTGACAGGTATTGGGAAGGTGGGGGTGGGGGTGGGGGTAGGTTTACTATTATGAATGCTGATGAGGGATTATAATATTCTAACACACACACACAATGGGACTTGAATAAAGCCAAATCCTGCAGACAGTCAACTATCCACCAGGCAACTGCGTTCAATGCTGCTTTGCGAGTACTCTGACCACTGATCTATTCTTTCCCATGTACACATCCTATGTAGATACAAATTCTCATTTTCACACAGGTCTGCAATTTCCCTTCACACACATACACACACACAACATACACACACACACACGCACAGACACACACACACACACACACACACACACGCACGCACACACACACACACACGTACACACACACACACACACACACACACAGACCAGAGGTGGGCAGGTTGTCTCAATCACTTCGTGTGTCTCCTCTGGCAGAGCACACACTAATGGATACGAGGTTCATGAAAACCCTTCCCCAAATATCAGGTACTGTGGCGGAGATGTGTTTGTTTGTTTGTTTGTAGGGTTGCCTGAAATACCAGAACCCTGTCTTCTGGCATAAAGTATTGTGTTATCTTGCATTGTTTTGAATTGTACCGTCCAGAAAACATGTACAAGGTCTCTTTCTCGAACAACTCTGCATACTGCATCAATACCCAGCAAACCGTTACAAGGCCTTGTTCTCCAAATGATCTATACAACAACTTGCTCCTCAATAGACCTACTGGCACGCAATATATATTTTCAAGCAGATATCTAATGTTTTCTTCATGTCAGCTGTCTTGTTTCCCAGCAGACATGTATATATAATATCTTGTTCTCAAGCAATGCCTTTAATGTCTTGTTCTCCAGCAATGTGCATAACGTCTTGTTGGGTGATAGGTGGCGCTGCTCAAGTGGCGACAGTCTCTACTGACAGGCAATATTTTTTTCATCTTGTTTTTGTTATATTGTATGTCTTATCAGCTCCAAGTTCTGCAGAGTTATGTCTGATGTGTCAGTAACAACAGCAACAATGCTGGGAAGATCAGTTATATTCACTCTTCTTGTTTGCTTTCTCATAGCGTCATCTGATTGTGTGTGAGGTGCGCCTCACGGCAACAGCCATGGCCGGTCTACACTCGAGAATTTCTGCTTAGCCTGAGGGAATCAGCCAGTGTGTTAGCTGAAGGCCAAGACTACTACTTTCCATGTGAAATTCTACCATCAGCAAATAACAACGATAAAACTTGGAAGAACATTAAGAAAGTAAAGCGAGGAAAGAAAGGTGGTGTGAGACAAAGACTCCAAAAATTGAATAATCGGAAAACTCCGCTACCAATGGTGCTCCTGTCCAATGTCCAGTCCCTCCGCTCGAAGACGACAAGCTTCAAGCTAACGTCAACTACCTACACCAGTATAACAAAGCCGGAATTCTTGCCCTTACCGAAACCTGGCTAAGTCCTGCCATAACGAACTGCGAGCTCTCTATAGACGGCTTTGGTCAACCCATTCGGCTTGACAGAGACCCACACGCAATGGGGAAGGAACAGGGTGGAGGTTTGTGCTTCTACATCAACGAGCATTGGTGTCAAAATGTTAAAATTAGAAAACACTATCCATGGAGAACATTGAACTGCTGTCTTTTTCGCTCTGGCCTTTCTACTTACCACGGGAATTGCGCAACTATTTTTTACTTTGGTTTACATCCACCCCAAAGCAAAAGTGGCTAGAGCAATGGAACATATATTAGATCACCTCCATGTGCTCGATTCTATATCCCCTGATGCCCCTAAGTTTATTCTTGGTGATTTCAATAGCTGTTCCCTTAGTAAACTGCTGAAGAACTATGAACAGTATGTGACCTGCCCTACACAGAGAAATAAAACCCTAGGCTTGTGCCACAGGACTGTAGTAGGCGCCTATAGATCGTTGCCTTTGCCTCCCCTGGGATCATCCAACCACAACTGTGTTCTTCTTGCACCCATGTACCAGTCAGTGTCTCAGCGCTTTCAGCCCATAGTCAGGACCATGAAAAAATGGATTGCTAATAGTATAGCTAGTCTGCAAGGCTGCTTTGATTGCACTGACTGGGGTATGTTTTATAATGTGTGTTGAGATCTGAATGAGCTCACTTATGTTATTTGTTCTTATATTTCATTTTGTGTTAGTTGTGTCATTACAACTAAGGAGATAACCATTTGCCCCAATAACAAGCCTTGGGTTACAAAGGATCTGAAACGTGTATTAAATAAAAAGAAAGTAGTATTTTACATAGGCACAGAACAACAAAAGAAGGAAGTAAATAAAGAAGTCAAAGCTGCTGTTGCACAGGCCAGACCTTTATATAAAACTAAGATAGAAGACAAGTTTGCAGGGAACAATTTTCGTGCTGCACGGCAGGGTATCAAAACTATGTCTGCAGTAAATATGGTAGGTGTCCAACATAGGTAAAAGATCAGTCTGCAGGGGGTATGTGATAACAACTTGCCAGACCATTTACAAGCATTTTTTTTACTCGCTTCGAAAAGCATGTTTTCTCAGATGAAATAAATGATCTGAAGCAATCCCAGTTTTTGAGAATAGCGTCATTTGTTGATGAAGAAATTATCTGTAAGCACTTAAAGGCAATAAATATTAACAAATCTCCCGGACCAGATGGTATATGTGGAAGAACCCTGAAATTCTGCGCTACTGAGCTTGCCAGTGTCCTTCAACACCTGTTCCAGGCCTCACTGGATACTTGTCAGATTCCAGTTATTTGGATAACTTCCAATGTAATACCTCTTCCAAAGAAACCCAACCCTTCTTGGCCTAACGATTTTAGACCTGTAGCCCTCACATCTCTTGTGATGAAAACATCAGAAAAGATCGTAAAATCTCTCATTCTTTCTGCTACAGAGAAAGACCTTGACCCACTACAATTTGCGTACAGGTCTCGAAGGGGTGTCGAAGATGCCAAACTATTCATTTTGAACAAGTTGTATAGCCACTTGGAAGCACCTGACTCTCATGCCAGAATTGTTCACTGACTTTAGTTCAGCTTTCAATACAATGCAGCCTCACGTTCTGGTTAACAAAATAATTTCAAAATTTGACGTAGACAATCAACTTGTTCGTTGGCTGATTGAATTTTTAACCAACAGACCACAGCGTGTTTTTGCCAAGAAATATCTTCTTCTGTTAGATTTACCTGCACTGGTTCTCCACAGGGTTGCGTCCTCTCACCACTTCTGTACATTCTATACACAGATGATTGCAGAAGCAACTATGGAAATCCTTACTGGTAAAGTTCGCAGACGACAGTGCTCTGTTATCTCTCTTATCCGGATCAGTCTTAGATCACGGTCCAGCCCTTACCGAGTTCGTACACTAGTGTGATGAAGCCTATCTAGAGCTGAGTATTTCTAAAACTAAAGATCTGCCTATCGACTTCAGAAGATTAGGGCATACTCCTAAGAATTTTATTATCCATAATCAGGAAGTTGAAAACGTTTCGAACTATAAGTATCTGGGAACTGTTTTTGACCACAAGTTAAACTGGAACGTTAACACTGACGCTATTGTAGAAAAGGGACAACACCATGTGTATTTTCTGAGGAAATTGAACTCATTTTTTGTAGACAAAAAGATTCTTTCCTTGTTTTACAAGTCTTACATAGAGAGTGTTCTAAGTTTTGCTTTCATTTGTTGGTACAATAACCTTAGTGCTAAAATGGCCTGCAGAGAATTGTAAGAATCTGCTAAAAAATAATTGGAGAACAAAGAGATCTCATGTCGTTCTGCAATCAGCAGCTTGTACGCAAAGCGACTGCCATTTTGGGCCGATCCCTCCCATGCTTTGTTTCCAGAATTTCAGTTGTTGCCTTCGGAACACCGTTTTCAATGTCCCATCAGCAAAACAAACAGAAAAAGAAATTCTTTTGTGGCAGTAAGCATTCGAATTCTGAATTCACAATGATGTTGACTACCTAGTATTTACATTTCTCTGAATTACTTGCTTGATTGTCATTGTTATGCGTGTAGTCAATACATAATTGTTTGTGTGTAAGTGTGTGTGTGTGTGTGAAATAAGTTTGTCTTCTATTCAATGGTCTTTAAAACATTGAATTCATACATTGGTGTATGTGTGCGGGTGTGCGTGGGTGTTTACGTGTTGCGTATGTGCGTGCGTAAATAATAAGTTTTTATATCTTCTAGTCAATGTTTTTTTCAACATTGTGTTCACAGTTGGTGTGTGTGCGTGCGTGCGTGTGTGTGTGTGTGTGTGTGCGTGCGCGCGTGCGTGCGTGCGTGTGTGTGTGTGTGCGCGCGCGCGCACGCGCACGTGTGTGTGTATGTGTGTGGGGTGCGCATGCGCGTGTGTGTGTTTGTGTGTGTGTGTGTTCGTGACATTTTTATTTGAAGTCATTTTGGAATGTTTTAACCAATATGAAATGTAGCTTTTGTGTCTTTGAGATTTTGATGGGTATCAATCCGCCTGTCAGTATTGTAATTGCCCTTCATCGTATGATTGAAGTGTTTTTGACTTGACTTGCTCTCCAGGAGCACTTTATAATGACTTGCTCTCCAGGAGCACTTTATAATGTCTTGTTCTCCAGCAGCTCTATATAATGTCTTGTTCTCCAGCAGCTCTATATAATGACTTGCTCTCCAGGAGCACTATATAATGTCTTGTTCTCCAGCAGCTTTATATCATGTCTTGTTCTCCAGCAGCTCTATATCATGTCTTGTTCTCCAGCAGCTCTATATAATGTCTTGTTCTCCAGCAGCTCTATATCATGTCTTGTTCTCCAGCAGCTCTATATAATGTCTTGTTCTCCAGCAGAAGTGTTCAAAGTCTCGTTCTTCAGTCATGCGCGTCAACACATTGCCTTATCTGAGGGTGAACAGTTGACCAGGGGACAGCCCTGACATGACCTCTGTGGTCGGCGGGGCTATAAACAACAGCACTGGATTGAGGTGGAACTCAATGCCTTTTCTGTTTTTTTTAATTTATTTCAGCGATAGAGGAAGGTGAGCAAGGGCAGCGGGACGAGGAGGAGGAGGAGGAGGAGGAGGAGGAGGACATGGTGGTGCCCTAATTCAGCAACGAACCATTCCCCTGTGTCTGCTTTGTGCAATACAGAAGAGCTGTAACCCAAACTGTGGCTGAATGGCCAACATAAATACTGTTGCTGAATGGCAAACAGATATATACTGTTGCTGAATAGCAAACAGATATATACTGTTGCTGAATGGCCAACAGATATTGTTTTAATGCAGTCTCTATAGTTTCCACTCTTGATTTCTAATCGATCATAATCACTGAAAAATAAAAACGCTTTATTCAGCCCTATTTTGGTGTGTGTGTGTGTGTGTGTGTGTGTGTGTGTGTGTGTGTGTGTGTGCGCGTGCGCGTGTGTGCTGGCACGAACTTCATAACTAGCATTACATACTTATTCCTTTTGAAAACAGATATAACAAATACGCAGCAATGGCTATGAAGAACACCTCAATAACAAAATAACAACAACAAAGATTAAGCCCAGTTCCACAAACAGAGAACTACAATCGCCCCAGTTTCCAGATGGAGAGCTTCTGAGTCCTCTTTCTCCCCAAAAGGACGGGGTGGTTAAAGCATGGTGCTCGTCATTTGATGGCCCGGGTGCTAGCCACCACCGAGGTGCACGTTTAGGGGGATTTTCTCCACTGTGCCGACTCCACTCCCCTAAAAATCCTTCAGATGAGACTATAAACCCAGGCCCCGTGTGCGAAGGCACGTAGAGCATCTTGCACACATGTCAAAACCTGTTCAGCCTTTCGGAAGAATGACATTTGCTGGTAGGAACAGATGACAAACTGAATGCGTACAGGGGCTGGACGTAAAAAAAAAGCACACAAACTCTTATTCTATTATTCCTGACATAATAGATAGATAGATAAAAGTTAATAAGTTAATAGATACGCAATTTCCCAGGGGCAAATAGTGAATCTGTGAGTTAAGCTTCGAATGAGAAAAATGACTGAGTCATTTTCCCCAAATACAGAGTTTTAAAGTCATGTGCCCTAAAGAAGAACTAAGTCATTTGCATAAATAGGCTAAGTCAAGTCTGTATGCATGAGTATATATAAATGCGTGACTGCGTGAGTGTACATGTGCATGCAGGCGTGCATGCATATGCAGACATGTATGCATAATTATGTATGTGTGTGCGGGTGTGTGTGTATACATGCTTTTACCAGTATAGTTTCATTGTTTTGAAGATATTGTTTTCATCTTTTGATATTCATATTCATATTTTGATATTCATTTTCATATTCGTGAGCAACGTAACAAAGCTGCCTGTCAGTGTCTGGTCTCTCCCCTTTGTTCCTCGTCAAGCGTTAATCAGTATCTCGGACCTCAGCGCCATTAGCCCTGCTGTCAGATGATTGTGTGCAAAGCTAGCAAACAGGAATGCGCCACGCCGACCTCATTAAATGTACAGCCACACTATCGACATGTCATGCCCAGTGATAGGATCAAACTAACTAGGATTGAGCCTCGTAGCAAAGCTGTTAGGGTTAGTCAAGGCAATGTTCAGTCAAAAACATTTTAGTCATCCCATGGAGGGACATTTCAACCGTTAAAATCCTGTTCTGTACAAACTTAAGTTCTTTGTTTCTTGTCATCCCTTTATGGACATGGAGGATTATGCAAAATACAAAAAGCAAACAACCCCCCAAATCGTAATTAAATAACTTTATTTAACAATTTTTATTATTCACTCACAATATTTCAACACATGTATAGGGCATAGATGGTAGTTCATCTTCCGTTTACCTATTTTGAATTCCTTGAACATATTTCATAGATTATTTCTGATAGCAATAATCAGTCGAACTACATTTAGCAGTCTTCCTGTTGACGAGATTCATACCAGAACAGACTAAGAAAAGGGCAATGCAACTGGCCACCAGTATCACCACTCCCAGCATCTTGCTTTTCTTTGATTTCACTCACAAAGGAGAGTGACAGCAAGCCGTTTTACTCACGTACACCTTTGATAAAGACTAAAAGCAGGAAAGGGTAGGACACACTTAATCTGAGACTGGCGAGGTAGAAAGAACCCGAAAATTCGTGAAGTCATAAAAGGTAAAGGTAAAGGTGTCCCATACCCTATGTGGTCGTAAGGGAGCGAGACATCAGAGACCTCAACTTCTGCAGGGGCCAGAATAGTGAGGGCGGCGCCCATCTCTTCTCCCTCGCTGCTTTACCTTCCCGACCCTAAAGAGGCAGGTACCCATTTACAGCTGGGTGAACTGGGGAACTGTACTGAAGCCAAGGCGCGTAAACGGTCACCCATCCAACTGGTAACCACGCTCGATGTGTATAATAACGGCAGTAAAAAGATATTAAATAAATAAAATCTCAGTCTGGAATGTAAACGTAAAATAAGTGGGCCTACTCCTTTACCACTTAGAGAATAGACCATTCCACAGGAAGTTGTCAGACGGGGGTTAAAGTTCCAATCTCTGTTGAGCCTGTCCACTTCAGGACTTTGGACACTTAGCGACATTACAAGTGTTCCCATGGGAGTCACGCTGCGAGGGGGTGGGGTGGGGTGGGGGATGTGGATGTGGGGGGAGGGGGGATGCTTCATATTTCCTGTTCTCCACGCAACACAAAATTGAGCTACTTAAATTTCCACGATTATTTCTTTTTCAATGAAATAAAGTTTAAAGTCTCTATTGTTTTGTGGTGGTTAGGCTATATACATCCAAAAAATATCTGAGTGATCTTCTGTGTGTGTGTGTGTGTGTGTGTGTGTGTGTGTGTGTGTGTGTTTGTGTTTGTATGTGTATATGTGTGTGTGTGTGTGTGTGTGTGTGTGTGTGCTTGCGCGCGCGCGTGTGCGTGCGTGCGTGTGTGCGTGCGTGTGTGTATGTGTGAGTAATCATGACAATAATCTGTTAAACTTCTTAGTTCTTTTCACTACAAACACCAGTCGATGCTTACCCGAGTTGCCCAAGTGATGTGTTAATTAAATTATTCCACAATGGAAAATCAACTGGAGCTCTTTTTGCGCATGACTTGGTAGGTTAGTTGATAGAGTGCCGGACTGTAGTGCCGAGTACAAGGTTGATTGGATGCTGTTGTTAGCACTCCCGACCACGAAGGCCACATCACAGCGTTTGCCTCGTTCAATTGCTGCAACTTTCATTAACACACACTTTCGATTCAAAACCAACACTTCTTCAAGGATAGGGGGTTGTGCTTGCCCCGTGGGAATGGCAGAGGTCTGTCAGTATACATAGCATCCCCACCTTCTGGAAATTCTGTGCTAAGAATTCCCTCTTTTTTATAATAATAATAATAATAATAATAATAATGTATGGAATTTATATAGCGCTGAATCTTGTAAAGCACCAAATCAAAGCGCTCAGATTTTATTTCATACCACTTTAAGTCACGGCAGATTTCTCTCCGTGAAATTCGGGCTGCTCTCCCCGGGGAGAGCGGGAGAACGCGTCGCCACTTAGCGCTGCGCCACCCTTTCACCCTTTTTTTTTTTTTTTTTTTCTGCAGCTGTATTTGTTTTCCTATCAGAGTGGCTTTTTTCTAAGAATTTTGCCAGGGACAACTCTCTTGTTGCCGTGGGTTTTTTTTACGTGCGCTAAATAATTACGTGTAACACACGGGACCTCGGTTTATCGTCTCATCCGAAAGACTAGCGCCCAGACCACCACTCATGGTCTAATGGATGGGGGAAAAATTTCCGGTCCAAACGGGGTACGAACCGCCGCACACTTCAGACCCGGACTTTTCGCTTTCTAGACAGGCGCGTTACCTCTAGACCACCGATCCCTCTCTTTGGTTCTGCCTTGTTCCTTTCTTTTCTTGTCACCTCCTTCTTATCTGTTTTCTGCCTTCTTGGTCCATTCGCCTGCCTTTTTTTTCCAGAAAGACTAAAAAGATAACAATTGTCTCCTATGGATTCACTGGGCCTGACTTGTCAGGCGCTTAACGTCAGCACAACGCGTTTTTGCTCATAAAATAGACAACAATAGTTGCTGTCTGAGCGTTGGACGAGGAAGTAGGATAGGGTTTTTTTATTATTATATTTTTTGCTTTCATATTATCGCTTGTTGTTTCATTAGGCCTATGTTTAGCCTTATGCATTAACATTGAAATAAAAAGAAGTAAAACTGGTTGTGAAAAGCTCCTATCTAGCTCACTGCTAGAGTTTAAAAATAGCATATTGAATGACATATAGCTATTTTATTTATTCCTTAGTGGTAAAATAAAACCAGGCTGTTCTAAGGACAACAGTCATTCCGCTCGAGTTCTCATCCCCAGATTACAGAAAAAAACATAAAAATAATCAACATGTTGAAGTAGCGATCTACACATAATATGAAATACCATATAAACAAATAATACGAATACGAACTCTTTAATTTCTCAGAAGCACAAGAAATTCATGTGAGTTACAATCAAAAATAGCCAGAAGCAATCAACAAGCCAACATAAGATAGCACAAATGAATATCACAGACCCAGGCAACCATTTCCCGCACTTAAATTGTTCATCCGCATATAAGATAAAACAGCAAAAACAGAACCCCCCCCCCCCCCCGCAACACACACACACACACACACACACACACACACACACACACACACACACACACACACACACACACACACACACACACACACACACACTTCGTATGTATATAAGGGGGAGTGAAGCACCCACGGGTTTTCACTTGAGCTGAAGTTTGATGCAATCCATCTTTCCTGACTGTATAAAAACAGTTTATTTCTGCGGCTTTTTTGTTTCCATCACCCACCCCAGCCCATGTAAACTTACACAGACTGCCTCATCCCTTCTTCACTCCTTCCCTGCCCCCACCCCCCTTTTCCAAGTATATAGATAAATAAACACAGCACAACTCATCAGCCCTTGTTAGCAAGCTAACTCACAGCGTACAGAGGGACCTGTCTGAACGTCAGGCAGTGTATGGCATTCTTTAGCAGACATCTAAGCAGGTTAAGTTGTCTGTCTGCCTGCAGGGAGTTCAGTGTTGGGCTGACAGTTCTATTAGTGTTTGGTTGACAGTTCTGTCAGTGTTTGAGTGACAGTTCTGTCAGTGTTTGATTGATAGTTCTGTCAGTGTTTGATTGATAGTTCTGTCAGTGTTTGATTGATAGTTCTGTCAGTGTTTGATTGATAGTTCTGTCAGTGTTTGATTGATAGTTCTGTCAGTGTTTGAGTGACAGTTCTGTCAGTGTTTGATTGATAGTTCTGTCAGTGTTTGATTGATAGTTCTGTCAGTGTTTGATTGATAGTTCTGTCAGTGTTTGATTGATAGTTCTAACAGTGTTTGGGTGACATTTCTATCAGTGTTGGGGTGACAGTTCTGTCATGTTGGTGACAGTTCTGTCATGTTTGTTTTGATAGTTTAACAGTGTTTGGTGACATTCTATCTTTAGGGTGACGTTCTATCAGTGTTTTGATTGACTTCTATCAGTGTTAGGGTACAGTTCTATCATTTTTTAGGGTACAGTTCTATCAGTGTTTGAGTGACAGTTCTATCAGTGTTTGGTGACAGTATTATCAGTGTTTGGTTGACAGTTCTGTCAGTGTTTGAGTGACAGTTCTAGCAGTGTTTGGGTCACAGTTCTATTAGCGTTTGGGTGACATTTCTATCAGTGTTGGGGTGACAGTTCTGTCAGTGTTGGGTGACAGTTCTATTAGTGTTTGGGTGACAGTTCTGTCAGTGTTTGGGGTGACAGTTCTGTTCTACCAGTGTTTGAGTGACAGTTTTATCAGTTTTAGGTGACATTTTTTCCAGTGTTTGGGTGACAGTTTTGTCATTGTTGGGTGACAGTTTTGTCATTGTTGGGTGACAGTTTTGTCAGTGTTGGGGTGACAGTTCTATCAGTGTTAGGTGACAGTTTATCAGTGTTAGGTGACGTTCTATCATGTTAGGTGACAGTTCTATCATGTTGGGGTGACAGTTCTGTCAGTGTCTGGGTGACAGTTCTGTCAGTGTTTGGGTGACAGTTGTATCAGTGTTGGGGTGACAGTTCTGTTCTAGCAGTGTTTGGTGACAGTTCTATCAGTGTCTGGGTGACAGTTCTGTTCTAGCAGTGTTTGGGTGACAGTTCTGTCAGTGTTTGATTGACAGTTGTATCAGTGTTTGATTGACAGTTCTAGCAGTGTTTGGGTGACAGTTCTATCAGTGTTTGAGTGACAGTTCTAGCAGTGTTTGGGTGATAGTTCTGTCAGTGTTTGAGTGACAGTTCTAGCAGTGTTTGGGTGATAGTTCTGTCAGTGTTTGAGTGACAGTTCTAGCAGTGTTTGGGTGATAGTTCTGTCAGTGTTTGATTGACAGTTCTAGCAGTGTTTGGGTGATAGTTCTGTCAGTGTTTGATTGACAGTTCTAGCAGTGTTTGGTGACAGTTCTGTCGGTGTTTGGGTGACAGTTCTGTTCTAGCAGTGTTTGGTGACAGTTGTATCATTGTTGGGTGACATTTTCTGTCAGTGTTTTGGTGGTCCATGTTCTAACATGTCTGGTGACGTTCTATTAGTGTTGGGCCGACAATTATAACAGTGTTTTGGTGACAGTTTTTCCAGTGTTTGGGTGACAGTTTTGTCATTGTTGGGTGACAGTTTTGTCATTGCTGGGTGACAGTTTTTGTCATTGTTGGGTGACAGTTTTGTCAGTGTTGGGGTGACAGTTTTGTCAGTGTTGGGGTGACAGTTTTGTCAGTGTTGGGTGACAGTTTTATTAGTGTTTGGGTGACAGTTCCGTTCTGTCAGTGTTTGAATGACAGTTCTATCAAGAAGACGTTGGGTCTCCATATAATAATAATAATAATAATAATAATAATAATAATAATAATGTATGGAATTTATATAGCGCTGAATCTTGTAAAGCAACAAATCAAAGCGCTCAGATGATTTTTTTTAAAGCTATATAGGCTATGTCACACCTACAAAACGATTCACAGAGCAGATGTGTAATATCTATATCACTCACTGCGCTGATGAAGCCACGCATGCATGCTGGATATCGTTTTGAGTTTTAGAATCCACTAAACGCTGATATGAAGTATGGGTCATTAGAATGCATACTTTTTACATTTTATATGTGTTTACGATAAGGGAAGGAAGGCATTGGCGAGTCTGCACTTATGTTGATTTAGTAATTGAAAAGTTCATCCTCGATCCACAGTCACCACATCGGTAGCTGTGACTTCAGGGCATTTATAAAGACAATCTTTCGCACGCCGAAGTCGGATGTGCTAGGCCCGACTTGTCAGGCGCTTAACGGCAGCTCAACGCATTTTCGATTAGTTGACAGACAACCATGCTTACTGTCTGAGCGTTTGAGGAATACGAAGAATCTTATTACTTTGAATACTCAACTGTTATAGGCAAAGCAGACAGAAATAAATAATGGAGAATGAATATTTATGTAATGAATTGCAGTTGTTTTTGTTTATTGTATTGCATTGCATTGCATTGTATTATATTGTATTGCATTGTATTGCATTGTATTGTATTGTATTGTATTGTATACCTCTTCTTTATCTTCTTCTTCGAACGCTCAGACAGCAACTGTTGTTGTCTGTCATATGAGCTAACAAGCGCTGTGCTGCCGTTAAGCGCCTGACAAGTCAGGCTCAGCGCATCCGACTTCGGCATAAGAGAGAATTGTTATCTTTTAAGTCTTTCCGGGAAAAAAAAACAGGAGAAAAACCAAGAAGGTAAAAAAAAGGCAAGAAGGAGGGGGGTGACAGGAAGAAAAGGAACAAGGAAGAAACAAGGAGAGTGATGGAAAAGAGGACTCCTAGCAAAAGAAAATCCAGAAGATGGGAAGCTTATACTCCCGACAGCGCCCGGGATCCCAACGGGGGAGCATGGTATACTACTTCCAGCCACAGCAGTCTTCTCCCCCTGAAACGTGTGCTGCCTTCTCCTGGGAGAGAGTGTCGCCACAGGAGCAGGGCCACGCATTTTTAAAAAGAAACCCTGACTGCATAACAACCCTGACTGCATAACAATCACACAGTCGTTTCCTTACGAACTGTGGCTTTTTCTGCAATTGCCGGGACAACTCTCTTACTACACTTCTTTAGCTCTTTACTTCTTTAGCTCTTTACTTCTTTCACTCTTTACTTCTTTAACTCTGTCCTACTTGCATAGTTCAGCTACAGCACACTTTCTTGTGCAGCTGTTTTGAATGAGCTGTCAACCAAGCCTGCCTTGGCATACACAGTTTTGTTTATTTACCCCTTCCATCCTGCTCTTACCCTCTACTCACACACACACCCATACACCACACCATAAAACACTCGCACGCACGCCAACACACGCACGCGCACACACATACATTTTCCTTATAGAGTTAGTGTTAATATTATTGGTTATGGTAATAATATAGTTAGATCAAGATTTTTCTTCCTAGATAGATGGCTTGATGAATAAAAGCAAATGCATTGCTTATTCAATGTAACATCTGGAAATAAAAATTTGACTTGACTTGACTTGACACACACACACACACACGCATGCGCGCACGCACGCACGCACGCACTGAGACTTACATACTTACCCACCTACTTAAAGACTAGATCCTGTATGGCTTAGAATCACTAGTTGACCAATGTAACAGCACAGTATTATAATTATTGTATTGTATTGTATTGTCTTGTATTGTATATTACTTTCAGTCATGGCAGATTTCTATTTGAAATTCGAGTTTCTGTCTCTAGGGAAAATGTGTCGCCACAAGAGCAGCACCACCCATTTCAAGATGTGTAATTGTTTACACATGAAAATGACTTTTTCTACACAATTTTTCCAGGGACGACTCTCTTGTTGCTATGGTTCTTTTACGTGCACTAAACATATGTTGCACAGGGTCCTCGGGTCTCATGGTCTCATCCGAAAGACTAGCATACACAAAAACTCCCACTCGAGGTTTAGCTGATGGGGAAAAGCTTGGGTTCTAATGGGGATTACTCCCCCTCTCCTCTCACGTGTGGATGCTGGGGGGCCTGGCAGTACAAACAGCATCCCCACCTAGAAATTCTGTGCAAGAAAATTCCCCCTTCTCTATTCCTCTCTTTGTTTCTTCTTTGTTCCTTTCTCCCTCTCCTTCCCTTCTTGTCTATTTTCTGCTTTCTTGGTCCGTTCTCCTGCCTTCTTTCCAGAAAGACTTGAAACGTAACAGTTCTCTCCCATGCTGAAATCGATGCCCTGGGCCTGACTTGTCAAGCGCATAACGGCAGCACAACGCATTCTTGCTCATGTGACAGGCAGCACAGTTTGCTGTCTGCTCGTTCGATGAAGAAGAAGAAACATACCTAACATGCACATTCGAAGAAGAAGAAGAAGAAGAAGAAAAGGAGAATCAAATCAGGGACTTGTCGCTTTCAGAAAGGATGCAATAACTCTAGACCACTGAGCCACCATCAGCTGACCTGTTTTGTACAGTCTTGAGAAGCAGTCAGGTCATGTATACTCAACAATACACAAAACTCTAACCTACTTCGTTACCCCACACAGAAAACCATGGACCTGAATAGGAGATTGCGGTAAGGAGTCTTTGTCGTATACGCTACACTCCAGGGTTATTTTTGGCACTTTTCCTTCTGTTTTCCTATTGCATAAGATAACTGTAAACGAGTACCTGCCCTCTCTAGGCTCAGGGAAGGTAGAGCAGCGAGGGAAAGGAGAAGGGCGCCACCCTCAATATGCTGGCCCCTAGAGAAGGTGAGGTATCTGAGGCCTCGCTCCTCTACGAACACATAGGTTGTGGGACACCTTTACCTTTACTCTTGCAATCATACCACATGTACTAAGGCATCTACAGAAATAAACACCACTTTTTGTGAAAGACTAGGCCCTGACTCGAAACTTACGTGATTTTCCCACAAATTTGGTAGGTGTTCATTTTCCAGCAAACACTGTACCCCTCAGTCCTTTGTCCCTGCTAGCTGCCTAACCACAATATGCACGTGCAGGGTCAACACTGTAGGAACACAAGCAATCCTCATCTGATGATTATTTCCAACTTTCTCGTGACTAACTTGTATTGCTCTATGTCCTCAAACCCCAAAACAAGTACACAGTGCATTTTCCATACTTTAAAAATTATGTGAAAACCATAACACATTTTTCTGACTGACACTTTATACAAGATACTACATCACCCACAAGCTAATACAAGAGTGTAACCATAGCGGGAAATCGGAAGATGGCAACAGGAAACGGAAGAAAGTTCTTATTCCCGTACATATTACTCACGAGCAATTCCATTGGTCAGTTCTTTGACACGTAGCCTACTTATATTTGTCCACAGTCACGTTCCTCCATTGTTCTTGAGCGTCGTGTAACTCTCCGGGCCAGCCGTGTATTGGTCACTTGTAATGTCCTTTTCCGAGTGTGGTTACCCTAAACTTTCGGGCTTCCTCTAGGTCAAGTTCTTTGTTGATAAATTGAGGTCGTGCAGAGTACAACTGTTTCAGTAGGCTTGCATTGCTGGTAGACTGCTGTTGGTCTAGGCATGCGTTCATTGACTCGCACATGTTTGTGTGGGTGCAAGTGATGTAAATAATGTATTTGAACATGTTAACGACATTAATGCGGTATAGGGCTTGTCTCTGTCTTTGTCTGTCTGTCTTGCTCTCTCTCTCTCTCTCTCTCTCTCTCTCTCTCTGTGCGCGTACACGCCTGTGAGCGCTAGTTAAAGAGATAGACTGACAGAAAAACAAAACAAGTAGACTCACACATAGACATATACACCCCACCTACACACACACACACACACTCACACGCGCGCGCGCGCTCTCAGTCTGTCACAAAATAGACACACACAAACATGTGAGCTACGTATAATGAGTCTGAAGTAGAGGGTCTCAAGTTCTTTTGAACTTAACAACAATAAATAAAGAAGTTTGCTGTGATTTGTCACATTACTGAGCGCTTTGATTTGTTGCTTTACAAGATTCAGCGCTATATAAATTCCATACATTATTATTATTATTATTATTATTATTATTATTATTATTATTATTATTATTATTATTATCATCTCCTTCCCACTCGGCCCATGGCACAACCACTGGGCCCAGTGGTTAGAGCGTTCAACTCTATCTCCTTGTTCTTCTTGCTCTTTTTGTTCTTCTTGTTCTTGTTGTTGTTGCTGCTACTGCTGTTGTTGTTGTTGTTCTTCTTCTTCATCATCATCATCATCATCATCATCATCATCATCATCATCATCAAACGCTCAGACAGCACCTACTGTTGTCTGTCACCTCAAGGAAATGTGTGGCGCTGCGGTTGCTTAAGCGCCTGACAAGTCAGGCCTCGGGCAGGAAGCTTAGGCGTGGGAGAGAATTGTTTTGTTTTCTTTCTGGAGAAAAAGGGCAGGAGAATGGACCAAGAAGGCAGAAAATAGACGAGAAGGAGGCGACAGGAAGAAAAGAAACAAGGCAGAAACAAAGAGAGGAATAGACAAGAGGGAATTCCTAGCACAGAATTTCCAGAAGGTGGGGATGGTATTTTGACTGACAGACCCCCGGTATCTCCATGGAGTATGACGGTATCTGAGGGCGGGGGTTCAAATCCCCGCTACAATGCCCGGTTGAGGAGATGTTCCTCTAAAAGAGTTGGCGTTGGCGCTGACTCCACCTCCACACACATCCGTTGGGTGTGACTTGAAGTGACCGTGCCATGTGTGGTTGGACACACAACATCTTGTGCATACAGGTTTTTTTGTTAGCTTTCATTAACATTTTTCTACAATTTCGGGATAATGAATAAGCACTAATGTGCGTTTTTTTTACATACAGTTCCTGTGTCCATGGGGTTTTGTATATTTTGTCATCCGTCGAAATCCCATCCGCCTTTTGTAGGAGGGGGGAGGGGAAGATGGGGGACTATGAAACGAACATGCCCAGAATGCATCAGCGCCAAATCCACTCCACACCAAAAGACTATAAACTGAATCCCGTGTGCGAGCGCACGTAGAACATCTTGTGTACACGTCAAAACTTGTTCCGCTTTTCGGAAGAGTAGGCATTGTGTGCCGGTGGGAACTGATGACCAATTTTTCGAAACCGCATACACACGGGGACTCGATATAAAAATGCACATGCAAGCTTATTCCGTTATCCTCGAAATAAAAGAATAAATAAGTAAACAGTCAGTCAAGTCACTCTATTACACACACAGTCACCAAAAACTTTTCCCCCAGAACATAAGTGTTTGAGTCAGAGGCTTTATTTGATACCTTTGAAAACTGCAGTCTTTAATGAGTATTTCAGCACAGGCTTTGTATCATCCGCACTTGTAAACAATGAAATGATCACTAAACATATCACACATCTTGATGAAGGATGATTTATCCAAGAAGTGGAAGCCAAGATAATGCTGATGCTTACATTGAAGAAGATGTAAAGTGATGTAGTTATTTTTAAAGATAAAGTCATGGGTAAAGCAAAAGACATTTTATTAAGAAAAATAACACAAAGTACAATTGAAAAAAGACATTGAAATGGAACATTGTTACAACAAACATCAACAAAAGCGAAAAGTGTCACTAAAAAATTATTAGAAAAAATTGGAGAAATTGATTGCATAATAATTTTTGTTACAAACATGCAAGCACACAAACATGCGCAGGCGTGTGCGATTATATAGACCTTAATTCCCCCCAAACACACACAGACACAGACACACGCAC
This sequence comes from Rapana venosa, assembly GCA_028751875.1. Taxonomy (NCBI): domain Eukaryota; kingdom Metazoa; phylum Mollusca; class Gastropoda; order Neogastropoda; family Muricidae; genus Rapana; species Rapana venosa. The sequence continues at coordinate 98,544,391 of CM054135.1, read as the reverse complement.
ACACACGCACGCACGTAGGCACACACACATCAAACGCAAAAACATCGTTCATGGAGTAAAGAAAGGTTGAGTTGAGCCACAAGCATGACAAACATAATCATAACTAACACAATCCAGCGTTTGTCAGAACACAGTCAATGGTATAAATAAAACAATTTATCAGATCATAAAACACAAAAAAATGTTTAGACCAAAAATACGTCAATCCAATCAAAATAAACAACTTTATCCGGTCATGATCAGTGTTTGAAGATCACATGTCAACAAGATTATTGGTGCCAGGTGTATATTCTATACCTCCTGGGACCAATACCTCGTTTCATGATATCATAGTCGATGATTCAGGAGCGAAACGGCAAATCACCATCCCAAAAGCAGAAATACCCCCCCCCCCCCCAAGCAAAAAGCAACACCCGTAACTCTCACTCAAACAGACAAACACATAAAGCAAAACGTACACACACACACACACACACACACACACACACACACACACACACACACACAACCATTTCCACAGCTCCAGTAGTCTGGTACTGCAGTGAATCCAGTCTGCAGTCAGTACCTGTCACTGACATCAATCACTCAAGGTATGAACACGATGTTTCTGCCTGTAATCACGAAGCTGATCAGCCAGCATCAGTGCGCTTCCCGCAGCAAGTCCACAAGAGCCGAGGCAGAGAACACTCCCTGCTGAAGTTGTCCCCAGAAACTGTTAGCAGTTCATCATAATCAGCTTCATCATGGCAACCAAGAAAATGAGACATTTAAACACACGAATCACAATAATGACAATGTGTTAACCTGATCTGATTCTCATTACTGCTGGGGGAATGGGGAAAAAGAGAAGTAAAGAAGAGCTGGGAAGAAGGTGGGGTGGGGTAGGGTAGGGTGGTGGTGGTGGTGGGGGGAGGGGTAGAGGCACATTCTTGTAAAGCAGTAGAACTGGTGATGTTTCCCCCCAAAAGCAATTCAGATGACACTGTATCTAAAGTTGTCAAACTGTTCAGCACCATCAGTAGCCTGGAAACACAAGCTGCTCTCTATTCTCGAACAGCGCACAAGATTATGTGAAGTCATGCTATATCTGCATTAAATTACAATGTGTAACGCTCTGATGGGCATGTCAATTAAAAATGAATCAGTATCAGAACTGATGATTTTATGGTCAAATATGCTTGTGAGACTGTGTCCAATTAAAATCTACCTTCACAATTCTGCTGATCTGGCTTAAGAACGCGATACTTCTTAACAGTACATATTAAAAGTATGATAAAACATGTTAGCATCTTCCATCGTTTTTGATATGTGTTGCTATGCACACTTTTTATTTACAATTTGAAATTTTCCAATTTAAAATCTTTTATTGTGGAGGATAATGAATAAGCACTCATGTGCTTTAAAAAAGCCCAGTCCTCGTGTACATGCAGTTGTGTAGATATTGTCACCCATTTATTCATGTGAAATATTGTAATTTACTTAATATGAGTATCTAAGTGTAATTGTTCTGTGATTGTTTAAGCATAAATAAGGTAGTCTTGCGATATGACACAGTTCGCTAGTCTTTCACATCACTTGGCATGGTTTGACTTGGGTCGGCGTGACCTGAAGCCTGGCATGAATAAGCTGCTGGTGAGGCAAGTCACCCAGATCGACAAAAGAACAGAGCAGGATGACTGTTCAAGCCCAGGGACTGAAGGGTGACTTTGGCTCCAATGGCTCAGTGTCAAAGGGACGCACGAGGTCATGGGATGGAATATCCTTGAGAAGACCAATAGAAATCCCTTTCTCCCAGAGTTATGTGCGACCTGGGTATAGCCCACCTTTCCCTGCCCGTCCTTTGGGGGACGCTGTAAACCAAGGGACAGGACGGCTCAGTGGTCAGAGCACTGCTTTCCCAGAGCTAAGGTTAAGCAGCGATGAGCGTGGCTCCCTCTTGAATGGGTGACTGTTCACGTATCTTGGCTTCAGTACAGTTCCCCAGTTCACCCAGCTGTAAGTGGGTGCCTTCCCTCTTTAACAGGTAAGGTAAAGCAGCGAGGGAGAGGAGATGGGAACCGCCCTCAATATTCTGGCCTTTAGAGAAGCTGAGGCTTCTGATACCTCGCTCCTCAACGACCATATAGGTCATGGAGACACCTTCTTTTTTTAAATAAAGATCTCGAGTGCGAGCGCACACTTCCACAAATACAACTCCATCCATGATTTGTCAGGATGTGGACATAAGTTACAGCTGATGGAATGGACGGTTCGCACATGTCAAGCAGGTACTGCACGCACTGTGATAGTCCTAAACGATGACTACAAACACTGGGGCAGTATGATATCATCATTCAGAACTCAAGAGACCCGGTGTCATACAAACCAATTAGAAAAAAAATCTCTGGATCAGCCATTCGACAACCAATCCCGTTCAGCCTTGAGACTGGAAACACTGGAGCACTATGATATCAGCATGTGGAAGACAGCCACCAACAAGTGAGAAAATCCAAGAATCAAAAATAGATTGCTGTCTCACAGGGTTTCAAACAAACATTGCAACCAGACTTCATGAAAACAATCTTTCAGCGTCAAGGGAAACAGTTTTATCACACGATGGCATTATGGGACTTGTAGGACGCAGTGGACAGCTTCCTGTTGGCTGAGGGCGACTTGCTGGAGACGTTAGTCATGTCCGTGCTGGCTGATTTGGTGACCTTGAACTTCCTCTGTTGGCCGCAGAACTTGTCCTTGAGCAAGGTGAGGACCTTGCGGGTGAAGACGAAGGAGAGGCAGATGAAGAGGCCCTGCAGGGTGTTCATGATGACGAAACAGTACTTGAGCACCTGAAACCAAAACAGCATAGGAGAATCCATCTCCTCTTCCTTCTTCCTCTTCCGCTTCTACACTGTACACTTAAGCCTACAGAGAACAACGCATACATGATAAGTAACACACACACACAGACACACGCGCACACACACGCGAGCGTGCGCGCGCGCACACACATACACACAGGAAGAGAGAGAGAGAGAGAGAAGAGAGAGAGAGAGAGAGAGAGAGAGAGAGAGAGAGAGAGAGAGAGAGAGAAGAAGACAGACAGACAGACAGACAGATAGACCAACAGACAGACAGAGCCACAGAAAGAGACATACAAGCAGGCAGGCATATGCCTCCCACCCACTCTAAAAGTGTACATCTCATTCTCCTCCACTTCCCCAACAAAATCAGAAAAACCCAACACCAACCCCCCCCCTTCCCCCACACACACGCACAAACACACACACAAACACACACTCTCAACCCCAACCCTCCCCCCTCCCCCCCCCACACACACATCACCATTCCACTTCCCCTTTTGGCATTCAACACTAAATCAACATCAGAATAGCTCGGAGAGGTTAATTAAGGCCCAGAATTTCACCTTCCCCACCAAACTCACCGCCCATACATGCTTACTATAGCAGATACACAGCACGGCACGGCACAGCACAGCACAGCACAGTAAAGAGACTGGCACTGCGTAAGCAGACGACATGTATAGCAAGCCAGATCTGGCGGCAAAAACAGCCGCCTGTGTAAACAAGCTGTGATTGTGGTATGCGTGCAACAGTGCAGGTGTGTAGGTAGCTAGCTAGCTTCCGTTTCCGTTTCGTGTGTAAGCAATAAGCAGCAGTACAGTAGCAGCAACACTAAGAAGAACATCCATCCATCCAGCCAGCCAGCCAGCCAGCTTGCTAGCCGTCCGTCTTCTCATTCATACATGCATCCACCTATCACAATTAACTAACCAACCAACCAGCCAAACTATCCATCCATCAATCCACCTATCACAACTAACCAACCAACCAAAGAGCCAAACTATCCGTCCATCCATCCATCTAATAGTAAACCAATAAATTGGCTAGCCGGCCATTCGGCTGGTTAACCCAACCAAGTAACCAGCCAACCAACCAAGTAACCAGCCAACCAACCATAACCATTTCATGAGAAAAGTTTGCTGATTTATTCAATTGTTTGTTTGTGTGATTATTTGTTTGTTTACTGTTTTTCTTTTAACGCAGCATAGGCATTGGAGTGTAATCAGCGAACAGCAGATCAAAGTGCGGACTTTGTCGCTTTCTCCAGCACATCACAGAGTGGACATTGTCGCTATCTCCCTGCAGTGTCCAGCAGATCACAGTGTGGACATTGTCGCTATCTCCAGCAGATCACAGTGTGGACATTGTCGCTATCTCCAGCAGATCACAGTGTGGACATTGTCGCTATCTCCAGCAGATCACAGTGTGGACATTGTCGCTATCTCCAGCAGATCACAGTGTAGACATTGTCGCTATCTCCAGCAGATCACAGTGTGGACATTGTCGCTATCTCCCCACAGTGTCCAGCACATCACAGTGTGGACATTGTCGCTATCTCCCCACAGTGTCCAGCAGATCACAGTGTGGACATTGTCGCTATCTCCCCACAGTGTCCAGCAGATTACAGTGTGGACATTGTCGCTATCTCCCCACAGTGTCCAGCAGATCACAGTGTGGACACTGTCGCTATCTCCCCACAGTGTCCAGCACATCACAGTGTGGACATTGTCGCTATCTCCCCACAGTGTCCAGCAGATCACAGTGTGGACATTGTCGCTATCTCCCCACAGTGTCCAGCACATCACAGTGTGGACATTGTCGCTATCTCCCCACAGTGTCCAGCACATCACAGTGTGGACACTGTCGCTATCTCCCCACAGTGTCCAGCACATCACAGTGTGGACATTGTCGCTATCTCCCCACAGTGTCCAGCACATCACAGTGTGGACATTGTCGCTATCTCCAGCAGATCACAGTGGTTACAGTGTTGAACTCGTGATCGCAAGGCCTGGGTTCGTGCTGCCGCGGAGGCGGCCGTTCCATGGAATTCTCCTCCTGGACTTTACATTAGTACCGACCCCATTCCCCCCAAAGTTTTTCTGATGAGGCTGTAAACCCAGGTTCCCTGTGAACACGCACACAGAACATCTTGCCACAAGTTAAAAACCTATTTCGCCTGTCGAAAGAGTAGGCCACCCCACAGCGGTAGGAAGTGATGACAAGACATAGTCAGACGCTGCATGCTACCGAGGTTGGACCCTACGACCTGGTAAACGCATGAGATAGAAGTCACACGCTCTAACCACTCAGCGACAGCGTCCGTCCTTTGTATCTTCTCGTTGTTCCACTAGAGCTTCAATGGTCCTTCACCAATGGTGAGATCCTTATTTTCGTATACGACCGTGTGCCCACCATTAAAGGTAGCTGCATTCCGACTTGGGGAATATTTTGTATTAATCCGTTAACCATTTGTCAATGTGCGAGGGACATTTCTTTCAAAGTAAAGGTGAAGGTCATGCCCTGGCAGGTTCAGTCCAGAGTTACGTCCACCCCCCCCCCCACCCCACCACTCCTCACCTCCACCCTCCATCACCCCCTTACCCACCCAGCACCCACCTCGTTATCGGGAACCAGAGCGGCCAGAAAGCCCAGAACCCAGGTGATCCCCATCACCACCGTCAGCTTCACGTAAATCCCCATGCGCCCTTTCTCCTCCTTCCCCAGCATCCGCGCTGTCGTCTGCTTGGCTTTGGAAATGTTGCGAGCGGAGACGAGGAAGAAGGCGATGTTGAGAGCGAGGAGGAGGAGGAGAGGGGCGGCGAAGAAGACGGAGAGGGCGTACTTGTTGGCCAGCCAGCACAGCCCTTGGCCATAGCCAGGGGTCAGCAGCGAGGCTGGTTCCAGAATCTGTGCAGGAACAGGAACACAAGCACTGCAGAATCTCAGGAACGAGACACTAGGTTGGGTCACCTCATAACATGGTAACAGCACATAAGGTAAAAGGTGTCCCATAACCTATGTGGTCGTAGAGGAGCGAGGCATCAGAGACCTCACTTCTCTAGGAGCCAGCGTATTGAGGGCGGCGCCCATCTCCTCTCCCTCGCTGCTTTACCTTCCCTAACCTAAAGAGGCAAACAGCACATACGGATAAGTAACATATAACAAACAGCACATACGGATAATAACAGGACATACGGATAAGTAAACATATATAATGTTTTTCCGTCGTGTTCGATGATAACCTCTAAAAATTGCTTCGATTTGTTTGTTTTTTACAAGATTCAGCGCTATATAAATTCCATATATTATTATTATTATTGTTATTATTATTATTATGTAACTCCAAAAGAGATGGGCCAGTGTCAATGTTTAATTAGGCATGTGATAAAGCCCAGCCTACATAATAAACCACAAATCACACACAACTAGGCGCGTAAACAACACAGCATCTAGAATAATGAGGGCAGCATAGAATAATGAAAGAAAATAATTAGAACAATACGGAACAAGAGAATTAAAGAATATGAGAACTAATGAATGAATAACATAAGAAAGAAGGAATAATGAAGAAAATGAAGGAACAATGAAGGAATAATGAAGAAGAATGAAGGAATAATGAAGGAATAATGAAGGAATAAGCAGCAGAATAATGAAGGAATAATGAAGGACAAAATGAAGGAAACATGAAGGAATAAATGAAGGAAAATGAAGAATAATGAAGGATAGAATAATGAAGGAATAATGAAGGATAATGAAAAAATGAAGGAATAATGAAGGAATAGAATAATGAAGGAATAATGAAGGATAATGAAGGATAAGAAGGAAAAATGAAGGAATAATGAAGGACACTAATGAAGGAACAATGAAGGAATAATGAAGGAATAATGAAGGAATAATGAAGGAATAATGAAGGAATAATGAAGGAATAATGAAGGAATAATGAAGGAATAATGAAGGAATAATGAAGGCAAATAATGAAGGAATAATGAAGGAACAATGAAGGCATAATGAAGGAATAATGAAGGAAATGCAGAGAATAATGAAGGAATAATGAAGGACAAGAAGGATCAATGAAGGAATAATGAAGGAATAATGAAGAAAATGAGGAACTAGAAGGCATATGAAGGACATAATGAAGGCAGCTAGAATAATGAAGGAATAATGAAGGAATAATGAAGGAATAATGAAGGCAGCTAGAATAATGAAGGAATAATGAAGGAATAATGAAGGAATAATGAAGGAATAATGAAGGCAACAATGAAGGAATAATGAAGGAACAATGAAGGAATAATGAAGGCATAATGAAGGAATAATGAAGGAACAATGAAGGAACAATGAAGGAATAATGAAGGAACAATGAAGGAACAATGAAGGAACAATGAAGGAATAATGAAGGAACAATGAAGGAATAATGAAGGAACAATGAAGGAACAATGAAGGAATAATGAAGGAACCAGCAGCAGGCAGCTGACCTGCACCAGAGCAGCAGACGACACAAAGGCCACAGGGGTCAGCCAGGCGTAGGCGCTGTACATGAGGAACCTCTTGGAGGACTTGCCCCGGTCCCCGGCCTTGACGAAGGCTTTGGAAAAGGTGAACCACACGTCCAGCGCCATCACGTTCATCCACAGGAACGAGGCCAGGAAAAAGTAGTGCATCGCTCCGGCAACCACTGCGCATGCCAGAAATTCCTCCTCGGCTACTGGCGCAAGCAGCAGCAGTAGATCGGCCAGGAAAAGAGCGCACACCAGAGACAGCAAGTTCTGACCGGGGATGTTGCGCAGCGCGCGCAAGGAGAAATACACGAGCATGGTCAGGGCCAGAGCCACCAAAGACACGACGATGCCCACCGTGCTAACCACCGCTTCAGGCAAGAGGAAAGCAGAGGTGCCGTTTCTAACTCGCTCTGTCACCGTGCGTGTGTAGTTCCGTGAATAATCCACGCACAGGTGAAGGCGCTCGCCCTCCACAAAGTAGTGGGAGGAGTTGTAGAAAGCCTGCCTTCCCAGCAGCTCCAAAGTGCCGTTCTGGAACAGCTGGTACTCTGTCTGGTTCAGCTCTATGAGGGAGCCTGAGCACTCCAGGGTTGGGTAGATGTCGAAGGAGATGTTCCTCTTGCCGGAGATCAGGTCTCTGGAACGGTTGTGGATGAGGTCTTTGGCGGTGCTGATCTCCATAGCAGTCCGTGTTGTTTTCTTACACGTGTTGCCCGCAAAATACCTGAAAAAAATACAAGTCGTTTGAAAAACTTAAGTAGAGTATCAAACGAGTTATCTTCCGATATCTCAGAGTGTTCATTTCAGGTAAGGAAGATTGCATGGATCAAAAGTTAACACGGCATAATCTTAAAACGCCTCTGAGTCAGTGATTTTATGATGGTCTGTTCTTAATTTTGACAGTTTGTCGAGAAAGCTTCTGAGGGTTTTGTAATGAGATGAAAACGAATGCCTTGAATATGTAACCTTCACCTTCACCTATCCTGTAGTCTTGTAGACCGTTGGGGCACCACTGAAGATTAGTCACCAGTAACACCACTAAACATGAAACAGCAAAGATCGCTAATAACACCCCACCCCACCCCCTGGCTAGCTCTGATAGGACTGTCACCACCTTAAAAGGATTTCTAACAGAGAGTAATTTTTAGGTTTAACAGAATCTTTTCAGATCAAAACGAAATAGCAGCAACAAATGAAGTATAAGTACTTATAAGCATAAGATTATAAAGAGTACTGTAAATATCAAATGTAGAAAAAAAATAGGCAGCAACTTAACATCACACATCATAATTATCCAAAGAAGATAAAGAATGACTAACGTGTTTACACTGTGAAAATATCCGGAAATGAAACAACAAACAAACAACCAAGAAAGCAACAAACAGAAAGATCCCCCTCCCTCTCTTTACCAAAAAAATCCCAACCAACCTGATGCAAAGGGATAGATGTATCAGGATAAGAACAACCATGCAACATTATGATGATAATTATTATAACATTATTGTCAACAAGCTGTGAAAAAGTCCACACCAGGAAACAAGAGAACTGTAGACTGGTCTAGTCCTTGTTGACACTTTATAAACTAAGAGGGCAGACTTACAAGCGTGTGTGTGTGTGTGTGTGCGTGTGTGTGTGTGTGTGTGTGTGTGTGTTAGGCAGAATCTCCCAGGGTTCAAATTGGCAACCATCTTCAATCTCAAAGAGTCCCTAAGCGGAGACAGAGCCCCAAGGCCCTGTGTGGGTACCCATTCACAATGTATTGCACACGCATTAAAGGCCGATCTACTGTTTTGTAGAAGAGTAGGCTGGTACTATGGGTGACACGACCATACCCAGCATGCACCCTGGGAGGGATGGGCTCCGCCAGGTTCAAATTTCCAAGAACACACTGCCTGAAAATATCAGTGCGGTGTCCTGAAGACACCTGAAGGAGTTTAGGAAGAATTGCTATCAAGTTTATCAGACCTTCCGAGTTTGACATTGAAGACAATCTCCTGATACATATGAATAAACAACTGCCTTTAAAAAATGGCAAACTTCTCTCGTGTTCAAATTGTGTTTACATTTTGCACATTGGTTGGTATTTCCTTTGTGTTTTTAAAGAAAAAATTAAGCAGTGCACATCTTCTGGAGTCTTGCAACTCCACGCAGACTAAACACTGTCACAGGGTGCAGAAAGTCTAAATCATGCGGGCAAGACGGTGTCTTATCCCTCCCCCCCCCCCAATGTCCTGTACTTAAACTAAATCTCTCTCTCTCTCTCTCTCTCTCTCTCTTCTCTTCTCTCTCTCTCTCTCTCTTCTTCTCTCTCCTCTCTCTCTCTCAGGATACTTAATTTTAAAAGAAAAATGATTCGCAATTAGAGATTTTTTTTTCCTAGCTGGTTTCCACTAAGTACATCTCTGAATTAACATATATAAACATTATATTGTTCTGTAAACAGGAAAATATTGGAGGAATAATGTCTGCTTGTATTAGTGTTTCGTATATTGTAATTACATGCATCCCGCGCACAGAGAAGAGAGAGAGAGAGAGAGAGAGAGAGAGAGAGAGAGAGAGAGAGAGTGAGAGAGAGAGAGAGGGAGAGAGAGAGAGAGAGAGAGAGAGAGAGCGAGCAAGCTTGCTGACTGACTGAATGACTGACAGATTGAATTATCTATAATACACAAGGGAAAATATTTTAGTCCAAGCCCATTCTTACAATAATTATGTCCTTATAAACGTACTTAGTTTTATAATGTACATCAGAGTAATCAATTAAAACAACGGAAAGCAAACACAGTACTATAACAAATGAGAGAGAGAGAGAGGGGGGGGGGAGGGAGAGAGAACCACAGAGACAGAGAGACAGAGGGAGAGTGAGAGAGAGAGAGAGAGAGAGAGAGAGGAGAGAGAGAGAGAGAGGGGGGGGGGGGGTCAAAACTAACAACTCATGTATCTTGGTGGCCTAAAATGGGTTTTCAAAGAAGTCCGGAAAGGAAGTTGAGAGTACGAACAACACCGAATAAACAGGGCAATCATTACTTCCTCAACAAACAATAATAATGTATGGAATTTATATACAACAACAAACAACAAACAAAGGAAAGATGCTGGATACAACAGACAAGCACTCACACCAAAATGAATGGGCTGATGACGTTTCCCAAAACTTCTTCAAAGTCGAGAGGGAGCTGCACTGAAATGATCAGGATATGACTGTGTCGTGGGCAATTTGACACTGGGGCGGAGCCCATCCATCTCCAAGCTACAGGGTGCATGCTGAGCATGTTTCTGTCCGGCTATAACTGGCTTACTCTTAAAAGTTAACAATTCTCTCCCACGCCAAAGTAGGATGCGCTGGGCCTGACTTGTCAGGCGCTTAAAGGCAGCGCAACGCATTTTCGCTTATATGACAGACAACAGTAGTTGTTGTCTGAGCGTTTTGACGACGAGGACGACGACAACAACGAAGAAGAAGAAGAAGAAGAGGATTAACCATGCAACTTGTGTATCTTTTTTTTAGGTTGAAAACATTTGAAGCTTGAAAGAATTATCTATCTATCTATCTATCTATCTATCTATCTATCTATCTATCTATCTATCTATCTATCTATCTATCTATCTATCTATCTACCTACCTACCTACCTACCTACCTACCTACCTACCTACCTACCTACCTACCTACTATTTTGTTTTGAGGATAATGGAAAAAGCTCTTGTATGCCTTTTTACATCCAATACCCGTGTGCACGCGGTTTTGTAAATCTGGTCATCTGTTCCCACCAGCACACAATGGCCTACTCTTCCTAAAAAGAGGAACAGGTTTAAATAACGTGTGGGAAAGATATTCTGCGTGCGTTCGCACACACGGCCTCAGTTTCTAGTCTCAGCCGAAGGACTTAGTGTCTGTTACATGGCTGGTGTTGACTTCATTGCACTTATCAAGCACATCACACCGGTTACTTAATTAAAATATTATGAAATGCATCATTTACTGAACAAGGAAATTTGTGAGTTAATCCATAAATGTTGATGGTTTTTTTCTTTGGGTATTTAATTATATCGAATTTTGCTGCGTTTTACATCAGTAGCATACTTTCGACATCTGTCCTGATGAGCAACAGAAGGCGCGGTCCTTGGTAACCCGGGCGACGACCGATCCGGTATGGAGATTCTGGCTGTCTTTGTCATTGGTGTATCTTGGGCAAATCAAACCTGGCGGAGCCCATCCCTCTCCAGGTCGGATTTTTTGGTTGGGTTTACTCCCCACATGTGGCAAGTGGTACTGGGTTACATGGTTACCAGTAGCAGAGGGAGTCTCTGACCTGGCACATGGAATGTACGGACACTAAGAGCTGCAGGCAAAGTGGAAGAACTGACACATGAGATGTCCAGATATCATTGGCACATCCTTGGGCTCTGCGAAGTCAGGTGGAAAAACATGGGAGAAACAACGACCCAGGAAGACCACAAATTATACTACAGTGGAAAACAGGATAAACATGAACACGGCGTGGGGTTTCTCGTTCACAAAGACACCGTGAACACCGTCATGAGCTGTCAGCCTGTGTCCAGCAGACTTATTACCATCCGCCTGAGAGCAACCCCCTTTAACATAACTATAGTACAGGCATACGCCCCTACATCAGACTGCACAGATGAAGCCGTAGAAGAATTTTATGACCAGCTACAAGAGGTTCTGAATCAAACACCCAAGAAAGACATCCTCGTTGTGCAAGGCGACTGGAACGCCAAGGTAGGAGAAGATGCATGGAAAGACTGGGAGGGCGTTTGTGGGCCACATTGTAATAACCAATCAAATGAAAGAGGCTTGAGACTCCTGGAGTTTGCCAGTAACAACCACCTCCAGCTAGTGAATACACTTGGCCCACACAAGAAATCCAGAAAATGGACATGGCATAGCCCAAATGGAGAACACCACAACCAAATAGATTACATCATGGTGAAAAGACGGTTTCAGTCTAGCGTTAACATCGCACAGACACGAAGTTTTCCAGGAGCAGACATAGGGAGTGATCATGATCTTGTGATGATGACTTTCCGACTACGTCTAAAGAAAATCCACAAGCGGAACAACATCAGGATCAAATTTGACCTCGAGAAGCTGAAGGACCCAGAGGTATTAGAAATTTTTCAAGCAAGGATAGGTGGAAAGTTTGCAGCACTCACTGTGTTAGACTCAGACATAGACACACTGACGAATAGTTTCAATACAGCAGTGACTGAAACAGCAAACGAGCTTCTTGGCAAACGCCGATCAGTCAAAAAACCATGGGTCACACCTAACATCCTACAACTATGCGACAAGCGTAGAGAGTTGAAGAAAAAGAAAAATGAAACAAAAGAAAGAGCAGAACAATATAGGGCAGTCACAAAAGAATCAGGAAGTCCATGACGGAGGCAAAAGAGAAATGGATCGGTGAACAGTGCCAAGACATTGAAGAGAACATCAAGAAAAACAATAGCAAGAAAGCATATCAGCTGGTGAAAGACCTGACTAGCACGAAACAGAGAAAAGGTTTAACAATCCAAGGCAAAAATGGGAAGTGTCTCACTGACGACCAGGATATTCTGAACAGATGGACAGAATACTGCTCCGACCTGTATAACTATAGAACCGCAGGAGATCCAGAAGTCCTTAATGTACCCGAAAGCAAAGACACAGACAGTCACCCTATCCTCCGAGAAGAAGTGGAAACAGCAGTCAGATCGCTGAAAAAGGGGAAGTCAGCAGGGGCTGACAACATTCCAGCTGAGTTGGTCCAAGCTGGAGGGGAAGCCATGATTCAGCGCCCTACTAAGAATCTGCAACAAGATCTGGCAGACAGGAAAATGGCCAACACCATGGACGCAGTCACTCATCATCACCCTCCCCAAGAAAGGAAATCTACAACAATGCCATAATTACCGCACAATCAGCCTCATATGTCACCCAAGCAAGGTCATGCTGCAGATAATATTGAATAGACTGAAGCCACAAGCAGAGACCATCATTGCTGAGGAACAAGCAGGTTTCAGAGCAGGGCGCAGCACAACAGAACAGATATTCAACCTCAGAATACTATGTGAGCGGTACCTTCAACATCAACAAGACCTATACACGTATTTATCGATTTTAAGAAGGCATTTGACAGGGTTGTGGCATGCAGCTTTGTGGGCAACCATGAACTTGTACAGCATCAATGCAAACCTGATCAGAGTCATCAAACAGCTGTACAGCGAGGCCACCAGTGCAGTGTACTACAAAACAACAACATTGGAGAATGGTTTCGAACAACAGTTGGAGTAAGGCAGGGCTGTCTACTCTCACCCACTCTTTTCAAACATCTTCCTTGAGAGAATCATGGCTGATGCACTGGAACATCATGAAGGATCAGTCAGCATTGGTGGCAGAACGATCACAAACCTCCGCTTCGCAGATGACATTGATGGAATAGCAGGATCAGAAAAAGAGCTTGCCAGCCTAACAGAACACTTGGATAAGGCCTCCAAAACATACGGCATGGAAATCAGTGCAGAGAAGACCAAACTGATGACTAATAACACCAACGGCATTAGCACTGATATCAGGGTTAATGACCAGAAGCTGGAAACAGTTCAAAGCTTCAAGTACCTGGGAGCCATTGTATCCGACCAGGGATCCAAGCCAGAAGTAGTATGCAGGACTGCACAGACAATAAACAGCTTTGTCAAAACTAAACACCATCTGGAGAGATAAGAATATCTCACTTATCTCCAAGATCAGACTAATGCGCTCCCTTGTCATATCCATATTTCTGTATGCCTGTGAATCATGGACCCTGACTGCAGATTTGGAGAGAAGAGTACAGGCAGTGGAGATGAGATGCTTTCGGAGACTCCTTGGCATCTCCTACAAAGACCACATAAGCAACGAAAGCGTGCATAACAGAATCCAGCAAACCATTGGACCCTATGAGAACTTTCTAACGATCGTGAAAAAGCGTAAACTTAAGTGGTATGGGCATGTCACAAGATCCCAAGGAATTACAAAGACAGTTTTGCAAGGCACTGTCCAAGGAGGAAGAAGAAGAGGCAGACCAAGGAAGAGCTGGGAGGATAACATCAGTGAATGGACAGGCCTAGAACTCAACAAAACCCTGAGAAAGGCAGAACAGAGAGAGGAATGGAGGGAACTGGTTGTTGAGTCTTTGAGGGTGCCCCCACGGTCATCAGACTACGGGACAGATAGATAGATAGATAGATTTAATTATATCAGTTAACAAACTTAGTAAACAAAACCAAAATCATGAAAACGTATTATTAATTACAAAATAACTTGTTTTCTCTTCTATTCTTTGGTTTGGTTATTCTAAAACTTAGTTAAACTATCACATAACGCTATTCACACACACACACACACACACACACACACACACACACACACACACACACACACACACACACACACACACACACACACACACACACACACACACACACACACACACACACACACACACACACACTTTACAAACGATCCCGAAACAAGTCATTATTCACAAATGTTTTATTGTTGTTTTGTCTATTGTGCTGTTATTGCTGTTTTATGTTGTGCTGTTGTTGTTATTGTTGTTGTGTTGTCTGTTATGGTATTACTTTTGTGCTGTTATTGTTGTTCTGTCTGTTATGGCATTATTGCTGTTTTGTCTGTTGTGCTGTTATTGTAGTTTGTTGTGGTGTTATTGTATTTTTATCTGTTGAGCTGTTATTGTATTTTGTCTGTTGTGCTGTTATTGTAGTTTTGTTGTGGTGTTATTGTATTTTTATCTGTTGAGCTGTTATTGTATTTGTCTGTTGTGCTGTTATTGTAGTTTTGTCTGTTGAGCTGTTATTGTATTTTGTCTGTTGTGCTGTTATTGTAGTTTTGTCTGTTGTGGCATTATTGTTGTTATTGTGTCTGTTGTGCTGTTATTGTTTTGATCGTTGTGCTGTTATTGTTATTATTTTACTGTTTGTTGTTGTTGTTGTGTTATGCTGTTTGTGACTGACCTTCCAGGCCCACAGGACACTGGTCGACAGAGGGAGCGGAAAGGGTCAAAGACGTGACCTGTCTCACAGCTCACCGTCTCGTTCCGCTCCACCGTCTCATGCTTGTATCTGGGAGAAAGGAAGGAATGAATGAATGAAGGGAGGAATGAATGAATGAAGGGAGGAATGAATGAATGAAGGGAGGAATGAATGAAGGGAGGAATGAATTAAAGGAGGAGTGAATGAATGAATGAATGGAGCAATGAATGAGGAATGAATGAATGGAGGAATGCATGAATGAATGGAGGAATGAATGAATGGAGGAATGAATGAATGAAGGAATGAATGAAGGGAGGAATGAATGAATGGAGGAGTGAATGAATGAATGAATGAATGGAGCAATGAATGGAGGAATGAATGAATGGAGGAATGCATGAATGAATGGAGGAATGCATGAATGAATGGAGGAATGAATGAATGGAGGAATGAACGAATGGAGGAATGAATGAATGGAGGAATGAATGAATGAATGGAGGAATGAATGAATGAAGGAATGGAGGAATGAATGAATGAATGAATGGAGGAATGAATGAATGGAGGAATGAATGAATGAATGGAGGAATGAATGAATGGATGAATGAATGCATGAATGAATGAATGCATGATTGAATGAATGAATGAATGAAGGAATGAATGAATGGATGAATGAATGAATGGAGGAATGAACGGAGGAATGAATGAATGGAGGAATGAATGAATGGAGGCATGAAAGGAGGAATGAATGGAGGAATGAATGAACGGAAGAATGAATAAATGGAGGAATGAATGAATGGAGGAATGAATGAATGGAGGAATGAACGGAAGAATGAATGAATGGAGGAATGAATGAATGGAGGAATGAATGAATGGAGGAATGAACGGAAGAATGAACACACACATACACATACCATTAAACGCAACACACACAGGACACAGACACTCAGACACTCAGACAGACACACACACATACATACACTCATAACACACACACACACACACACACACACACACACACACACACACCACACAACCCCACCCCACCCCACACCCACACCACACCACACCACACTACACACACACACACACACACACACACACACACACACACACACACACACACACACACACACACACACACACACACACACACACTCACAACACACACACACACACACACACACACACACACAACACACACACACACACACACACACACACACACACACACACACACACACACACACACACACACACACACAGACGTGAAGCAGTGACACTGACATGTGGCCGACAGTGGCGGAGCCGGAGTTGGTGTTGATGTCCAGCAGAATGGAGAAGGAGTACAGCTTCCTGAAGATTCGTCCTCCTGAGGGCAATGACACTTATTTATTCCACTTGAAGTCTCCCCGGGGAGAGCGCGTCCCCACAAGAGCAGCGCCACCCATTTTTTCCTGTCCGCAACTGTATTTCTTTCCCTACCAGAGTGGTTTTTTTCTAAGAATTTTGCCTGGGACAACTCTCTTGTTGCCGTGGGTTCTTTTACGTGCGCTGAAATTTTTGACGAACACACGGGACCTCGGATTTATCGCATCATGCGAAAACTAGCTCCTCGACAACCACTCATGGTCTATAGTTGGTGGTGAAAAGTTTCGGGCCCAAACGGGGATCGAACCACCGCACACTTCTGACCGGAACTTTCGCTGTTCTAGACAGGCGCGTTTACTCTAACACCGATCACTAACACTACGACATAACATTGCCGATCACCACACCTGTCACTTCCTCTCTGTTCATACTTTCTTATCGTTACTCTATATGTGTTTTGATTGTTGCTGTTGTTGTTGTATTGTTTAGTTTTGTTGTTGTTGTAGTGTTTGTGTTTTCGATGAAGCCTTGAAATAAAGATGTTTGGATAGTGGAATGCTCTGCAATTCTTTTATCTAACTGTCACACATGTCATCACATATATCACAACACATACACACATAGTATCATACACACACAGTACATCAATACGTCATCAACAACATGCAGTAGAGCAGAATAGCAGTAGTAGACAAGAGTAGCAGTACAGTCATAGCAGCAACGCATAGCAGCATAGAGTAGTAGCAACAGCCAGCAGCAGCACAGCTCATAGTAGAAGCAGCTGAGTAGCAGTAGACAGCAAGCAGCAGCAGTAGCAGTCAGAGTAGTAATACGGCAGCAGCAGCAGCAGCAGCAAGCAGTAGTAGTAGTAAAGCAGCAGCAGTACAGCAGCAAGTAGCAGTAGCTAGTCAACAGCACAGCAGTAGTAGTAACAGCAGCAGAGAGTAGTAGTAGCAGCAGCAGCAGTAAGCAGCAAGAGCAGTAGTAGCAAGCAGCAGCGAGCAGCTAGCAGTAGTAGTAGCAGCAGCAGCAGTAGCAGCAACAGCAGTAGAGCAATGCAGCAGCAGTAGCACAGCAGCAGCAGCAGTAGCACAGCAGCAGCAGAGCAGTAGCGCAGCAGCAGTAGCAGCAGCAGCAGCAGCAGTAGCAGCAACAGCAGTAGCAGCAATAGCAGTAGTAGCAACAGCAGCAGCAGCAGCAGCAACAGCAGCAGTAGCAGCAGCAGCAGTAGTAGCAACAGCAGCAGCAGCAGTAGCAGCAGCAGCAGCAGCAGCAGCAGCAGTAGTAGTAGTAAGAGCGGCAGCGGCAGCAGCAGCAGCAGCAGCAGTAGCAGTAGTAGTAGTAAGAGCGGCAGCAGCAGCAGCAGCAGCAGTAGCAGTAGTAGTAGTAAGAGCGGAAGCAGCAGCAGCAGCAGCAGTAGCAGTAGTAGTAGTAAGAGCGGAAGCAGCAGCAGCAGCAGCAGTAGCAGTAGCAGTAGTAGTAGTAAGAGCAGCAGCAGCAGCAGCAGTAGCAGCAGCAGCAGCAGCAGCAGCAGAGCAACAGCAGCAGCAGCAGCAGCAGCAGTAGCAGCAGCAGCAGCAGCAGCAGCAGCAGCAGCATCAGCCTGACTCACTGGTGCCTAGGTAGAGGGGGTAGCAGGAGAGAGAGGGGAAGGGGTAGCTGTTGCACTCGGCGCAGTACTGGTTGCGGTAGGCCATGGTGTAGGCGAAGACCATGCGCTGCACCGTCTCCCTGTCATCCTCACACCTGTCGTGCCATAATGCAGTTCTATCATCAGTATCACGCGTTATAGTACAATACAGTACAGTACAATGTAATGCAATACATTACAACGCACTACAGTACAATACAATACAGTGTAATACAATACAGTGTAACAATTTATTACATCACAAATAGAGTAAATATAAAGCAGCACTGTGGAGCACAATGCAGCACATTACAATACAGTGCAATTCAATACAGGACAGTATAATAAAATACAACACAATGCAGTACAATACGTCAGAATACAGTACAATACAATGCAATACAATACAGTACAATACAGTGCAGCACTCTGCAGTACAACTTTGTAGATTGCAATGCAATACTATACAATACAATACAATGTAGTGCAACAGACTCAAAGAACTTATATAATAAAATACTGTGAAATAATACAACACCACAAATCAGAACAACACAGTACATCACGCCCAATAGAACTCTCTACCACACCACACCATGTCACAACATACCATACAATATCACATCATACCACACCACACCACACTTACCATGTCACAACATACCATACAATATCACATCATACCACACCACACCACACACACCTTGTCACAAATACCATACAATATCACATCATACCACACCACACCACACACATGTCACAAATAACCATACAATATCACATCATACCACACCATCACCACACATCTACCAGTGTCACAACATACCATACCATCACTCAACACACACCAACCACCACACCTGTCACAACATACCATACAATATCACATCAT
>CM054135.1:98515136-98520136 GCA_028751875.1 Rapana venosa | reverse complement strand
AAATGCGGATACAGTCTTGTTTAGAAGGCTAAAATAACTCCATTTCATAGTGAGATTTAAAAAAACCTGTACATTTCATATTCAATAATGCAGTTACATAGTTGAAGTGTTGAAAAGTTCATACAACACTTGTGTTCGGTAGTCTTATGCATCTGAAGCTGTACTTTCCCTGGATTCTATAAACAGTGGTGGGGATCCGGGTGCTAGTCTCTCGGAAGAGTCGATAAACGGAAATCCCTTGTGCATGAAATATTGCGAGGTTAAAGATCCCACGGCAACACAAAAGCTGTCCCAGGCAAACTCCTATGGGAAAAGCAGTTCTCTCCAGGAAAGCAGAGACTTGCTGGGCAGACTACTGGGGAGGTAGCAGACTGACACAGCAGGTCAGCCCGTTTCTCTGAGCGCTGAGGAAAGGAAGAGCGGCTCTGGCTTGATGTGGACCCTCTCTCCGGGGAAAGTAGCCAACATTCTCAGCAGAGAAATCTGCCATGCCTGAAAGTGATATATGCAATGCAATACAAAACAATGTATTGCAATACAATATTATTCAATACACTACACTACTCTAGATTACACCACAGCACAGCACACTACACTACGCTACGCCACACTACACTGTACTGCACTACACTACACTACACTACACTATACTATACTACACTACACTGTTATAGAAAACACTACACTATTCTAGAAGAATACAATGCAATACAATAATTTTAGCACACAGAATCTACACAGGACATCTCAACAGAATACACACACATCTTGATCACCAAAGCCAGCAGCCCAGGAAGAAAAAGAAAAGCAGTATTGAAAATCATAAACGCGAATCCATCCTTGAATACAGAAACAGGATTGGAGATAGCTTAGTGGTTAGAACATCATTCTCAAGATCTGGTGATGAATGGGAGCGAGGGTTCGAATCTTGGCCGAGGTATTCGTGTGAAGGGCTATTACCCTAAGGTTAACATCGGTACTGTCTCTCCGCACCCAAAAGTCTTTCGGATGAGACTGTAAGCCGAGGTCAGTTGTTTGAACGCAAGCAGAATGTCTGGCACACATATTTCAAATCTCATCAGCTTTTTTTTATTTTAAGGAAGAGTAGACTAGCTAAAGCCGGTGGTACGGATGACGCAAACATACCCAGCATGCACTTTGTTATCTGGAGAAGGATGGGCTCCGCCGGGTTCAACTTGCCCACGACACACGGCTCGAACACACCAGTTCCGTGCTTCAACGACTCTTCAGGAAGTTGAAGAGGAGTCAGTTTCAGTCCGCTCAGGTTAACAACGTGTGGTGCCTGCCGAATCACACGTCACTTGAGATAATAAAAGTGCCAGAATGGAAAACATCTCCCCCCCCCCCCCCACACACACCATACTGCTGTAACCCCCCCCCCCCCCCCCCCCCCCCCCCCCCCCCCCCCCCCCCCCACAAACCAACCCACAAAAGTCAGGACTGGAGATAAGACCGAACACTCGGGGAGGCAGGCAATGAACTGAACAACAGCAGCCGAGGTGCTTCAGTCTTCTGAATGGCAGCGTTACTCGACCCCCCCCCCCCCCCCCCCAACCCCCCCTCCTCCCACAAAAAACACCAGACAAGCAACCAAGCAAGCACCAATCAAGCAAGCGAGCAAGCAACAACAACAGACACAACCCCCCCCCCCCCCCCCCCCTTCCCGAACCCAAACAACCCCAAACAAAACGATGTCGTGGACAAGTGTTAAAGGTTGTTTTACTGCTGATTTTGATGCTATTTTTCTTATCTTTTAAAAAAAAAATCGTTCCTCGGTTAGAGCTCCAAGGTTCACCAATGGTGAGAGTTATGCCTATGCGACGGCACCCCCTCCCCCACCCCCTCCCCCCTCCCCCACCACTATTGAGGTGGCTGCATTCCGATTTCGGGGAAACGCAAAATTGAACCTACCAATTTTGCCAGGACGGCCGGCAGGTAAATCCCTGCTCTTTCCCATGTTTAAACTGTCGTGGGTTGTTGTTTGTTGTTGTTGTTGTTGTTGTGTTTTCTTTGACGTGCACCAGTCCGTAAGCAACACGGGTCTGAAAAACTTGATATTCAGTTCGATTTTCCCGTCGAACTGGCCAGGAATTGAAATCCGAACCTCACGCTCTTATTGTTAGGCAGGAAAACGTCCAAACCATCCTGTCACCTTGCTTCTTATTTCAGTCACTAGCCGATTTTGAGCTGAATTCGTTAAATTTAATAATACACATTTTATGTATATATCCATAATTTACCGTGTTTTAAGTGCTTAGGTATCTTATACTGGTTTTGATAATAATTTTTTCCCCGTATTACTAGCAGAAGTCCTTACGATGATATAATACGATAATTACACTATTCTGTACACAAGAAGTATTCATCCACATTGCAGTTTTCATGGTTACAGCCAGTTTTGTATTATTAAACTAAATTGAATTCCGGGTAAAAAAACCCTGTTCTCACGTGCACACAAAATTAATATGAAAGCAGCCAGGAGACAGACAAGTGTTGTCACATGTACATCACCTCAGGGTATCTATCAGTCTAAATTTAATGTCACATATATACCAATGACAGACGCTATAGCCGAGTGGTTAAGACCGTTCGAGTTCAATCCCATGGGTCCATGAAGTCGAGTGTTCGAATCTCTACAGCGTCTGGTGAATTAAGGTTGAGTGTTTTTACGATCTCCCATGTCAACTTCAAGTGCAGACCTGCCCGTGCCTTAATTCCCTTCGTGTATGTGCACACGCAGAAGATTAAATATGCAAGGTAAAGACCCCGTTCGGCGGGTGGGTGACGGAAAACAAACACACCCAGCATACATCCCGGCAGTCGCAATGCGGCTACCTTCAAGGTGGGAAAAATCGGTCGTATTCACAAAATCTCACCATGGGTGAACCTTGGAGCTCCAACCGAGGAACGAACCCCCACCAAAAAAACAAAAACCAAAACAACAACAACAACCCAAAAAATCATCCCCCCGCCCCCCCCCCCCCCCCTCCCTGCAAACAACAACAACCAAAAAAACAAAAACAAAACCCGTATAAAAAACCTTTAAAAATCCCCTATCAATCTGTGGTGACAATACATTTTGACTTGACGTCTCCTTTAAGCACTGGAGGGGTTGTTTCATCAGGACACTGCCCTGACTCATTCAGTGTCTGGGACAAGCTCAAGCTCACTGTACTTACAACACAGGCCCACTACTGTACTACGCCACACGGAACTTAGGCCACAAGCAGGAACAGAACTTTGCTAAAATAGCCAGGTTTTTGTTTTAGTTTTGTGTTTTGTCCAGTGGGGACATTATCACATAACTGAAAATGACACAACTTGAGATGTAACACAAAGCACACACCCACACCCACATAGCCAAATCTATTCCCTATCACACATACTTATCCTGTTCTTCTCACAATCTGCTGAGGCTGACACTCACAATACAGACACACATACACATACACACACACACACAGAGCCAAATCTATTCCCTAGCACACATACTTATCATGTTCTTCTCCCAATCTACTGAGACTGACACTCGCAATACACACACACACACACACAGAGAAGAAGGTGGACGACCTCTGAGCTGGTCAATTTTCTTTTGTGCAAACCTCGCCACGGTTCAGCGACACAATTTCTCACTTGAGCGATCACACAGACACACGTAGAAAGGACCCGAAGAAAAGACACACACACACACACACGTACATACACACGATAATATCTGCCTGTCCAAATCCTTTCAGGGCTTTTTTCAATGCCTTTGGAATATAGTAGACAGAAGTATTATATCGCCACACAATCCATGTCTACACGTAGGCTGTGTAATGCTGCATTGAAGGAATGTAGAATGGAAAAATAACGATGTAATGAAAAGAAAGATGAGGATAAACAGAAAAACACAGCTACTGTTCCAAAATTGGTACTAAAAAATCGGTTAGGAAACTTGCCTGTGACTGGGCAGGTTCAGCGTGCCCGAAGCAACTGCTTGTGATATTTATATACAGATCGCATGCGCGCAGTTTGGTTGGTGTAGTTTTGGGGTCTCTCCGACACCAACCCGCCCGTTTCTGTGGTGGTGGAGGTGGTGGTGGCAGTGGTAGTGGCAGTGGCGGTGGTAGTGGTGGTGGTGTGCGGTGGTGTGTTTATGTGTATGCTTTCTCCTCTGTTTGTCTGTCTGTCTGTCTCTGCCAATCTCTCTGTCTCTATCTCTATCTGTGTTGTGTGTGTGTGTGTGTGTGTGTGTGTGCGCGCGTGTGTGTGTGTTGAAAGTGGGCAAGCGTGTAAGTGTCAAAAGTTGTTAAACGTTCAGTATTGTTCGCTGTTGAATGACAGTGTTGTTTTGAGATGTTGGGCATTATTTTGTTTTTCCAGTCTGCAGTCACACCCTCACATTTAGGGTATGGTCAAGTGGCCGTTTGGATGGCTCTCCACTTCGGTTTGCTTATATATATATATATATATATATATATATATATATATATATATATATATATATATATATATATATATATCCGTACTGCAGGAAATAAACCTTTAATTATGCAGTGTGTGTGTGCATATGAGGAGAGGGAGAGGGAGAGGGAGAGGGGGAGAGAGAGAATGGCAAATTCTTTTATTTCGAGGATAATGAATAAGCACCCATGTGCTTTTTTACATCCAGTCCCCGCCCGTAGGGATACATCTTAATAATACGCCCAATAAACACTCACAAAGTAAAAAAAAAGGAAAGATCCTTAAAAACAAACAAACAAACAAAACCAAAATAAGAAAAACAAACAAGAAACCCCAACAAAAAAAGCAACCAACCAAACAAACAACAAAAAGCGAAACTTATAAAGTCATAAAAATGAACATCTACACATTGTAAATAGGGTACACATAGTTGATACATTCAACAATAAGATATTGAAATAAGACACTCACTAGAACTCAAGTACAGTCAACAAACCCAATAAAGTTGAAAATATAAAGTACTAATATGT
>CM054135.1:98505136-98507636 GCA_028751875.1 Rapana venosa | reverse complement strand
AGCTAAATTGTTATTGCTGACGTTAGTACTGCTGGGTGGATTTACATTGCCTGAATTTATTCTTTGATCGAAGGATTAACGTTGCTCTGACCCAAACCAAAAAGCACATGTACATGTGTGTATATGACCCGGGGAAAGGGAGGAAATGGATGTCTTTGTTATACTTCTTTGCTCTGAATCCAATAGCTGTTGGTTATTCTTGTTTTTCTTATATATGAGTATATTATGTGGTAAAGGGGATATGGGTGAGGATGTGCATGTGTGTGTGTATGTAAGTGTTTAAATGATACATCAGTTTTCTCTGTTTATATCCATTAATTTTGGTTGTTGTTGTTGTTATTGTTGGTAGTGGTGGGGGTGGGGTTCTGGTTTATTTTGCCTTTTGTTTGTTTTGGGTTTAGGGTGGTTTTCTTGGGGAGGGGGAGGGGATATTTTGGACTCTTTTTCTCGACTTTTGTTAGTTCTATATGTTCTTCATTTGTCTTGGCTGTTATTCTTGTCCTATGTTAGTTATAGTCGCTGTTGTTGTTGTGTATGTATATTTGTGTTTGTTTGATTGTTTATTTCCTTGTTGTGGTCGTCCTTGTTGATTCATCCTTTTGTTGTTGTTTTATTCAGTTGTTTGTATGGTTGAAGGTTTGTGTGTACATGTGTGTGTGAGGGGGGGGGGGGGGGGGGGGGGGGGGAGGGAAGCAGTTGGTGTGGTTTTTTTTATATTTTTATTCTGTTTTGTCTTCTTTGTTTGTTTTGGTTTGGTTTTTTTATTGTTGCTTGTTTGTTTGTGTTATGACGGGTATTTTTTTCCAGGATTTTTGAATTATTTGAATTGTATGGTCTCATATTTTTCTGGGTTTTTTGTTTTATTTTAATTCCACATATGCATATGTTATTGATTTTTTTGTTTGATTTGTATGGTTTACCATAGATTAGGTTTTTATTTTTTTTATTTTATATATTTTTTAAAATTTTTATTCTATGTCTGCATATACATTATCTTTTGTTTTCTCGCTTTTTTTTCTTTCTTTAGATAGATGGCTTGATGAAAAAAAGCAAATGCACTGCTTATTCAATGTACCATCTGAAAATAAAAGTTTGACTTTGACTTTGACTTTGACTTTGACACACATACACACACACACACACACACACACACACACACACCACACACACACACACAACACAAACACACACACACGTTAAAACCCGTTCCGCTTTTCGGAAGAGTAGGCCATTGTGTGCCAGTGGAAACGGATGACAACATTTACAAAACTGTATACACACAGGCACTGGATGAAAAAAAAAGCACATGGGTGCTTCTTCTATTATCCTCGAAATAAAAGAATAAAAGAATAAAGAAAAAAGAATAAAAGAACACACACTCACAAACACACACACACATGCACGCAGCCCCCCCCCCCCCCCCCCCCCCCCCCCCCCCCCCCCCCCCCCCCCCCCCCCCCCCCACACACACACACACACAAACGCGTGCGCGTCCGCGCACACATCTCTCTCTGTCTCTGTCTGTCTGTCTGTCTGTCTGTCTGTCTGTCTGTCTGTCTGTCTCTCTCTCTCTCTCTCTCTCTCTCTCTCTCTCTCTCTCTCTTCTTTCTCTCTCTCTCTCAAGAGATACAAATGCGAGGGCAGTAGTTTACCTTGGAAAGGGGGTTCGACTAATAGAAAATGGAGCACCAACTCCCCACTACAAACATTACGTGACAAGAATAACTCGGCCAGCATTGCTATAGGAACACTTACTTCCCTGCATTCCCTGAATTCAAATAGACCAAGCTCTCAGACTTTCGCGGTTTTGATCAGGAAATCGGAACAATAGATTGACACAGAGTGTAGGCCTGTATTCTTTAATGTGATTAACTGCAGGGGAAAAAATAAACCTTAAACGGACCTTTTGATGGTGGCTTGAATCGGGACTTGATCCCCGGCCATCAAATCACGAGCATAACGCTTTAACCACTAGACTATCCAGCACCCTCCACCCTCCCCAATAGAGGTTGAAATGTGTGCGCAAGGTGTTCTATCTATCTATCTATCTATCTATCTATCTATCTATCTATCTATCTATCTATCTATCTATCTATCTATCTATCTATCTATCTATCTATCTATCTATCTATCTATCTATCTATCTGTCTGTCTGTCTGTCTGTCTGTCTGTCTGTCTATCTATCTATCTATCTATCTATCAAAACAGCATACACACGGGGACTGGATGTAAAAAGCACATAAGCGCTTATTCCATTATCATCGATATAAAAGAATAAATAAATAAATGAATAAATAATATCTATCTATCTACCAGTTTCAGTCACAAAGATTTTTCTGTCTGAAATTCGGGCTGCCCTCCGCGGTAAAGAACGCGTCGCCACAAGAGCAGCGCCACATATTCTGTTTTTTGCTGTTTGTTTTTTTATTTTGTTTAGTAAATTCTTCTCTGTATGTGTATTTTGTTTTCCTTGAAGAGTGGCTTTTCTACAGAATTTTGC